>ML792371.1:856714-884386 GCA_009831015.1 Picea engelmannii
AAGAAGAAATTATTTAAATAATAAAGTGAAGTGATGAGTGTACTATAAGTCAAAGTGGATACAAAAGAAATTATTTAAATAATAAATTTAATGGAGAAATTACTAAGTGGACAAATGGTTAGAAGTGGGTTAGGCCTAAAATAAGGAAAGTGGTTTAAGATATTTTAGAAGGTAAATAATAAAGTGAAGTGATGAGTGTACTATAAGTCAAAGTGTATACAAAATAAATTATTTAGATAATAAATTTAATGGAGAAATTACTAAGTGGACAAGTGGTTAGAAGTGGGTTAACCCTAAAATAAGGAAAGTGGTTTAAGATGGTTAGAAGGTAACCCCTTGAGGAAGCTACATGAAAGTATAAATAAGAGGCAAAGGTCTCTTATTTAGTCACACTTGAGAATATTGAATATCTATTGTTGTGTAAGGGTTATTGCAAGTATTCATTGATACATCTGAATTTGTGAAAGTCTGAGGTAGCAAGAAGGGTTGACGACAAAATTTTTGGAATTACAACAAATACTAAAAAACTCTAAGTTCTGAGGTGTACGCAGGATAACAATGTATTAGGGTGAGTACATATGCGAAATGACAATATATTATGGTGTGTACATGAAGGTAAATCCATAAAAAATTGAGAAGATGAAGATTCTGAGGTTCTAGATTCTGATATCAATCTCCCAGGAAGGTCTACAATGATCAAATACATCAGATCTATCCACTGGTTCAAAAGGTATGTCTTATTTCTATCAGTAGTTGGATTTTGATGTATGCATGAGAAATGGTTAAGGAGATTTGAGGATTCTCCCTAGAGAGACTGGTAGTTGCATGGGATCTTTTGTATAATTCAGATATATAGAAATATAGTGTTGGTATAATCAATATTTATCATTGATACTTCTCGTTAGAGTTGAGGCACATATTGTATTTCTTGGAATATGGCTAAGGTATTTTGTGGTACATGGTTGAGATCTTGTATTTTTGAAGTGGTTGATGTATTAAGAGGATGAATATTAGAAAAGGTTTTTATGTCTAGTTCATGTGATGATTATTATATTGGTTCATGATAACACACACTCATTTGGCACATGACTAGAGAGAGATATAGAGTCTTTGGGTAAAGTTTATGTATGAGGATGTATGCACATGGTACAATTATAGTCTGGATATTGTGACAGGTTGCAAATCTATTGAAAGAAGTTGCAGAGGGTTAGAAGTTTCTAGAAGAAAGAAAACCCTAGTTTTCAGAAGGTATATGCAGGCTACATAACAAACAAGACACGTACATACATAGGCTATTCTATATATAGGGAGCATACATACGCATGTTGCAAAACTACAGGTCGCGTATCTGTTGTAGTTGTTTGATACTAATTTCAAAAGGAATACACAGGCTGCATAACAAATAGGTCACGCACATACACAAGTTATTGTATATATAGGGCACATACATATGCATGCTGCAGAACTACAGGTCACGTATTTGTTTTATTTGGTTGATACATTTTCAGTTCAGGTACAAATTGATTACATGTAGTAGTACAGGTTGGCTGCAGGTTAGTGGTATAGTTTGTTACAGTGGTATATCTCATAGTGATAGTGTGACAGTGTTTCCATCATTATACTTCTACTTCAAGGTCATTGGATGGGGCAATGAGTTGGAGGATAGGTGGTTGTTTCCACCTTTCGATTGTAGCCAGAGAACATAGGGGGTTGTAGCCTCCTTCTAGTTGTATCCAGAAAACTGGGGAGTTGGAGATTCCCTCAGGTTGTAGCCTGAGAAACTAGGGGGTTGGAGCCTCCTTCTAGTTGCAGCTAGAAAACAAAGGAAGTTGGTTCTTCCAATGAATGTAATTCTTAAAGACATATAAGAAAAAACTGTATGTGGTTTTCTCTTGCTTTGGGTTTCCATGTAAAAAAACTGGTGTACTGTGTATGTGTATGATTGCTCATTTGTTCATTGTTTATTTACTCTACAACTATTGGATGGTAATTCTACATTGATATAATACTTTAATTTTGTAGTTAAAAAGGATTGAATTGCTCTATTACTGATTCACCCCCCCTCTCAGTAATCCAACAATATCTTCATCATCTTTCTTCCTTTGTACTTTATACTTTGTTTTCCATATCTTCTTATAATTTTCCTTAATGTTGGAGATACTTTCCTTTGTGGAATACTTTGGAAATCTACATTCATTGGCCTTATGACGATAATTTTTGCATCTTTGGCATTTAGTATTGAAGTTTTGCAAAGGATAAAATGAGTTGTAGTTTCTTTTCTATGCTTTGTACTTATTATTCTTATAATTTTGGACATTTCTATGATTATATTTTCCATAAACCTTGCAGTGTACTGCCTTATATCCAAAATTATTGCAAGAGTAGCAGTATCCAATAAATACATATCTATTAGGGGGATTCCTTCTGGTGATTTTATTCTTCTTGTCATCTTTTTCTTTAGTAGGGAGTGCTGATTTTTGTTTATTTGGAACAATCTTCAATGGTTTCATATTTCCCTTGTTGTATTCTCTTCTTAAGGATCTTTTAAGAGCATATTCATATCTGATTGGCCTTTTGTTTTTCCTTTGTGACATATAGGTTGAATATTGAATATATCCCAATCATGTCTTGTCATTTGGTGAACTTTGGCTGTTAAGAATATCATTTAGAAATTTTGAACTATTTTCAAATCTTGATTGTCTCTCTTCTTTTCCAATTTCTATTTTTAGTAGGACAATTTCATCCTCTAGATTTTCAAAGTCTTGTTCCCTATCATTGAGTTGCTTTAAAATGACTTCTTCAATTATTTTGGATTCCCAGAGTTGAGTCTTCAAATCATTGATGACTTTCCCTATTTCTTTGACGGTCTTTGACACTTCTCTTTCTCTTGACTTTTGTGCTTCTTCATATTCTGACAATTGTTTTCTTAATGATTTATTCTTCTTTTTATACTTCCTTAGTTCTTCAAATGCACCGATAAATTGTTCTTCAATGTTTATTTCTCCTTTATCTTCAGAATTTGCTTCATTATTATCAACATCATTATTTTTCATTCCCATAAATAGAAGCTCTCCATCATCTTCACTCATGTCTTCTTTGGAGTAGAGGTTTTTCTTTTTGTTATTAAATTTCTTCTTGTATTGGTATTTATCCCTTTTATGGTATTTCTATTTGTAGAGTTCTTCATCATCACTATCCTCCTGCTTGGGATAGGGAAATTTGTTAGCAAAGTGTTTGATTCTGCCACAGTTGAAACATTTGAAGGGTAACTTTCCTTTATATTTTCCATATCCTTTCTGGAGTTTCTTTATAAAGTTGACCTCTTATACATATGATATGTATAATTTATCTTCATTAGACATGTGCTCCTGCAACTTCTTTGATTTTGATGCTTTGAAATATGTTTCTCCTTTTGTTGGTTTCTCTTGCCCTATTATCATCTCATATGTTGTGAGGATCCCATGTAGTTTATCAAGGTTGTATATATCCTCTAAGGTATATATATTGGCATCATATCTCATAGGAAATGATCTCAACACTTTCTGAATAATATATCTATCTTCTATTGTTTCTCCCAATGCTCTGACCAAGTTGACTATCTCACCTACTCTCTGAAGATATTCTGCAATATTTTCTTCTTCCTCCATTTTTAGATTTTCAAAAAATGCTTCGAGTGTTTGAAGTTTGGCTTGTTTTACCTTTCTACATCCTTGATAAACAACTTTAAGTTTTTCCCATAATTCTTTGGCTGATTTGCAGTGCATTACTTTTATTAATACATTTATGGATAATCCACTTAAAATGACATTAACAACTTTTGAATCATTGCATAACTTCTTTGTAGTAGCATCAGTTAGTGGGGAAGATGGTGCAGTGTAGCATCTTCTACAAATTTCCAAATATCAAATCCAAGTGACATCAGATGAATCTTCATCCTTATTCTCCAAAAAACATAGTCATCTCCTTTGAACAACGGTGCTATTTTGGATAACATTAATTGTTGTTGATCCATTGGATTCTTTAGGATCTACCTTCTAGTTGTTAGAATGTGGTGAAGGAACCTTCTCTGATACCAATTGTTGGAAATAATGAGAGGGGCGGGGGGTGAATTAGTATTACCTTTTTAAACAATTAAAATTTACTTTGTTATTTTATTAATCACCACAATAGATCAACAATCAATTGGTATTTAAAATCAATTATATAAATATAATTAACCAGAATTACAAATTTTATAAAGAATAATATGTGATTATGAAGGACACCAATCCTCTTTAGAGCACCATCTCTTGAAGACACAAATCCCCTTCTTTTCTGAGCACCTACTCAAGGAAGCTACAATGCCCTACTTCTCCAAGCCTGAACTTGAAAGGATGCTCCAAAACCTTGTATTCTTCAAGAAACAACTTGAAAGGAGGATCCAACCCCCTGTATTCTTCAAGCAACAACTTGAAAGGAGGCTCCAACCCCCTGTATTCTTCAAGAACCAACTTGAAAGGAGGTGTTATCACTGAAATTTTGTCTGCAACATTGCACACAAATGGTTATAGAAATACAACAATGCAAAAAAACAATTAGTTCACTTGCAACACCAAAATGCATTTCAAAAGGAAAAACACTATACAATTGGTAAACAATTGGCATGTGCAAAATCACTAAAGGAAGAGCACGCACAATGCATTGGCCAATGAAGCTCGCAGAGTGCACAACATGCCATATGAATGACCATGTACAAGAAAATCTGCACACTCATGTGAACAATGCATTTATGGTTCTTGTCACCCCCCCAACCACTTATGTACCAACTCCCAACTTGATTTGACCTTCAAATGTGGGTGAAATCCAAATGGGGGCTGGGCAAGGACCAAAGGGTGCCCTCAAGGGCCCCTTGTTCACACTAAGAACCAGTTGAGTTTTTCCTTGAATAAATGCTATAAATGGAGGCCATGGGTGCACTAAGAAATTAATATTTTCATATTATTGTTATGCTGCCTCAATCCTCCCTTGAGAATCCCTTTTTCTCCTTGGATCATTCTAGCACCATTGCAATAGGCCATTACACTCACCTCTTGAGGGAATATGCATTGATTTCTTCATCATTTGCCATTTTTCTACCATTGTAAGAAGAGCTCTCCATTAGCGAACTCAAGATCCCTCCAAGGAGGAAGAGGGGACCCATAAGTCGTCATTTTTCTCTATGATTTTTTTCCAACTAATATAGTTATCCATTGATGCCATAATCTTGGTCATTGGTTGATTATTTTTGGTTCTAAGTTTCTTATGCATTCTATTTTTTATTTCCTTAGTTGTTTTAGTTTGTTTAAATGTTTATTTCATGTGCTTGGCTTGTTTAATCCACTCACTAACCTCTGTCTTGTCTATCAGGCCCAAATAGACATGAAAGTTTTATTATTTTTCTCACCCAAGTGACGAAAAAGACACAATAGATTGGAAACCATACTGGGGAAAAGGTATCAATTTCCACCCTATTTGGGCTTAGAGAGCATTTATTTTTAATAAATTTGTCTTGCAGGTATCCAAACCAACCTAGACTTACCAGTCAAAAGTAATATTTAGAGCTGGAGGAGGAGAATGTTACTGAAAAATCCCCCCCCCGACGCGTATTAGAACATGTGCGGGTATTCCAACCCACATACGCGCACTTAGCACACTGTGCGCCCAAAAGGATTCTGTTCTCTGTGCATTCTGTGCACTGTGCACCCAAAAGGTTTCTGTTCTCTACACATTCTACGCACTGTGCACCAACTGCACATTTGTCATAACTGTAACCCACACACATTTCCAAAGTTTCAATATTGTAAGGTTTTTTGTGATAATTTGAAGGCCCCTAGCCTTCAATTTTTTTCTTTCATGCAATTTGTAAATGCGCTCCACTTAGAATCCTTTCCCATATGAAAGGTTATCTAAACATAGACACTTAGGGGGTAAAAATAACCAAATATTCTCCTCTTTTTCTTTGGTTTCCACATGGATGGCTTGTTTAGTTTGTAAAATTTAAGTTGATATTATTGCTATCACAAATAAAACACTTACATTGGGACCAGAAATTAACTTTGATCATTGAGTATGCTCTTCTCTCACACCATAGAGAGATATTGAGAATCAGAAAGGTGGTTAAGGGGACATTTCATCTCCCTTAACAAAAATCTTTAGGAGAGGACAAAGCCCCTATAGGGTTCATATGAGTTTCATTTTGAGATCATCTTAAAAGTTGTAAGGGCCCATACATGCTCACATGTTGCAAACTTAGGATAGTTTCTTGAAATTTTCTTTCTTAGTTTACATTACTAGGAGAGTTTAAAGATAAAAGTAACAGGTCCATACATTCCCACATGCTTGCAATCTAGGATAGTTTTTCAAGATTTCTTAGTGTAAACAACATTAGGGAGTTTAAAGGATTGGTAACGACCCATATGTCCACATGCTAGTTATTTAGGGATTTTAAAATTCTGCAAGGTTGTACCAATAACACTTAGTAAGCTAGGTAACAAAGATTTGTAAGGACCAAAGGAATTCCACATGTTGCAATCTCACACCTAATTTATTAAAAATCTTGGCACATTTTTTCAGTTGCTCACACACAAAGTCACTCCTCACTCACATAATTTCCATCTTGAATTGTGGAGATTGAAGTAGGTTTTCTCTGAAAGAATCCCGAAACGTACCGCTATTTCTTGAGAAATTATCCACACCCACTTAATTCAAACGAGATTGGTTCACATTCCCAATCTCTCATCCCACCACATCTAATTTTTTTTCTAAAAACTCACTAAGTTTTCCTCCACAGCAGGTGCCAAAAGAAATTTTTAGTCTAGGTAGGTTCTCGGGGGTAGGCATCCAAATAACCCCCAATTATCTGGTTCTCACATCTTCAAACATTAGAAGTTGACAAATAGGGAACTTTCAAAATTATCCAAGTCAAGTGTTCCTACACCATAAGGCAGGGAGATACCTGTGAGGGGTCGAAGGCCGAGGTCCGGTTGTTCTGTGCATCCCCCCTTGAGTCACCCAAATCTTGGAAGGGATCAATCCTTTGACCCATTTTTGAGGCTGAAAATCTAAATGCCAAACTTTGACCAAGGTACCCAGTGACCAAATTTAGGACATATACCCAGGTGGAAATTATGGTTTGCAATTGCACCTTGATCATGTTTTGTGTGACTATTGGAAAATATTGCCAACTCTTTCGGGATATGCACCCTCTACCCCTCATTATAACTGATTATTTCAACCTTCACTAGTTCCTCTTTCGATGGCTTCAGACCCCACTGTTGAGTGCTCTTGGAAGTTCCAGTGCTATTTTGAGAGGAAGGATGATACATCTTTTAGGAGATGAGAATTTATTTTATTTGTTCTCCCATGGGGAAAAAATCCACCTACCCACATGTGTGCTTATTTACAGTTAATTTATGTATGATGCTCATTTGATTACATGCAGTTTTGAATTATATTATTTGGTGAAGGTCCAAATTATACAAGTCTCTTATTCATTTATTTTTCTCATCACCATTTTCACACATTCACTTTGCTAGTCGGACATCATAGGAGACCCACAAAATCCCGATTGTTCCAGATGCTTGCAAAATCTCCCTCCTATTCTAGGAGGAGTTGCTAGTCTTTCCAACTCACCGAATCAACCTTCTCACACCCCTGTGAGTGATACTATTTTTGGATCATATCTACTTAGTTACACTTTACTTGGGTCCAATTCCCAAGGAAATCCATCCACTAGCTCTCCTTCACAAGGAGGAGGGGGGCAAATTTATTCTCAAGGGAGAAGTACATCCCCACCAAACCCCTTTCATGGGTCAGTTCCACTACCTTCTCACACAATGGTTGGAACTAATCCTCCACCAAATCCCCCTATGCCATACATGGCATTTCTCAACATTCATGATCTCACCAAACTCACGAATGATCCCATTTTACATGACCCCACATGGCCCAATATGCCTACCAAACTACCTTCAAATATTCCAAAATTTGAAGGAAAATCGGGGGAGGACCCCACCAACCATGTTATAACCTTCCACTTATGGTGTTCTTCAAAAAACAACATGGATGATTCCATCTGTTTAAGGTTATTTCATAGAACAGTCACTAGTCCATTAGCCAAATGGTATGTGGACAAAACATCAGGGTCCCATATGACTTTTGAATACTTGGCCAAAGAATTTTTGGCCTTCTTTAAACTACCAATTCATCATGACACTGGTTTAGAACTTCTCTCCAAGTGAAAATAAACCTCAGCTATGCACATTTCTGATCACATCCACGAATGGTGTCGACGACACAATTTGTGTAAAGAAGAAACTACCAAAGAAAAATGTCTTGATTGGTTTCTTAAATCACTCATCTCTATCTTTCCAAAGATGTCACATCCACCTTCCCCCAGTTAGAAGAGGAAGCCATCATCAAGGTCCAATAGTTCGACCTCATCTATGCTCAGTTAGGCTACTTATACACAGTATTACCTGATGCACCTAGACCTATAACATTTGGCTAGGACAAATCTGGGATGTCCCATTCTTCAGATGGGTTGATTGGTACCATGAAAAACCATAACCCATACACCCAACCACCACCTATGTATGATGTACCTCAATATCCACCACCATACATAGGGCCATCTTATTACCCTCCTCCAATTTACCAACAACCATACCCGGTGACTCCCCCTCCACCAATAGGCGGACCCCCACCTGCACCCATGATGCGCTCAACTACCCAACCAACTTCAGGGTTACCGTCTACCTCAACATATAATATGAGAACTAGTGAAAGTGCTTCAACTTCCTACACAACCTATGGATCATTTCCACAAAACAATCCATACTTTCCATTTCCTGGTCCAACACAACTGGTGGCTCTCCCACTCAGACAAACACACGCTGGAATTAACTTTGTCTAGCCCTATCCCATTCAACAAATTCATACTTTTGAACAGTTGAATATGGAAAATCTGGCCCATCAGTTGAATAATGCCAAGAACAAAGGAAAAAATTGAAACAATAATAACCCGAGACCAGGTGGAAATAACCCCCAACAAAACCAACCCATTGGGGGTAACCAGAACCCCCAAGGGGACAATAACAACAAATGCCAAGGGAGGAACAACAAAAAAAACCTCCAGACGAACTTACCTTGCAGTATTTATGGTGAGCATGGACATTATACTCACCATTTCTCCCAAATTTCTGAGTTTAAACAGATGAAAGAATCCATAAATGCACCATGTCCCCCAGTGTTGCTTGCCCCTCAGCAGGCCCCACAACATTACTTGCAGAAACCACCCCCAACTGTGTTGCAAAAACCTATTCCACACTAAGGTGTGATGAATACCCAACAAGAGGTTCACCCTACCCCACCAAAAATGGGGCAGTGTCCAAATCCAACACCCATACACCCTAGAAATCTAGCTAATTGCAATATCCTCCTCACTAGAGAAGAAGAAATTATTTTACAAACACACGGTCATCAATATGACACCCCACGTGAATCTACTCCAACCACCTTGGAAATGGTTCTCGCTCCAGCAGGACAACCTTTGATGATCCTGCACCCTAACGTGGAACCAAACATTCACATACCCCACGTTCCATTATGATGGAATGTCCATAACCCTCATGCTATGGCCACCCATAATTACATCCTAGTCGACGACTTAGCTCAATCTCCTGCAACCATGTCTGTATTGGAGGTCCTCCAAACTTGTCCAACTCGGTAGAAATCCTTGCTTTCCACCTTGGGGGAAGTTGACCCAACTGATACTAGACTCATCACATTTGATATAGATAGTGGAGAACCACGCCTCCCGGCTCTGGTAGCTTTCTAGATACTAGTAAATATTTGGAACATCACAGTTCATCGATGTATCATTGATGAAGGTGCATCCACATGCATCATGTCCAAAACTATATGGAAAAAACTTGGCTCCCCTGAGCTAGTACCATCCTCCATTACTTTGCAAGCCTATGATGGTCGACCATCATCCCCTGAAGGTCTCTTCCAAAATTTCCCCGTCGAACTAGGGGGAAAAAATATCCTCATAGACATTGAAGTTATCGACGCCCCAATTGATTACAATATCTTGTTTGGACGTAGCTACATGTACACTATGAAGGAAGTGGCCTCTTCTATGTTTCAAATGATGATGTTCCCCCACAATAGGAAAATTTTCACCATGGACCAAATTCCGCATTATGAGCCTAACCACTCAACCAACATTGATAACATTCTTCCCCTTGTCCGCACTAGCTCATATGATTATTCACTCATTGACATGGGTCCTAGAATTTTCAAAGACCCATCTTTGCTGGGTACATATCATGGAATACCACCCATCCTACCCACTTCAACATAAGTGTGTGTCGTATCTTATAAAGGAATATATAACAGAGACATTATTCATCCCACAGAGGCCTCTCCACACCCTGACATTCCACCAGTTGAAGAACTATTACCTCAATAATCCCTTGAGACCCCTACTACACCACTTATCTATGATTCCCCCCCTCTCTAGGGGATAATCTAGTTTTGGGAGACAATCCCCCAAGCCATTAATCAAATTCCCTTCTTCTACCCCCAACCAAGAGTTCAAGCATTTCTGGTAGCTACG
This sequence comes from Picea engelmannii, assembly GCA_009831015.1. Lineage (NCBI taxonomy): Eukaryota > Viridiplantae > Streptophyta > Pinopsida > Pinales > Pinaceae > Picea > Picea engelmannii. The sequence goes on from ML792371.1 coordinate 867,354, forward strand.
ACGCTTACCCTTCCCAACATGGTACTAGCTATCTTGGTATGGTATCTTCACCTACCTGCAATGGTTCCTAAACCATCTCTCCCTCCTCAATCAGATGGAATCCTGATGTCGATTACGGTCTAGGCTCCAACCAAACCATCCCCACCCCCAACTATTAACACCACTGCTAATACTGGGGGAAGAGGGAAGAATAAAGAGCCCATGGATCCACTTCCTCCCTGAGTTCAACCTCCTTGCACACTATGAAAAAAAGAGGGACACCCCACCAACAGATGTCCCACTCTTCCTGAACTATGCAATATGATCCAACTCCCTCGACAAACCACATTTCCCATTACTTCACCAAGTACATCTAGTACTACTACAACGTCCCCCACTAAAGGAAGTAAAGGGACGTGAACCAAATTTTCTTGTTCCATCTGTTCAGAATATGGACACTACAACCATCACTTCCCAACTCTACCTCAGTTTCTCCAAACGTCAGCCACAATACAAAAAAAATTTCAAAAATATCCCTCTCCACTTTCCCCTATTGGTGCTCACGTCATTGACATTCGTTATGTCTCTTCCCGAATCTCTGAACGGATGAGGTGCCCTTTCTCTCTCTGCGACTCACTTGATCACTTTACATACCGATGTCCTCTGATTATTGCATACCAAAGATGCCATTCAAACCCTAACCAACCACAGACGATTACCTCACCACCGATACTGCAACCCTTAGATACTATCAATATTACCTCCCCTGAACCCGATTCACTTCCTTCCCCTCCATGGTTCACTGATTGACTATTTGAATATCTTCCCCCAAATCCTCCCAATTATTTGGTTCATTTCCCACATGAAATCTTTCCCCCTACCACAATTTATCACCTACAGTATCTGGACATTTGGTTTATGTCAAGCAATCCATCACAACCTGCATGTGATTCCCCTTCCAGATCCTCACCACTCGAGCAAAATCACATGTTGATCAACCCCTCCGTCATCTCCTTGGATACCTTATATTCTCACATTTTTCACTACGATGAGGATATTATGGAGGAACTCACCACCCCCGATTGCCCATGAAATGTGTTCCATCATTGAGCGTTTTTCCTCTCATAGTATGCCTTTTACCCTCATAGTCAAGCTTCCATATGTGCAATTGAAGCCAAGGATTTTATTTCTTTGGGGCACATAGATTGGTTCAAAAATCCTGTGCCTACCCAAGATGCTTTTGAAGAAGGAAACATGGCCAATATTTCCCCCACTATAAATATCGACATTTCCATCAAAGAGGGAATATTTCAAAAATACCGGGATATTTTTTCCTGGTCATATACACAGATTCCCGACCTTGATCTGTCTATAGTTGAACATCGCATCGACACATGGCCATATGGAACCCCAGTTCACCAAAAGCAACACCCCCTTCACCCATCCAAATCTGCGGCTATCAAAGATGAAATTGACAAGTTACGTGTTGTTGGGTTCATTTACCCCATTGCGTATACCTCATGGGTTTCAAACCCCATCCTCGTTAACAAAAAATAGGGCACTATTCGCGTCTGCACCGAATTTTGTGATATCAACCATGCTTGTCCCAAAGACAACTTTCCAACCCCTTTCATCAACCAAATTATCGATGATTGTGCTGACCATGAAGCTTTTTCCTTCATGGATGGGTTCTCCGGCTACAACCAAATCCAAATCCATCCAGAATATCAGTATAAAATTTCTTTTACTACCCCATGGGGTAATTTTTATTATCATGTCATGCCTTTTAGACTAAAAAATGAAGGTGCTACGTTTCAATGGGCTATGACTTATGTTTTCCATGATCTTGCTCGCATTATCCTCGCTTATTTCGACGACCCCACTGCTCTATCCAATAAACGAACTCAACATTTAGATGACTTACACATCATTTTTCAACAATGTCGCCAATACAATATCTGCTTGAACCCCCTCAAGTGTGTATTTTGCGTCATCACCAGATGCCTTCTTGGGTTCATTGTCTCCCAGCATGGCATCATGGTAGACCCCCTCAAGGTTCAAGCTATCACAACAATTCCCCCACCAAGGAATTTACGTCAACTACGGAGCCTACAAGGAAGAGCTAACTTCTTACGTTGCTTTGTCCTAGATTACACCACTCGTGCACATGGTTTCCTCCGCTTACTCCGTCACAAAATCCCATTTCGATGGGATGAACATGCCCAAAATTCTTTTGATTATTTAAAAATAGTCCTATCCAGTTCCCCTTTGATTAGTCCCCCAGACTATGGCCATGATTACATCCTCTACTTAGTAGCCTCATTCGTCTCAGTAGCAGGAGTCCTCGTCCAATTAGGAGATGATGGGCGTGAGCATGTCATTTACTACATAAGTAAAAATATTTCAGGACCACCCCTGAAACAAAATCATGACGATCAATTATCCCTTGCAGTCCAAAATTTGCGACACTATATCCTACTTTGAACTACCAAATTTGTAGCAGATTCCAACCCCATGCAGTACTTGCTTAGTCAATGGAAAATTAATGGAATTTTTTCCCGATGGATTACTGTCCTTCAGGAACATGACCTAGAGTTCTCAACTCCCAAAAGCAAGAAAGCACTCATTCTTTCTAAAATTATTACGACACTTCCCTTAGACTCTATTGCTTCACTCGTCAATATGAATTTTCCCAATGAACACCTCTTCTTCATCCCCTTGGATGACCCCTGGTATGGCGATCTCCTCATCTACCTTTGGAAACAGAAGTTTGGGTCTCATCTCTCTCGAGAATATCATCGACGCATTCACAATTAGGCCCCTTGATACCTCCTCATAGGATATGTCTTATGTCGACGTGGGGCCAACACCATTCTTCACTGATGTCTGACCATCAACGAAGTTGACAGAGTCTTGAAGGATTTCCATAGCGGTGCCTGCGGTGGTCACCTCTTGGGTATGTCCACCACCCAAAAAATCATTCATGCATGATACTTCTAGCCCACATTGTTTCATGACTGCATCCACATAGTCAAGCAATGTGACAAATGCTAGCTCTATGCAAACAAAGCATGAGCACCACCCACGCTTCTACATCCAGTCATCACCGCAGGCCCCTTCTACAAATGGGATGTACACTTCATGAATTTTAATCCTCCATATAGTAATGGACACAAGTACATTGTCGTGGCAGTAGATTACTTTACCTAATGGTATGAAGCTATGCCTACCTTCAATAATACCGTTGACACAACAACGCATGTTTTCTTCAACCACATCATTACCCATTTCAAAATTCCACTATAGTTAGTATCCGATCACGATAATCACTTCGAGAATGATATCTTCGCAAAATTCTCCTCAAAGTTAGGATTCTCCCATGATTTCACCTCCCCATACTACCTTCAGTCCAATGGATAGGTCGAGGCTATCAACAAAGTCCTCAAAACCATGCTACAATGCACCGTCAACAAACATAAGACCAACTCGCATAATATGCTATTTTCAACACTATGGTCTTATCGTACAACAGTCAAAACTACCACCGATTTTACACTGTTTCATCTCGTCATTGGATCGAAGTGACCCTCCCTATTGAGTGCAAAATTCCGACATTACACACTACTATCAAGCTATTACCTGACACTGCTCCAATGGAGCAGAGATTCTGACCTTAGATTCACAGGATCAAGATCGCCAATATTCATTACAGAACAACGAGGTAGCTAGAAAATGGTCCAAAGCCACCTTTGACCACCATGTCAACCTTCGCTCATTTAACAAAGGAGATCTTGTCCTAGTGTATGATATCGCCCACTATACTCTCGGTCATAGGAAATTCGGATCATTACGACATGGATCCTACATTATCCAACACTCTCTCACTAAAGGTGCATACATCCTGGCCTCTCCAGAAGGCTATCCTCTCAAAGAACCTGTCAATGGGTTGTACTTAAAGAATTTTTATGCCTGAGCATAGCCATTCTACCCTAGTATTTTTCTTTGTAAACATTTGTAGAGTTTTTAGTCTTCTTTTTCACCTCCACTCCTCATGTTTGATCTACCATCCATGTTATTGATAGATTCATCCTCCATCGACCTATCGCATTGGTTACGCTGATGGTGCTAGCCGCTGGACATAGAATCTCGCTTCAGCTACTTGGGCCCTCTATACCCGCTCGTATGAATTGCTCCATTCCAGCAGCATATGTTTGGGCTCAACCACCAACAACCAAGTAGAATATGCCGCCATCATTGACCTCCTTATCGAGGCAAGTCACCGCCACATTCACCACCTTAAAATTTTATTAGATTCCTGACTTGTTGTCCTACAACTCAACAATGTATACTGTTTCCATGATCCTTGCCTCTTTCACAAATACCTGCAAGTTATACTTTTATCTCGTAGCTTTGATTCAATTACATTTACAGACATTCCATGACAATTTAATCAAATAGCATATTATATTGATAACCTAGTGTTAAATTGGCATTTATCACATCAACACATCACCTCATATACATAAACATCATACATCGGTCACATCATATAGATTAGATATCATAAACCATTCAAAACATCAAACACATGTAGACATCACAAAGATCCAATATATATATATCCTCCGAAGTGTCATAAAGTTTTACAAAATAAAAAATATACATCGCTCATAGGCCAGTGAGTCCCCTCACCCCTACAGGTACAAAATGGGTACCCCCTACCCTATACAAAATGGGTATCAACTACCCTGTACAAAATGGTTTGGAAATCCTATATAAATACAAAAATGACACTCATGGTGACCCCAAAGCTCCCCCCAGGTCCTCTGTTAGCTAGAGGCGCCCCACTAGCTGGGGGTCCTCTAGGTCTAGGGGGCATTCGACCAGTCATCGTTGGCCCTGCTACAACTGCCCGATGGATCAAGGTCTGCCACTCTACTGGTACACTGACACACTATTCCAAGAACCTCTCATCTAGGATATGGGCCCACATGCCCTCCAACACACCCTAAAGAACCTCCTCGAATTGATGACAAAGGTCCTCCATTCCCCCTCCAGCCTCCACTCGCAACTCATGTGTTAGTCCAGCACCAACTTCATCGAATATCCCCCTCTGGCCTGCCCTCCACTCATGTGTTGCCCCAACACCAACATCATCTCTCCTGCGACATTTTCCTACCTATAGCTTTGCTCCCAACGGTCACACTGGCCCCTAGTGAGGAGCCTCCCTGACCATCTCAGCCTCACAGTCTCGGGGCCCCACATCTACAAACACAAAAACCAAAGGTAGAGTCATCATCCATATATACATAATCATATGCTACACTATGAAAATCACAAAACATAAATTCACAAACATACCTCTCTGGTCCCAGACCTCTCCAGGAGGAAACACCATGTCTGGGTCATGCGGATAATCCATCCCACCGTATGGATACCATAGTATCACCTATCGAATATGATGCCAGACACATGCCACCATAGTTGTAAAGTAGTGGCCACCCTCCCCCCCACCATGACGAGCCATCCCCTGGGACCACCACATCAATCATGGCTCCCTTGGCCCTAAATGTGCCACTAAAATCCTTGGGCGCAATAGGGGAACCCTCTCCAGAAACCATGCCACCAGGATGGAAAAAAATGTAAACTCACCAGAGTCAGTGGTTTGACACTGGTGAATCTGCGCCATCATCAACCCCCAGGAAAACAATTCCCCATCTAGGACCCTCTCCATAATCATTAGCTGACCTCCATAGATCTACTGAGTCACTAAGGATCCATAGATCCTCACCACCATGGTCGCGATGCACTGAGGAAAGATCTCATCCATTGCCTTGATATGGATAACTGAACCCAACATCGGGTTCAGACATGACCAATCACATCATGCCAAGTCTATCAATATCACATCCCTTGGCAGCTGGGAGTTACTACGAAGGGCCATCCCCTAGAAGGGGAGCCCCATCATAAAATAAGTATCCTCCATAGCTGAGAGTGTCAGTTGTTGTTCCCTCACAATGAATCTCTACAGATCAACACTCCACATGGATATTGAATACTAAAGCAAGAATTCCTGCGACCATATCAAAGGGAGCTCGAAGAACTTGAGCAACCCATAGGCTACCAGGTGTCTCTGAACGCCTGGATTCTCTCTCACTGCCTCTCGAAGGCGCTCCCAATATCACTCCCTCTAGTGAAATTGGATAGTGACTCTCCTCTCATGAGTTGATCACCTACATGATCATAAAATCTCTTGGTCAGTCCTCATCATTCATCAAAAATATAAAAAAATTCAAAATTTTCAACACCCTTAGCTTCACCTCCAGTGCATAGATTTCACCCCCACAGATGCACACATATGCGTGCCTATTCTTTACACAACTACACATTAATGCACAACTATTAGAGAAACAACTATGTATCCATGCACAACTGTAATTCCAACAGGTGCGCATACATGCACACCTATTCTTTACACAGTTGCGCACTGATGCGCAACTCTCTGAGAAACAGTTGTGCACAGTGCCCAACTGTAATTCTAATAGGCAGACATCACATGCGTGCCTATTTTTCCCTCCCATGCACCCCTATGCGTGGATGTGTCAAGCACAACTGCACATTATGCATGGGAGATGGAATTATACCTGTGCATCTGAGTGTGGGCATCCTTCTTTCTCTCACGCATTAGTGGGCCCACCCCTAAACTTACCCTTGTACGACCATTCATACAACCCCTAACTCAACCCTATAAAATTCAAACTATGCAGGAGGATGAGACCACTAACCTAACTCTCACACCTCTCGGATCGGTCAACTCAATCTCTTGTAATTTCCAAAACTCTGCCAGATACACTTGTCAAATATCCACAGTGACAGGTACAAATCAGATGGCATTGTGGACCCACCAACCATATACAGTCCATTTTTCCAAAATTCCACAATCAGTTATAGGAGCCTAGAGCCTTCGTTTCTCGACCCATCTTTAGCCACAGGATCATGGTCTCGCCATCTACACTATCAATTTCCTCAGGTCATCATCTGAACTTGGCCTCGAGAGAACATTTTTCTTACATCACATCCAAGTACGCATGTTCATGCTTAAAAATATAAAATAAGCTATTATATGTTCTTTAACATTAGATATTGTTCACATCAGGTATTTGGTTTTCATGTGTGCAGTTACTTGGTCATGAAAAACATCACAAAATATTTAGGTATATGTTCGACACTGGTATGTAATTATTCCCTATGAATATCAATTACATCTCCCAGTCACTCCCTTCGACATTTACCTTTAGGATCCTTACATATGGCTCTGTAGTACTGTCACCTCTGTTGCACTTTGGTACTGTCACCCAATAGAATTTCACCCCACATGAGTTTTCCCATTCATAGTTCCCCTAGACAATTTGACACTCATGTTGTTTTACACCCCCTAGGTATGGGAGTCCTGATAGTCTTATGAATTTTGAAGAATAAACCACACATTTCTTCTCATCACCTTTCCCAATGGACTCCTAGGATCTCTCATCTCCATTCTATTTTGACTGCACCTCCACAGTATCATTAACCCTCCATTTCATCCATAATCAGTTTTCCCATCTGCATATTTCCCTCCATTCATTTACCTCATGCAGAAACCCACCCATGGGGCCCTCTCCCTCCACCAGTTCTCTTTGCAACTTGCACCCTCACAGGCCAAGCCATATCACACTAGGGCACCCATTTCTGTATTTGTACACTCACCCCAAATTATTCTTTATTTTATTTGATAATTGTAAAATCCTTTGTTTCTAGCATTTACTTAGATTTTTGTCGTCACCTTTGATGACCTTATTTTCCCAGCAACGCAACCCATGTTGCCCTTGGTTGGGGAATCCACTCTCCACTTCCAACATTGTTCATAAACCTTGAGTATCCCAAGTCCATTCACCCATGATCTTTGAGTTTGTCCACTTTGTTAGCCTTTGGCACAGTTTAACCCCATATCTAGTCATCCCCTTGACACTAGATACAATTTTTTGGTTGCTTCCACTCACCCTTCATACATACCCCCAACCAAGGGCAGTCTTGAGTCTCACCACATCTCAACTTCATTCATGTTCCTTATCAATCCCTGATCTTATTTCCATGGATTTAATGAATCCATTTGCTTCTTGGAGTCGCATATCCCTTTTTGTCGATACCGACACAATTTCCATAAGGGCGACAGTATCTTGTCTCTCATTACCTTTATAATGAGGACTCTCATATAACACAGAGAGAAACATCATTGATATTTGATTCCGTTGACCCCCATAACATTTGAATTCAACAAAATATCATGTTACGGTGGGTCTTACTATGTGACTATTGCAGTTGTTTTATACCAGCCAAAGACCTATGAATTTGTTAGGCCATGAATGCCTACGAGCCATCAACACTTCTTATAGGAATCCTTGCCTCTTTTTAGAGTATGTTCACCATATAGAATTTTCATTTGTCATTATCAAACTGCCCCGGAGGGTGCTGCAGTTATCTACATCGGCCTACAACTTCAGTTATTGTTTTCCATTTTTAGTTACATGACATGAGCATGGGGCATGCCCACCTCTTTTGTATACAGATTTTAGTTTTTCCTAGATAAAGGTTTGGGTCCCACAATTTCCCCTCTCCCTCCGATAGATCACTTTTGTAGTTCCTCTCAACACTCTTCATTACAATGACACTCTCAGTAGAAGAAACATTGATGTATTTTGGCTACACGTATGCTCTTAAACTCACACATCAGGGGGCATTTGTTATCACTGAAATTTCATCTGCAACAATGCACATAAATGGTTACAAAAATACAACAATTCCAAACAACAATTAGTTCACCTGCAACACCAAAATGCATTTAAAAAGGAAAAAAACTATACAATTGGGAAAAAATTGACATGCGAAACCTCATTAAAGGAAGCACACGCATAGTGCGTGGGCCAACAAAGCCTGTAGAGAGAACAATGCACCATATGCACGACTGTGTATGATAAATGCCACACACTCTTGTGAATGGTGCATTTATGGTTCTCGTTTCCCCCCCAACCACTTATGGACTAGCTCCCAACTTGATTTGACCTTCAAATATGAGTGAAATCCGAATGGGGGGCTGGTCAAGGACCAAAGGGTACCCTAAAGGGCCCCTTGTACACACTAAGAACCATTTGAGTTTTTCCTTGAATAAATGCTATAAATGGAGGCCATGGGTGCGCTAAGAAATTAATATTTTCATAGTATTGTTATGCTGCCTCAATCCTCCCTTGAGAATCCTATTTTGTAATTGGAGCGTTCTATCACCATTTCAATAGGCCATTCCACTCACCTATTGAGGGAATAGGCATTGATTTCTTCATCATTTTCCATTTTTCTACCATTGTAAGAAGAGATCTCCATTAGGGAACTCAAGATCCCTCCCAAGGAGGAAGAGGGGACCCATAATTCCTCATTTTTCTCTACATTGTTTTTCCAACTAATATAGTTATCCATTGGTGGAATAATCTTGGTCATTGGTTGATTGTTTTTGCTTCTAAGTTTCTTATGCATTCTAGTATTTATTTCCTTAGTTGTTTTAGTTTGTTTACTTTTTCATTTCATGTGTTTGGCTTGTTTAATCCACTCACTAACCTATGTCTTGTCTAGCCGGTCCAACTAGAAATGCAAGTGTCATTCTTTTGCTCACCCAAGTGACAAAAAAGACACAACAGGAGGCACCGACCCCCTTTTTTATTCAAGCACCAACTTGAAAGGAATATACAAATCCTTGTTGTTCAGGATTCAACCTATTGTTACATAAATATTCTCCCGTGGACAGGTGAAATTTCCCTTGGATTACAGACCCCTAATACCAAGACAGAAAAACACAAGTGGACACTAGCATCCCTTTGAATTTAGTTTCACTAATTAGAAAGAGAGAGAGGGAGAAAAGGTGTGATGCACCTAGTTTCAAAGTTTTTCCTCCCTGCCTCCAATCTGAGCTTGATATCCAAACTCCTTAGCACAACTTGATACCTACAATGCAATATAAAACAAAGAGAAACAAATAACTCCTACTCTACAAGATTAGATCAAAAAAATTCTTCTACAACGATTGAAGGAACAATAGAAAATCATATGCAAGAAAACACAAGCTTGAATAAAATAGGCCAAGTATATTAAAATGAGAACCCAAAGAGAATACTTACAAACATGGATGATGATTTCACATTCCTCCAAGCTCATAAGTTTGATATCTAAAATATTTTCCATTCCTCCATGTAAAGCCCTCATTATATAGGATTTGGAGGCTTAAACACCATGGAGAAGATCACTCATTAGATCCACTAAAATGGGATCTCCAAGTTTTTTGGGGAGAAAATATCTCTCAAGGATTTTAAGGAGGAAATATCTCTCAAGATCCACCAAATTAGGATTTTGGTTTGAGAAAATATCTCAACCGTCCATGAGATTATCAACCTCTCCTTGAGATTAGGAAACGAAATGTGAGGTGGATTCTCATACTAAATTAATTTCCTTTTTATTAATATTAATAAATAATTCACGTACACATATTATTTTGACCTTCATATAATGTATTTATCCTCCACATTGACTAGGGATTGTGACACATGTTCTTTCATGTTGTCAGTGTATGTGACACTTTTATGAAACTTGTGACACTTAGGGTGAGGTAATTAAGTGTGGAATTTTGGTGTGTAACACCCGTATAGGACCACAATACTCCCAAGCTCATCCCTTCCACCCTCACTTATTGAGTGTCTTCAACATTATTTTAAGGACTTTGTTTTTGTTTCTGATCTTTTGATGTTGACCACAAAGACACTTTATTCTCACCATTCTTTCTTGTTTATATAGTATTCCAACTGGTGTGAATATGAACCATTGCGTCTTTTGAAAATGAACCATTGTACCCTTTCATTAACATTAATTAATTTCTTCCTTTATTAATTTAAATAATCAGATGCCTTTGGTTTTTATTTAATATCTTTTTAATAGGAAACTATATTAAGAATCATATTCTTAAGTGGTACTGGTATACATGCTTCTTTATCTTTGTGGTTGCAATGGTTAACAAGCTTCTTAGCCTCTATCATTTATAGTAATGGTGTTCTTCTCGGGTTTACTAAAGGAAACAAAGTTAATCCCCAGGCATTTTGTCTTTCCTTTATGTGACAATGGGATCAAAACCACATGCTTATCCATTCCAAGTGTTGTTTTGTTAGCGCTTTCTCTTTCCTCCTTCTTCTTCTACATGGGACCATATTCAAATGTCCAAGGGCTTATTTAATTCTATGACCTTTTCACTCCTTATTGGCTTCTTTACCTTATCATGTGACCAATGTTGGAACCACATCCTCTATTACTTTAGCCTTCGGGATTTTAGTCCTTTGCAATCCTTGCATCCTTCTGGAGTTTTACCTACCAAAGTGGTCATAGAGAGTGGGAAACCAGTTGTTTTCAATTGATAGTAATCCTTACACTATCCTTCCACTGCACTCGATCAGATGGTCGATAAATATTCCAGAGGATATTAGATCAATGACTAGTGTTATTTTGTGACTTTGGCCTTCGGTGCTTCAAGAATTTGTTTTTGTAGGAGAAGTTGGACATCCTCGGAGGTTGTAATTGTTGATTAAGGTTGGTTGTCATTGATGTCAATCCTTGAAGAAAGCCCCATAGCACAAAGGTTTGGGTAATGGACCCAATATTGTTTGATGTAAATATGACTCATTATTGTTTTTTCATGGTTGATAAGAAGTAAATATGGATGAACTCCAAAGTGGTCCCCTTATTGTGAAAGCCCTCACGGGAAGACGCTTTGGGGAGTAAGAGAACCCATGCTTAATTGAAGAATAATGCGATGAAGGATAGTGAATTTCTCAGGGAAAATATCCTAGATGGATAGTGCTTGTCATGCCATTACTGGTGGTATGTAAAACGTCACATAACTCCTCACGGTTAGAGAGTTATGACCATGTGAAGTTGGAGAACCCAGGTTTGGGTAATGGACCCAAGTTTGTTTGATGGATAACGGTATGATTTTTTCTATATTTGAAGGTAATACTATTGTATTTGGATATTACATGTCATTCCATTTCTGTTGGTATGTGGAATGTCACATAACTCCTCACAGTTTGAGAGTTATGGCCTTACGAAGTTGGAGGACCCTCATATGTCATCTAGAAGCCCCAAAAGGTCAAAGTAGTCAAAGTCGTTTAAGAGATTTTAAAAGGTAAATATTAAAGTGAAGTGATGAGTGTATTATAGTTCAAAGTGAATACAAAATAAATTATTTCAATAATAAATTTAATGGAGAAATTAGAAGTGGGTTAACCCTAAAATAAGGAAAGTGGGGCAAGTGACCTAGAAGATGTTTTTAAGGAAGCTACTTGGAGAGTATAAATAAGAGGCAAGGCTCTCTCATTTTAAAAACACTTGAGAATATTGAATATATATAGGTTTCTGAGGTAACCAAGGATATCTAATCCAAATTTCTGAGGGAAGGTGAAGAAAAGAAGGCCGAAATGCAAGGAAGGATAAATTCTTTTGATGGTGCTTTCTAAGGTATGTTATTTACAGGTCATCTCACCATTTTCTCTATAACTTGTTTTATATAACTATTCAGACTGTGAAATTGCTATTCCAATGAGAAAACATACCCAAGTATCTGTGGTAAAATATTTATCTTGTGGTTCATTGTATTTTGGGAGTTACACTCCATGGAAAATAGGGTTTGTGACTAGTCTTGAAACTAGTAAAAAAACGGTGTTTCGGGTAACAATGTCATAAATTATTCATAATAGATCCAAATTCTATGAGACAAAATTTGTTGGTTACGATACAGTCTGTAGTATTTTTTGTAATAGTTTCAAAAAAATTCAACCAATATTTCATGCAAGGCACGCTCTACAAGGTCTATCTCTAGAATAATCCAGAATTCAACAAGGTATGCCATTTTTGCTATAACTCCTTTTCTGAGAGGTTCCAAGTAGAGAAACCTGGAGGAATTACATAAACACACTGAATAAAATTTTGTATCAGTTTCAAATCTTTATACATTATAGGTTCAAAGTTATGATTACTTCAAGTTAGGGTTGTTGACTAATCCAAAACTAGGCATGTGAGACTAAAGAAACGTTTGATGAAAATGATAGTATTTTGTTGTTGAAGTTAAGGAAGGTGTCAGGATACTATATTAAAGATTTCAATGACCTGAAAACACTGAATTGTCAAACCAGGGTAAGTGAACTTAAAGCTGCTACACTGTATGTGTGGGTAAGATTCTAATTCCTATCTAAAGACTATTCTTAGAAGAAAACACAAACTCACTCTTAGAAACTGAATCCTAATGACTACCTTGAAACTTATCATTTCCTATTTAATTCATCAAAAGAGAACAGTTATGTGCTTAAGTCAAAGTACTTCTATTTCTATTCTAATGTGATTTCAAAAGACTATCTACCACTATCTTTGATCATCTAATCATCACTATTTCTATCTAAGCCATGACATAAAGATTATTTCCTAAAATCCTTTTAATCTAAACATCGAAAATAAATCTAAATCTATCCACAGGAAAATAAAGAAATATCCTACTTACTCTACTGGTACTGGAAGCTTCCTCTAATTCAATTGCAACCTAACTATCCTAACAAAGCAGAGTAACCTAACTATCCTAACCAAAGCAAAGTAAATTCAAACTCGCATCCTCTCTAATTTACATTCAAATTGAAAACTGGAAACAAAGAAAACCTAGTTCATGCTTTAAATTCTACAGGAATCAACCATGCTTTCAACACTCATCAACGTAGAAGATATTAATATGCTGGAAATGATACATTTGAAGAATAATTAATCAAGAATCTGAACAAGTTAATTTCCAAACTCAAATAAGCTAACATGCATGCAAATCCTAAGATACTGAAATAAACTAACTCTAATACAGAGAAAAGCAACGACTTGAACCTGTTGGCGAGCCCAACCAAGAGGTGCAATCGCCGAAAGGAAAACCATAACTACTCAGATCATTCTATGCACACATTGTTCATGCTTCACGCTCCATTTACTCAGAAAAATAGCTCAAATCATATAACATCGAAGTAACATAACGCATAAGCAGATTGTATTAGCAGAAATGTATTTCATAGCATAACATAACCAATGTTTCTTAGGAGTGATCCTCTGTTTATATATATCCTCCTAAAAAATAGTTTAAAACAAAAATACATTAATTCAAACGGATCCCAGATCCGAAAATAACTCAAAATCAGTTAAAAACGGTTTTTACATCTTCATGACACACAGTGTCATGAAGTGTGAGTCATGAAGTATTAACAACTCAGTTCTATAATCTCGCCTTGAATCAACATATCAGTGATGACTCAATCTATCATGTAAATCGCACTGTCTACCACTCTGGCCATATCGCAAGGATCTTTAGCAGCTTCGTTGGTATCTCCACTGGGTGTGAGCTGGTACCTGGTACTGGAAAATCCTATTTCAAATAGAAATAGTACCTAACTCATGCCACATTAGTTTCAATATTAATTTAAAGTATCAAAATACATAAAAATAACTTGAAACGTAAGAATACCTTGAGTAGCCCCATTTAGTGGTAAAGAGATGTCAAATGTGTCATAACAAGGCCAGAAGGGGTGGTACTGGGTATGGAAATGGAGGTATTTTTGATATGATATAGGCAAAACATAGTCAAAACTAGAGACTAACATTCCCCCAAACTGAAGTCTTTGCCTGTCCTCAGGCAGTCAAAAAGTCAAAAATTGAAATTCCTGAGAGCGTTGCTGTAGCTGCAACCAACATTTGTAACTTCTCATGTTTCTTCATATTTCTGATCTCCTTCTTGAGGACTCGATTGATAACGATGTGTTTTCTGGAAATCTTCTGTAGTCTCCTATTCCTCTGCAAAAGACCCTTATTCTTTTGTTTCAATCTTTCAATTTTGGACAAGAAATGATTTTGCCTGACTTTCATGAGTTAATTCTCTGTTTTGATATGTCGGTCCAATATAGTGTATTGTTGTAGCTTTTCTTTCAACCTGTTATTCCTGCTTTCTAGTCTGGCTACCATTGGTTTCAGGGATCGACTGATGGAAATGTCACAGTAAGATTCAAATTTTTTATCATGTCCTGGTTGTGGTTGAGGAATTGATGTGTGAGTGAACTCATCTGGTCTTTGATCATGGGTGTCAACTGGATCGAAATTGTCAACTGGGCTAAGTTCAGGAGTGAACTCTTTATATGCTTGAGCAGGGGTATCCGTGGGCATTCAAATTGGCTTGTCCTGCTCAATTTCTTTGGGCTCAGTAGCTTTCCGATCCACTTTACGGACTTTTCAAATTAATTGGGAAAGAGTCCAAGTCATTTCAGAGGGCTCTGGATCCTCCTCATGATCATCCACTCTTTTTAACCTCTCCTGTGGTGGGTAACTGGGCACAGAGTTATCCATACCTGACAATGTGATTTTACATTTCCGTTTTGGATTTCTCCTAGGTTTGTCAGTCAACTCTGCCAGTTCTTCCACGTCAATAATGTTCACAACAACTAGGGAAGAACTCGAAATTTCAATATTTGCCTCTGTAGGAGTAGTGTTCTTCACAGTTTCATAATTGGTTTCCACTCCATCAGACCCATGGGCATCAAATGAATGTTTTGAATCAGGGTTTCCAGCACTGGCTTCAATTGTGCTATCTGGTATGTTCTTAGGGTCATCACAAATTTTGGTCGGGGTTTTAACACTCTTTTTCCTAGAGTTCAGCTTCTTCTATGGGGTAGCAGGCTTAACACTTATATCTTTAGACTTGTCAGAGGCCAGGGTTTTTACACCGAACATATCCCAAGTTTCTTGCTTCTTGGACAACGCAGACTTAATCAATATCTTAACAAGACCAAAATGAAATAGACTTCCTCGAAAATCTTTGGCCTTTCGGACCTGTTCTGCCATTTTCTTTAAACTTTTCAATATAAAGAAGGGTATGTTCAACAGATGATTACCTTTGAAATGTAGTAGGATTTAGGCATGGCAGGGAAATACGATTGTATACCATCCTTCACAAGTGATCATGTCGAACTCAGCTCAGGTAATGTTGTGCATTTTCATGGTATGAAATGTCAAGGTGGGTTGGTTCATTAGGTACATATCATGGGTATGATGAAACATTATGGAGTAAACAAGGCATCCTCAGTTCAAACCATTAATATGTAAATTAATACAGTAAATCAACATGAACTAAGCGTACCTGAGTTAAATTACCTATCCCCTTTGTTATGCATTTCTTGCTGTAGAGTTTTTTCTTTTGAAGTCAAGTCTGGATCAGGAGGGCATGAAAATTGTAATTGCTCTTGTATTTCTGATGACCACTGTAGTTGATGGATTCTGTGCTGGTACTGACTGGTACTGATGAAAAAATCAGGAATTTGCAGAGAAATTTGAACCAATAATATCCTGCTGAGAAAACCTTCCTGTTATAACAACAAATTATCTGATGATGATCCCTGAACCTGGCTTTTGTTCTATCCTGAAAAAGATCAACTAAAATCATGTCTTTAATAGCTTCAAAGCTTTACCCATGGTACAATTCTGATTTGTGCGAATGAATGTTCTGGAGTCGAACACAAACAGAAATCATCGGATTACCGGCCATTAATGAATGTCGTTAACCAATGCGAGATGACCCACCAGTGATGTCAATGGGACTCAAGGTACCTACATCACATCCTCACAGGTACGAATAGAGGTCTTGGTGTCGAGTCACCTGTAGGATCTATCAACCAAGAGACATTGGTGTATTCCCAGGGTTGTTAGCAAGGACATCTTCCATTGAGGCATGCAGAGTCTAGGGTACTAAATAATCTCTAATCTTTTCTCCAGATAAGGTGTTGATGTCGATGGAGTGAGATTTGTTGGAAGGTGGACCTTAACGTATTCCACATCATCCAACGCGAGTGCAGATAGAAATCTTGCAGACATAATTTTTTGGAACAGTAATCACTTACTTGTGGATTTTATGAGCCCAAGTT
>ML792371.1:890046-908371 GCA_009831015.1 Picea engelmannii
CTGGAGATCATTATATTTAGATTTTTGAAGGGTATAGGTAAATCTTTCTAGAAAATCCTCAAGGCTTTCTTCATCTTGTTGTTGCATTTTGAAGATGTCATTCCGAGAATCCTTGGTTCTGCAATAGTCCTGGTACTTCTTTACAAAAATTTCCTTCATATCTTCCCAATATCTAATGCTGTATTCTCCTAAACTCATGAACCAACGTAATGCATAATCTTTCAGGGTGGCAGTAAATAATTTCAGTTTATGTGCATCCTGCAGATAGTTATAACTCCTGCACAGGATGTCGAACTCAAAAAGAAAGACATCTGGGTCTTCACTATTTTTCCCATGAAAGGTTGGTAGTGCTGAAAGTGGGATATTTTTCATATTGACATCCTGGACTAAATCCAAAATAGGAAAACCAAAGGTGGTTTCTGGTGTTAACTCGTTCTGTGCTTGTTCTTCTCCTTCACTTTCAATATGAAGTTCCCCATGTAAGTCTCTCCCTCTTTCTCCCATGTTAAAAGGATTACCAAGAATTGTATATGCAATCCAATCTTTCTTTGGTGAAGGTGTGAAATCCCACCTTTCTGGATTCTTTTTGTCAGAATTGTTATCTCCTATTGGTTCTTTTGAGGATCCTATGGCCTTTGATTCCATAGTTGCAGTTGTTATCTGTGAAACTACAGAGTGCGGGTTTCCGAGAAGAGATTGTATTTTCTCTGGATCAACTGTGTCATCCAGGGCGGGATCACCAGGATTTTGAATTTGTTGATGTATGGTGTTTCCTGGTTCTAGGTTTTGTTATATGGTTTCCTCAGCTAGAATTCCAGTTTCAGTTTCTATTGCTTTTTGGGTGGAGGTTTCTTCTTTTTGTTGTTTTATATTTCTCCTAATTCTACCTCTATGATCTCTATTTCTCATGAAGTCATACTAAATGGAAGGAAAATAAACTAAGATTGAGTTTCAGAGTACCTGTGATAAATGATATGTCGGTTCTCACCCTTTTGTTTCCACAACTCCTCCTATCATCAACCTACTAACATACCACACCAAACTAAATGCATTCTAAAACTAATCAAGACAATTATCTAACTTACCTTTTAAACAGCTCCCCAACAACGGCGCCAAAAATGTCAGGCTACTATATTAAAGATTTTAATGACCTGAAAACACTGAATTGCCAAACCAGGGTAAGTGAACTTAGAGCTGCTACACTGTATGTGCGGGTAAGATTCTAATTCCTATCTAAATACTATTCTTAGAAGAAAACACAAACTCACTCTTAGAAACTGAATCCTAATGACTACCTTGAAACTTATCATTTCCTATTTAATTCATCAAAAGAGAACAGTTTCGTGCTTAAGTGCAGGTACTTCTATTTCTATTCTAATGTGATTTCACAAGACTATCTACCACTATATTTGATCATTTAATCATCACTATTTCTATCTAAGCCATGACAAAAAAATTATTTCCTAAAATACTTTTAATCTAAACATCGAAAATAAATCTAAATCTATCCACAGGAAAAATAAAGAAATATCCTACTTACTCTACTGGTACTGGAAGCTTCCTCTAATTCAATTGCAACCTAACTATCCTAACAAAGCAGAGTAACCTAACTATCCTAACCAAAGCAAAGTAAATTCAAACTCACATCCTCTCTAATTTACGTTCAAATTGAAAACTGGAAACAAAGCAAACCTAGTTCATGCTTTAAATTCTACAGGAATCAACCATGCTTTTAACACTCATCAACGTATAAGATATTAATATGCTGGAAACGATACAGTTGAAGAATAATTAAGCAAGAATATGAACAAGTTAATTCCCAAACTCAAATAAGCTAACATGCATGCAAATCCTAAGATACTGAAATAAACTAACTCTAATACAGAGAAAAGCAGCGACTTGAACCTGTTGGCGGGCCCAACCAACAGGTGCAATTGCCAAAAGGAAAACCATAACTACTCAGATCATTCTACGCACACACTGTTCATGTTTCATGCTCCATTTACTCAGAAAAATAACTCAAATCATATAACAACGAAGTAACATAACGCACAAGCAGATTGTATTAGCAGAAATGTATTTCATAGCATAACATAACCAATGTTTCTTAGGAGTGATCCTCTGTTTATATAGATCCTCCTCAAAAATAGTTTAAAACAAAAATACATTAATTCAAATGGATCCCAGATCCGAAAATAACTCAAAATCAGTTAAAAACGGTCTTCACATCTTCATGACATGCAGTGTCATGAAGTGTGAGTCATGAAGTATTAACAACTCAGTTCTATAATCTTGCCTTGAATCATCATATGAGTGATGAATCAATCTATCATGTAAATCGCATTGTCTACCACTTTGGCCATATCGCGCGGATCTTTAGCAGCTTCGTTGGTATCTCCACTGGGTGCGAGCTGGTACCTGGTACTGGCAAATCCTGTTTCAAATAGAAATAGTACCTAACTCATGCCACATTAGTTTCAATATTAATTTAAAGTATCAAAATACATAAAAATAACTTGAAACATAAGAATACCTTGAGTAGCCCCATTTAGTGGTAAAGAGATGTCAAATGTGTCATAACAAGGCCAGAAGGGGTGGTACTGGGTATGGAAATGGAGGTCTTTTTTATATGATATAGGAAAAACATAGTCAAAACTGGAGACTAACAGAAGGCTTGTAGGAATGTGATCATATACACCAGGTCTATTACATAGCTACAAATAATATTTGGATGGTGAAATTGATGAGGGCTTTTGGTTGAGGTACATGTTGAGTGCATGGTTGAGACAACTAGTTGATGAGTTGGCACATACATGAGGTGTATAGTTGATGATGTTGGTACATATTGATGAGTCATAGTTGATGAGTAGTTGACACATGATTGGTACATACTTGGTACATGGTTGGATGCACTTGTTTATGGTACATGTTGATTATAGTTTGTTTGGTACATGTTGGTGCATGGTTGATGCACTTGTTTATGGTACAGGTTGATTACAGGTTGAGGTACAGGTTGATGCTTGGTTGATGCATGGTTCAGATTTATTGGTACAGGTTTACAACAGTATATCTCATAGTGATAGTGTGACAGTGGTACAATCATTCTACTTCTACTGTAGGTTGGTAGGACGAGGCAAGGACAAGTGGTTGTAGCCACCTTCTAGTTGTAGCCGAAGAACATAGGGGGTTGTAGGCTCCTTCTGGTTGTAGCCAAGGAATTGGGGAGTCAGAGCTTCCCTCAGGTTGTAGCCTGAGAAACTAGGGGGTTGGAGCCTCCTTCCAATTGCAGCTAGAAAACAAAGGAAGTTGGTGCTTCCAATGAATGTAATTCTTCAAGACATATAAAAAAAAGCATTCTGGGGTTTTCTCCTGATTTGGGTTTCCACGTAAAACAATGGTGTATTGTGTATGTGTGTGATTGTTTATTTCTTACTACTCATTATTGGATAATAATTCTACATTGATATAACATTTTAAGAAAATGAATTATAATTATGTTATCACTGATTCATCCCTCTCTCAGTAATCCAACAATTGGTATAAGAGCAGGTTCCTTCAAAAATCAGTTTAACCACTGAAAGGTAGATCATGGAGAGTACCAACTCGTTTAAAAATGGAATACCATAGTTTGATGGACATAAGTATGCTTTTTGGAGCATAAGGATGAAGACATATATACAGACACATGGATTTCAAGTTTGGCAATCAATTGTAGATAGACACACAACACCAATAGTTTCACCAACAAATGAAAAAGTAGTGAAACTCGGTGAAAATAATTTCAAAAACAAAAATGCACTTTTGAATGGTATCAGTGATATGGTATTCACCAAATTTGCACATTGTAAATCTGGTAAAGATATTTGGGACAAGCTTCGAAATATTTATGAAGGAGATTCAAAAGTCAAAGCAACAAAGCTTCAAACTTACAGAGGTCATTTCGAAAAAATAGAAATGAAGGAATATGAATATATCACAGCCTACTTCTTACAAGTTGATGAAACATTGAATGCAATCATAGGATTGGGAGAAGAAATCGAAGAATCTGTAATTGTTCAAATGGTACTAAGATCTCTTCCTATGATATTCAACCCTAAGATATCAGCACTAGAAAAAATATCGGATCTAAACTCAATAAGAATGGATGAAATACATGGAATATTCATAGCATATGAGATGAGAACTGAATAGGAAAATCCATATGTAAAAGAAGCAGCCTTTAAAGCATCCAAAAGATCAAAGAAAAATAAAAAGGAACAAGAAGAATATAGCAACAACAATGACGTCTTGGAAGATGATGAAGAAGTGGCCAACTTCATCAAAAGACTAACCAAGGGAACCAATGGTAGGTATAGAGGTAAGCTTCCTTTAATTTGTTTTAATTGTGATGGTATTGCTTATTTTGCTAACAAATGTCCTCATAAGAAAAAGAGAAATGATGAAGGTTACTCAAAAGGCAGACACACATATAAAGGTAAAAGAACTACAAAGAAAGTTTTCAAGAAAATCTTTTGCACCAAATAAGACATCTCATCATCAGATGAAGATGAAGTTAGTGACAGTGAAATAGGGAGAGTTCTATTCATGGCAGTAGAAGACTCTGATAAATAAGACTCCGAAGAGGAATATGAAGAAGCATATGAAGAAGAAATTGAAGAGGCAGAAGTTGACTTCTAAGAATAATTAATGAGTGTCATAGAAGTTATCAGAAGAGAAAAGAAGAAAAACAAGAAACTACAAACAAAACTAGATAAGAAAAAAGACACTCAAGAACTAGAAAAAATGATCTCAAAATTGAATGTTCAAATAGAAGAAGATAAGAATTGAAGAAGCACTCAAAGAACAACTAGAAGAAAAGGATAGGATCATTGGAAACCTGGAAGTAGAGATTGTCACACTAAGAAAGGATATTCAAAAGAAAAATGTGCATAATAGCTCAAAAGTTCTTGATGACATTATCAACAGTCAAAAATCTCATCTTGACAAGTCCAGACTTGGATATAATCAAACAGAAAAGGGATAAAGCTCCAAAAAAATAGAGAAAGAAACAAATCCAAAAAGCTATGGAGAAACAATCAAAGGGGATAAAAATATATACAAGGAATGTTACATGGACACTCATCCACTAAGAAGATTCAGATTTTAGAATCAACAACAGATAGACAGGCCTTAAGAAGAAGAAGGATTCATAAGAGCACCTCCTTTCAGAAGATCTTCAACTACCAGGTATCAAACTATATTTTTTGGTTTATGTTATGCATGCAATAATTTTGGACATAAAGCTGTAAATTTTAGAGCTAAAAACAAGAACAATAACTACTTTTAGAACCATACACAAAGGGGTTATTCAAGAAGACCTAGTGAAACACATAGAAGAAGTTACAATAGGTTTGAATCTTTGAGAACTAAAGTGGAATGTTACAAATGTAACAATTTTGGACACATGGCAAAAAATTGCATGATGACAATCTCTCCCAAAGAACCTCAACAGAGTCACAAACAAGAACCTCAGAAAATGACATGAATAAGAAAGAAAGATCAGTATAACAATGAAGAATCCACAGTCGCCCTACAAGCTAAACAGAAGAAATGTGGTTGGTATGTTGATAGTGGATGTTCAAAACACATGACAGGTGATAGAGACAAGTTTCTTACATTACGAAAGGAAAGAGATGGATCAGTCTCCTTCGGAAATGATGATTTATCCAAAATCATTGGAAAAGGCATAGTCCGAATTGGGAACAAGAATGAAAAGGGAGAAAATGTTCTACTAGCAGAAGATATGAAACATAATATTTTAAGTGTGATTCAAATGTGTGATGAAGGTCATAAAGTTACTTTCGATTCACAAGAGTGTGAGATAAGAAAAGAAGGCCCAGGGAAATTGGTCGCTATAGCTATAAGAACTTCAAGCAACATATATGTGTTAAGCGAAATTGGAAATGAAAAGTGTTCTCTAGGAAAGGAAGATGAAAGTTGGCTATGGCATAGAAGAATGGGTCACATGCATTTTGATAACCTTTTCAAAGTCAGCAAAAGAGAAGTAGTCAGAGAAATTCCCCAGATCACGAAACCAACACTTTATGCAAGCATTTCCAATAAGGAAAGAAAACAAAGACCAGGTTCAAATCAAAGGAATATTCAACAAAAAAACCACTGGAAATTGTGCATATTGATCTAGTTGGACCAACTACAACAAAAGGATTAAAAGGTGAGAGATATTTTATGTCATTATTTGATGATTATACAAGAATGACTTCAGTTTTCTTTCTCAAGAACAAGTCTGAAGATTTTGAAAATTTCAAGATCTATAAGGAAATGATTGAAAATGACATGGATTCAAGAATCAAATGCTTAAGATCAAATAATAGAGGATAATTCACCTCAAATGAATTTATGGACTACTACAACAATCATGGAATAAAAAGGAAACTCTCCATTGCTAGGACACCTCAACAGAATGGAGTTGTTGAAAGAAAGAACATGACAGTACAAGAAATGGCTCGAACAATGATAATGGATTCAAAGTTGACAGATATTTTTTGGACATAGGAAGTCCATACAACAATTCACATTCAAAACAGAGTAATGCTAAAAAACAACACCAATAAAACTCCCTACAAGCTATGGAAAGGAAGACCAACAAATGTGAAACACTTCAGAGTTTTTGGAAGCAAATGCTACATCAAAAGAGAAGATTGAAGAATGGGAAAGTTTGACTCTCGTGTGGACAAAGGAATAATTGTTGGTTACTCAAGTACAAGGAAAGAATACAAGTGTTACAATCTAATATTAAACAAATTTGTGGAAAGCATCAATGTAACAATTGATGAAAAAGACAGACCAGAATCAAAGGAAGAAGAAAACAAATCAATGGAACAACTTTTCGAAGAAGAAGATGAAAAAGAAGTAGAAGAGGAAGATGAAGATGAAGAGAATCTGATAGAAGAAGAAGATCAAGTTCAACAAGTATCTCCAAATACACCTAGCAAACGAGTACAGAAGAATCATCCTTTAGATCAGATTATTGGAAAAAAAGATGCAGGAGTTGAGACTAGAAGAAAAATCCATTCACCAGAACTAACACACCTAGCACTTTTATCTACAATTGAACCAAATTGTTTTGAAGAAGCCAACAAGGATGAATTTTGGAATAAGGCCATGGATGAAGAATTGGATTAAATAGAGAAAAATGACACTTGGGAATTGGTTCCAAGACCAAATAATAAGAATTTGATTGACACAAAATGCGTTTTCAGGAATAAATTGAATGAAGATGGACATGTTACAAGGAACACAGCTAGATTGGTATGTAAAGGATATGCACAGATTGAAGGAATCAACTTTGAAGAGACATTTTCCCCAGTTGCCAAAATGGAAGCAATTTGTTTTCTTTTAGCTTATGCATGCTCCAAAAATGTTAAAGTATATCAGATGGATGTAAAATCATCTTTTCTGAATGGGGAACTTGAAGAAGAAGTATACATTGAACAACTAGAATGATTTTAGTTGTCAGAGAACATAGACTATGTGTGTAAACTAAAGAAGGCCTTGTACGGTCTAAAATAGGCTCCTAGAGCATGGTACTTCAGATTGGATAAGTATTTGCAGCAGGCAGGGTTCAGAAAAGGAATTGCATACAACAACCTCTAAATCAAGGTAAGTCAAGGTAATATTTTATTAATTGAAGTTTATGTTGATGATATTATTTTTGGTAGTGATAATGACAGGTTAAGCCAGAAATTTGCAAAAGACATGCATAATGAATTTGAAATGTCATTACTTGGAGAACTATCCTTCTTTCTGGGACTTCAGATATGTCAAAGCAAACAAGGAATTTTTATTTCTCAAACCCATTATATCATAGAAATGATAAAGAGGTTTGGAATGGAAGATTGCAAACCAGTTATCACTCCCATGCAAACCAGTTGTAAGTTGAGCAAAGATGATGATTCGAAGTGTACAGATCAACGACAATACAGGTCAATGATTGAGAGCCTACTATATGTGACAACATTCAAACCATATGTAATGCATGTAGTTGGACAGGTGGCATGATTTCAATAAGCACCAAAGGAATCACATGTATTAGCAGTAAAAAGGATCTTCATATGTCTCAAAGGAACAAAAGAGTTTGGATTATGGTATCCAAAAGGAAAAGATCTATCACTTATTGCCTACACAGATGTAGATTGGGCAAGTTGTATTGATGACCGATGAAGCACTAGTGGAGCAACGTTCTACTTAGGTGAGTGTTTGGTATCATGGCTAAGCAAGAAACAATCATCAATATCTCTATCTACAACCGAGGCAGAGTATATTGCATCAACAACAAGTTGTACATAGGTTCTTTGGATGAAACAGACTTTGACAGTTATACAAGTTGAGTATGATTAGCCCATTCCAATATATTGTGATAATAAAAGTGCCATCAGTATCTCAAAAAACCCGATGATGCACTCCAACACGAAGCACATTCCAATCAAGTATCACTTTATATGGGAACAGGTTTCAGAAAAGAACATCAAAGTTGAGTATGTGGGCAAAAAAGAACAAGTGGCAAACATATTTACAAAACCACTTCCATGGGAAGCCTTTAAATATCTTTGCCAAAGACTTGGAGTTATTTCTACTCCAAAATGAATTCTTTTTTAATTATTTTTGAATTCTTATCTTATATCTCTTAGATGTACATGAGGAAGCACCATAAGAGGACAGTTCAGTCAGAGGGAGCAACCCTGGATGGAAAGATACATTTTCCATTGATGACACAGGGGGAAAGATTTATCAAATGCAGAGGACAGAGGCATGGTTCCAAGCGGAGCATGAGTGATATGATTTTAGTATTGCATCAGAGTGTTGCCATTAATGCCAAAGGGGGAGATTGTTGATTAAGGTTGGTTGTCATTGATGTCAACCCTTGAAGAAAGCCCCATAAAAAAAAGGTTTGGGTAATGGACCTGAGATTGTTTGATGTAAATATGAATCATTATTTTGTTTTCATGGTTGATAAGATGTAAATATGGATGAACTCCAAAGTGGTCCCCTTATGGTGAAATCCCTCATGGGAAGACACTTTGCAGATTAAGATAACCCATGCTTAATTGTTGAATAATGAGATGAAGGACAATGAATTTGTCATGAAAACTATCCTATATGGATAGTTCTTTTCATTCCATTTCTGTTGGTATGTAGAACATCACATAACTGCTCATGGTTAGAGAGTTATGACCATGTGAAGTTAGAGAACCCAGGTTTGGGTAATGGACCCAAGTTTGTTTGATTGATAATTGTACAATTTTTGCTATATTTGAAGGTAATACTATTCTATATGGATTGTACATGTCATTCCATTTCTGGTGGTATGTGAAATGTCACATAACTCCTCACGGTTTGAGATTTATGGCCTTACGAAGTTGGAGGACCCTCATATGTCATTTAGAAGCCCCAAAAGGTCAAAGTAGTCAAAGTGGTTTAAGAGATTTTAAAAGGTAAATAATAAAGTGAAGTGATGAGTGTATTATAATTCAAACTAAATACAAAATAAATTATTTCAATAATAAATTTAATGGAGAAATTAGAAGTGGATTAACCCTAAAATAAGGAAAGTGGGCCAAGTGACCTAGAAGATGTTTTTAAGGAAGCTACTTGGAGAGTATAAATAAGAGGCAAGGCTCTCTCATTTGAAACACACTTGAGCATATTGAATATCTATAGGTTTCTGAGGTAACCAAGGATATCTAAGCTGAATTTCTGAGGGAAGGTGAAGAAAATAAGGCCGAAATGCAAGGAAGGATAAATTCTTTTGATGGTGCTTTCTAAGGTATGTTATTTACAGGTCATCTCACCATTTTCGCTATAACTTGTTTTCTATAATGATTCAAACTGTGAAATTTCTAGGCCATTGAGAAAACATATCCAAGTATCTTTGGTAAAGTATTCAGCTTGTGGGTCGTTGTATTTTTGGAGTTACACTCCATGGAAAGTAGGGTTTGTGACAAGTCCTGAAACTAATCAAAATCAGGTGTTTTGGGTAAAAACGTCATAACTTCTTCATAATAGATACAAATTTAGTGACACCAAAAGTGTTGGTTAGTTTACAGTCTCTAGTATTTTGTGTAATATTTTTATATCAATTCAACCAAAATTTCGTGTGGGGCATGCTCTACAAAGTCGATCTCTAGAATAAGCTATAATTCAGAAAGGTATGCCATTTTTGCTATAACTCCTTTTTTGAGAGGTTCCAAGTAGTGAAACCTAGAGGAATTTCATAAACCACACTGAATAACATTGTATATCATTTTCATATCTGTATAAATTACAGGTTCAAAGTTACGATTACTTCAAGTTAGGGTTGTTGGCTAATCCAAAACTAGGCATGTGAGACTAAAGAAACGTTTGATGAAAATGCTAGTCTCTTGTTGTTAAAGTTAAAGAAGGTTTGGAGGAATGTGATCATATAGACCAGGTCTATTACATAGCTACAAATCAGATTTGGATGATGAAATTGATGAGGGATTTTGCTTGAGGTACATGTTGAGTACATGGTTGAGACAACTAGTTGATGAGTTGGGACATACATGAGGTGTATAGTTGATGATGTTGGTACATATTGATGAGTCATAGATGATGCGTAGTTGACACATGATTGGTACATACTTGGTACATGGTTGGCTGCACTTGTTTATGGTACAGGTTGATTATAGGTTGTTTGGTAGAGGTTGGTGCATGGTTGATGCACTTGTTTATGGTACAAGTTGATTACAGGTTGAGGTACAGGTTGATGCTTGGTTGATGCATGGTTCAGATTTATTGGTACAGTTTTACAACGGTATATCTCATAGTGATAGTGTGACAATGGTTCCATCATTCTACTTCTACTTCAGGGTGGCAGGATGAGGCAAGGACAAGTGGTTGTAGCCGGAGAACATAGGGGGTTGTAGCCTCCTTCTGGTTGTAGCCAGAGAATTGGGGAGTTGGAGCTTCCCTCAGGTTGTAGCGTAAGAAACTAGGGGGTTGGAGCCTCCTTCCAGTTGCAGCTGGAAAACAAAGGAAGTTGGTGCTTCCAATGAGTGTAATTCTTCAAGACATATAAGAAAAAACATTATGTGGTTTTCTCCCGATTTGGGTTTCCACATAAAACACTGGTGTATTGTGTATGTGTGTGATTGTTTATTTCCTACTACTCATTATTAGAGAATAATTCTACATTGATATAACATTTGAAGAAAAAGTATTATAATTATGCTATTACTGATTCAACCCCCCTCTCAGTAATCCAATAGTAATCAAGGAGTGACATGGAATGTTGATGTCACCTAGGTTGACATGAACCCATAGTATGTGTTCCATGTGTCACTATGATTCATGACTTTCACATACCTTATGTGCCAAATGAACCTTGACACTTGTCACCAGTTGATTGGGCCACATGTCATATTTGTCTTCTGCCACATGTCTCCCTCCTAGATCATGGCTCTAGGTTTCTTGATCTAATGACTCACATTTCCCCCAAAGTTCTTCCCTCGATCCGACGGTTGCTGGGATTTTGAGACTTCGACACTTTGGGACTCCAGGATATTACGATTCTAATTTTGTCCAACTCCCATGGAGTTATACTTTCCAAATTGTTCATAAAGCATCGATGATTGCTTACTCTCAGTTAACACCTCCTACTTACCCACTGGCTTAATCCAACATATGATATTTCACTCTCCTGGATTTGACAACTGACAAGATTTTGGCTATTCTTTTAACACTTTGAATGAACTGAATCCCACGTGTCCATGATGATGTGTATATGTTGACATGGCAATGGCTGAGTGGTTGCCACATGTCACCTTGATTCATGACTTTCGTATACCTTATATGAAAAATGATCCTTACCATGTGTCACTGACGCACTCCACCTCTGCCTCGGCAAAGGCCTCTGTGTTGACCTCTCGGTCTTAAGGATCGATCAAATTCCCCTTTTGAGCCAGAGTGACTCTTTGATTCCCCAGTGAAATCTCTGTTAAAAACCCAATCCACAGGTCCTACTCTTTTGCCTCACGGTCTTCGGCACTCTGACCGCTGCCTCTTCCTCAATATGAAAGATATGCTTTCGGGGTTCGAGATTTCTTGATCCCCGATGTCAAGAGTTCTTTGTCCTCTTGAATCCCCAATCTCCGATTTACCAATTTCCCAATATGGCTTTTCTCGCCTTAGCCCCTCCTGGCTATGCCTAGTCCATGTGACCAGTTCTCATAAGACCGCAACCTTATCTCTTCTTAGGGTTTTGGGCTTTCAAATATCGAAATGCATGGAATTCTTGTCGACGGGACCCCCGATTCTCCGAATCTCGATATGACATCACTAAGAACCCCTTCAGTCGTAAACCCAATCACCGACCATGATCGTCTACTAAACCAACAACCCTGGATCTCCCTCGGGACTTCCGGGTTTCAAATGTCAAAATGTATTTGTCTTTGTGACTCTTGATTTCTCGAATCTCGATTTCCCGATAGATGACTTTTCCTTTCGGGAAATTTACTGAATGCTTTGATTTCTGCCAAGCATCCCAACTGATGGACGACTCAAGTCTACTTCGGGGTTTTCACCATGGAGATTCCTGATCCCTCG
Organism: Picea engelmannii; assembly: GCA_009831015.1. Classification (NCBI taxonomy): domain Eukaryota; kingdom Viridiplantae; phylum Streptophyta; class Pinopsida; order Pinales; family Pinaceae; genus Picea; species Picea engelmannii. The sequence continues at coordinate 902,668 of ML792371.1, forward strand.
TTATGATGAGATGACATTAGCTGGGCCCCATAACGGATCTTTCCTCCTTTCATGATTTCAGACTTTGCAACTTTGAAATGCAAGTGTTTCCTGTCTTCAAGATCCGTGAAACGTCGAATCCCGATATGCCGATGGACTCGCCTATCGAGATTTTTCCCGAAGGTCTCGATCATTGCCACGCGTCCACTCAAGATGGATGGTCCTGATTTTCTCTCAGGATTTTGTGACTTCAAATCCTTAAGTGTCTCGACATCTTGTCCTTGGAACTCTCAAAATGCCAATGGACTCCCGATCTCCAACACGTATCCCAACCGATGGAAGGTCCTGATTCAATCTCGGGATTTCGCGATTTGCGATGCCTCAATGACACAATTTCTTTGTCAACTCAAAACCTTGGTCGCCGATGGGTTCTCGATATCCACCACGTGTCTCAATAGATGGATGACCCAGATTGATTCTGGGATTTTCACCATGGAGATTCCCGATCTCTTGTCATCGTGATTCCCAATTTCACGAACACCAAAATCTGGATGGCCACTCCTCTCATCGGGACTTTTCTCCTTTGCTTACAAGGGTTTAAACCTCAAGAAAATTCTATTTGATCCAACAATTGACGGAGTTTCTGTACTTCTTGATGAAGTGTCTCCACTGTCCATTCCACCGATCTTCTACGCACACCCGAGAGATTAAACTCCGCGCGTCTTCACCCGATCCAATGGTTGACGGGTATCTGAATGAGATCCAATGGCTCATGATCTCCTCTTTTGTGCACTCCTCCTACTACTCCCTGGACATAGAAACTTCAACAGTCCAGAATCTATTAGCTCACCCAACGATAGTTGTGCTCCCTTCTGAGCTTTGGCGCTTTCTCCCGATGCTTGGAAGATTTTCTCCAAGACTAGAGGCTTTGACCTCTGTCTTCCCTCTGAGTACTTCACAACTCTATTCCTCCTGAGCTTCTTCTCTCGAATCCTCAAAGGATTTTGACGTCTGCGCTCCCGCAGAGTCTTCGTTCACTAAAGTGCTATCCTTCCTAAGCTTCTCAAACACTCAGATCTCTAAGGAAATAAATCCTTCTTCCTTTCTCCTACAGATGGAGGATTTGGATGCCTTCCTGGATATCCTTCCCTCAAGCAACCTCTTGTTGAGCCCTTCAGGGTGTTCAACAACCCTACTAAGATCCTTCTCCTTAGGTTCTTTTTCCAAAATACATAACTCAACAGAGTTCTCTTCTTGTGCCTGTCTGCACACTGTCTCAATGCCACTTGGCAGTGTATCCTCTCCTATCCACCTTATGTGCCTACTTAATTCCCTCTTGGCAGAGCTCTCAGAATCCTCAGTGATTCTGGTTCTCCTTCAACTCAAAGTAGATTTCTTCCCAATTCATTACTACACATATGCTCAATTCCCACTTGGCAGAGCTTCACAGAACTCCCATTAGAGTCTCTATCTTCTGTGCACCCTTGCACCTGCTCAATGCCCTTTTGGCAGAGCTTCATAGAACTCACTAAGAGATTTTGTCTACAATCGTGTTTTCTCATACACATCCTTGCCTCCAAGGTATTCAGCAACCTTGAGGTCTTCCTCCTGAGTTGATGATTCCAGTTATTGTGCCCACCTGGCACGTCTTTGTCTGAATCCACAGAGTTTAGAGGTGCGTCTGTGCATTGGTATTCAAAGACCGCAGTACTTTGTCATGCCCTCCTGGAATGAAACCACAATGAACCTCAAGACGAAAAATCAAACACACTCCTGCAAATGCCTAACATACATCTACAACATAAATTCAAGGCATAAAATAGAGCACACTAATACATCTACATAACACATAAATACATGTAGGAAAAGATGCTTCTATTTGTATTAATAAAAATGCCTCTTTACAAAGGTGTTCCTGAGCACGGACCGTAACAAGGTCTCAGCTCTTTCTCTTCTACTCTCCACTCACAAATTATCTTTTATTCTATATTCTCTCTTCTTACCCTCTTTTTTCCCCTTTTTTACAAAATGAGATACTAAATCCCTTTTACCTGAGGGGGCTCTTCGAGCTCTTCCCTCCAATCTACCTACCCTATTCAACTACATTGAATGGCTGTCTAGTCCACAAATCGGATCTAGATCTCAGCCTTACAAAAATTAAAGTCCTACCTACTCTAATGCCTACACAAAGGCACGACTCTATGGCTCAACAACCTAAACATTAAATTTACATTCAATTACAAAATTGAAGATGAGGGCTGCGCCTCTCTTCAGCCTTGAATGCATGCGCTGACATGGCTGGTTGGCTTGGAGAGATGCTCCTGCATCATACTCCTCAGCTGCAAAATTCATGAGCTCCTGTTCATGAGCTTCCCATCTCAGCTATTTAAATCCTCCTGGATCAAAAAAAAATCTCTGGAGCTGTTCATCTGCTCCATCTCCTTGTTGCTGCTACTGCTTCTGCGCTGCTGCTGCTGCTTCCTTCCTTCTTCTTAGTCTCTCCTTACTGAAATTTTCTGCTGACCAGATCATTAGCTCTCTGATCATGTCAATTACTTCATCCAACTGCTCCAATAGCTGGCCCTGTTCATGCAGTCTCCTCAACTGCAAAAATCTTCTGTAAATGGGAAGATCACTGTGATCTCCCATGACTTCTTCATCAACTTCCAACTTCACCTATTGGATGTGCATGCCTTGCACTTTCACCCTTCTCTCCATAGCTTCTATTTGTTCCCACAGATCAGGAAAACAAATTTTGTTTTCCTCTTCTTCTTCTTCTGCTTCTGCAAACTCCCATGTTGCAGTCCCTTCAGCTTCCTGGATGAATGTGTCGAGCCACTCCTCACAATGCTCATTTTCTCCCTCTACTTCTTTTGCTGTCAGCTTCAGTGCTACAACTTCCTCAGCTTCCTGGTTGAATATGTTGAGCCATTCCTCAAAATTCTCATTTTCCTCTCCTACTTAGGCAGCCTCAGATATCTAATCCAATCCTTCTTCCTTGATAGTCCCAGCTAGCTGTCCTTCTTCTGCTGTTGTTGCCTTATCAACCACAACGTAGATTTCTTCCTCCTCTCGGGCAAGTGGTAGGAGTATCTTGATTCCCCCAATCATCATAAGGCTCATCAGATCCACCTCTTTTGTCAGCTTCACCAGCTAATCTAAATCCATCCCCGAGCTCATCTGCTTTGTCAACTTTTCTAGCTGATTCCAACTCATTTTCTCATCCCTGCCCACCTAGTAATATGGGATCTGTTCACTGCCCTACTAGAAGATTATGAGATCAATTGATCCCATCTTCATTAGCACTCCTTGCTAAATTGAACTCACCTCCAAGTCCATGAGACTTTCATATAGTCTCGAATGCTCATCTCTGCCCACCTGGCAATTTGAGATGCTTCCACTACCCTCCTGGCAATCTTCAAGATCCCGCAGTGACCTCATTTTATCACCCAGCTGGCAATGTGAAGTTCCTTGGAAATCCTCCTAACAACCTGTGGGATCCCGCAACAATCTCAACTCGTTTCCCACCTGGAAAACTGGAATTTCCTCTCTATCTTCCTGGCAGTTCTTGAGATCTTCAGCTGATCCCATTTTATTCTCTTCACTGAGAATTCTCCCAGTCTTTGGTTCACATATCTAAACCATCTCCTCAAGTCCTCTGAGGTTTTCAGCATGCCTCAACCATCCTCTTAACAACCTATGCTATCTTGTAGCCATCAACCCCTTGACTAGACAATTTATCTTCGGCTTCTTCATGGTCCATTCATATACCCACCATGGTTTGGCTTTCTACTGCATCCGCAATGCAAGATTTTCCTTTCAGGAAATTTCCCGAATGCTTTGATTTCTGCCATGCATCCCAACCGATGGACGGCTCAAGTCTGCTTCAAGGTTTTCACCGTGGAGATTCCTGATCCCTTGTTATGATGAGATGACATTAGCTAGGCCCCATAACGAAGCTTTCCTCCTTTCGAGATTTCGGACTTCGCAACTTCGAAATGCAAGTGTTTCCTGTCTTCAAGATCCACGAAACGCCGGATCCACGAAATGCCGAATACCGATATGCTGATGGACTCGCCTATTGGGATTTTTCATGAAGGTATCGATTGTTGCCATGCATCCCCTCAAGATGGACGATCCTAATTTACTATCGGGATTTTGTGACTTCAAATCCCGAAATGTCCCGGCATCTTGTTTTTGGAATTCTCGAAATGTCGATGGACTCCTGATCTCCAACACGTATCCCAACCGATGGATGGTCCTGATTCAATCTCAGGATTTCGTGACTTGCAATGCCCCGATGACACAATTTCTTTGTCAACTCAAAACCCAGGTGGCCGATGGGTTCTCGATTTCTGCCACGTGTCTCAATAGATGGACGGCCCATATTGATTCCAGGATTTTCACCATGGAGATTCCCGATCTCCTGTCATTGTGATTCTCAATTTCACGAACGCCAAAATCCCGATGTCCATGCCTCTCGTTGGGACTTTTCTCCTTTGCTTACGAGGGTTTAAACCTCGAGAAAATTCTGTCCGATCCAACAACTGATGGAGTTTCAACACTTCTTGATGAAGTGTCTCCACCATCTGTTCCACCGATCTTCTATGCACACCCTAGAGATTAAACTCCACGCGTCTTCACCCGATCCAATGGTTGATGGGTATCTGAATGAGATCTAATGGCTCACGATCTCCTCTTTTCTGTGCTCCTCCTACTACTCCCTAGATATAGAAACTTCAATGGTCCAGAATATATCGGCTCACCCAACGATAGTTGTGCTCCCTTATGAGCTTTGGCGCTTTCTCCCGATGCTTGGAAGATTTTCTCCAAGAGTAGAGGATTTGATCTCTGTTTTCCCTTTGAGTACTTCACAACTCTATTCATCCTGAGCTTCTTCTCTCGAATCCTCAAAGGATTTTGACGTCTGAGCTCCTGCAGAGTCTTCGCACACCAAAGTGCTATCCTTCCTGAGCTTCTCAAACACTCAGATCTCTAAGGAAATAAATCCTTTTTCCTTTCTCCTACAGATTGTTAAGAACCAAACAACAATATAGCATAGAAAAACCTCAGAAAAGTACTCAACGCCTTGAAAAAGAGATAATTTCAGATAATAAGCCTCTTCGAGGGGGCAACCTCCTTTTAACCCACTTAAATGTTCAAGTACAAGATGATTCAAAATCAAAATGTCTCCTTGGTATATATAGGAGACTAGGAGGTACAATTACAAATAATGGCCTAAAGCTGACATAATTAAAATAACATTACTAATCTAAATTACAACTAATGGCCTAAATCCGACATAAATAAAATAGCATTACTAATTTAATATGCCCCAATTAAGGGGTAATGGGCCAACATTAGGGCTTAACATGCCCCTCCCCTTGAGACAAGTGTTGTCCACAACGCTTGAGTAACTCTGGATGCTTCTGTATAAAAGACTCATCTTCCGAAGTGGAATCTTCAGCCGGTAGTTTCCTCCATTTAATGAGATACTCTGAAATGGATCTATTCCTTAGCTGGCGAATTCTTATGTCCGTGATGGCTTCAGGCTCCAATATGATTTTTCCTTTTTCGTCAATTTTTGGCAATATAGTTTGAACTGGGATCTTGTCACCTATAACCTTCTTTAAGCATGAAACATGGAAAACTGGGTGTACTCGTGAAGATGCAAGCAGCTCCAATTTGTATGCCATAGTACCAATCTTTTGCAACACCTTATAAG
>ML792371.1:928986-948725 GCA_009831015.1 Picea engelmannii
ATATATATATATATTTGGTCTTAATATCAATATTCATATCAAGCAACCTCACAATGCAATGCATTAAATTCATGCACTCAATCATACACAAACATAACTAAACATTCATCATGCAAGCTCATTTCTTGCACCCTTTCCATGTCCTTCATGGACATATCAAACTTATAGATTCTTCTCCAAAGGATATTACTATCGTTCTCGTAACAAGTTCCATAGGAATAATCAACAATGAGCTTCCCTCTCAGTTGGGAGCTTGCATTCATTCACATGATATCCACATGGAAAGTTTAACAAAGAGAATCATAACTATGTCCCCCTTTCCATATGAAAACAACCAATAATAAGGAATTTTGCCTCAAATAGTATAAAGTTATTCAACAACCCAGAAATACCATCTGGGCAATTCCAACAGTGCCCAAGGCAACAAGACAACTTATCACACTTATTCTTCATGCCTCGAACCATTTTTGGTCAAAAAACATTTTTATCAAGAGAATCCTTTTCTATATTCCCTCTCACTACAACTTGAACATACTGAGCCATACCTTATATGGATACCATGCACATTTGGATGTAATCCTGATGATCCATTGGTCATCTATAGGTCCCCCAACATTTCTTTTGCAAAATTCAGAATCAATATTTCATTAATCCTTCTACCTTATCCTCATAAGGAACTATGTACTCAACATAATCAACCCTTTACTTATGCTTCCATATTCAAATCATCACTAACCATATGATCTATGACTTCACCATATTTTACATTCAATGACACACTATAATAAGTACATGTGCATGTCATGTGCATGCTCTATATTTTTTATATGAATTTCAACATATTTTCATGCACCAAGCATTATACCCATGTCTGCAGTGTAGATGAGTTCCACTTACTTACCTCTTTCATTTTCATGCATAGACCTACCCTTAGTTAATACGGATTTACACTACCTTAGCACACCCAAGAGATTTTGAATTTTCTCATGTCATTCCACTTCTTCCATGGGGTGCATTATTAACCCAATGACCTCTTTTATTTTACGAGGGATTACCTCATTGGAATTTGTTCAGTTATGATAGGCCAAGTAGGCTGATCTCACCTACTTCCATAAGGTCTCTAGACATGGAGGATTGTACTCCCAATGCCAAATCCTTCATTTACTCAACATTTTTAATTAACGTAGGATTCATAAGCCCACTTTTGTAGGGATGGCTATCATTTCCCAAAAGAAATGATAGGATTCTTCTTCCACAGTCTAGCATGATTCAATCTCATTGGGTAAAATCCCAATTGAATTTTAATCTGCACCCTTTTCCTCAAGGAACTTATGCAGATAATTTTTGTACACCAATAATACTCTCAACAAAATCATCTTAGCCTTGGTAAACTAGTCTTATGACTATTCTCTGGCCCATCCATGCCTTTGTTTGAATCATTCTCTACTAGATAGGGTAGGGCAGGTTTCCCTCTCCCTTAAAGTCTTCTAAGAAAGAAAAATAATCACTTGAATCTTTCATGAGACCAAGTAGGCCAAGTGTTGTTTCCCACTCTGATACCACTTTGTAACATGCCCAACGACTTAAGTATCCTTTTAAGGGATGAGGTGTAAGTTTTTCACTTCTTCTCAACTATCTCAAATTCTCTTCCCGAGACCTCCATCCTCTACTGCTTGTCAAGATCTTTCCAATGACTGTACGTTACCCAGATTTGAGGTCTAGACCAAAATTTATGGCCCTTCAAATCTCTTTAAGCATTTATTGACTATATTCTCTTACCACCATGTGGCACCTAGATGGATCCCTGTCACTCAACACTCCATATCATCATAGTACCCAAAGAATCTCCCGAACATGAGTTGACATTTGTCTAGCTCCTATAGGCCTACTAAGTTAATTAATAATTAACATAATGAAATCCCACTCCTTAATAAATATCCAAGGGAACATAGGGTTAATAATATTAGTTAATGATTAAGTCTTTGGACTTCAACGAAATTCCTCACCAAGTGTTTACGAACCCAAATCTCCTGAATGTTGGAGTCTCAGATTCCCAAACTCCCATAGGTCCACACTTACATGTGGTCATGCATGGAACAAATAGATAGGAACCGTTTGATAGGGGCCTATGGTCATGTTAACCATAGTGCCTCAATATCCCAACAATCCCAATGTCTCGGGTTCCTACCACATAGCTTCGGGCTTTGGCCCTAAGGGGGAATATGTTCTAACACCCTAAGTCTCTCGAGCCTTTGAACTACCAAAATCTAAGGGTCCCATTAGCCATTAGGTCAAGAAACTATGCACCAGGAGGTGAGACATGGTAAAGGGGAAGAGATGACACATGTCCCCATCCATGGATGACACGTGTCACGTTCTAGATGGCATATAAGGTCTGTGAAAAGAACAAATCAAGATGACACGTGGAATGTTGAATATGGGTCCACATCACCCTAGGTGACATCAATGTGCCACATCACTTTGGGCGAACAACCTATGGGAGCCTCTAGCCCCTCCTACTCCGAAGTCTGAAATCCTGCTAACAACCTATTAATACATCTTATCCCACGTTCGAGATAGGTCCATGTAGATCCCCAGAGCTATAGTCTTCATTGCTTCACGACTTCGGTGTTCAGGGGTTTAGCCGTGTATTTTCATTTTTACTCCTGGAGTGGTTAGCACCAGGCTGAACATGATGTATTATCCAACAGTCAGGGAAGATCCTTCATATCCTCATATCTATGGTCCTCATCACTTCGTGAGTTCGACATTTGGGGGTTCCACCTGTTTATCACTCCTTTTCTCCTGGAGTGGTCAATGCTGGATTAAACACCATCTAGATCCAATGGTGAAGAGAGATCCCAAAGCATCCTTAGATTGATAGTCCTTATCGCTTCGTGACTTCGACATTCAAGGGGTTCCACTTGTTTAACACTCTTGTTCTCCTAGAGTGGTCAACGTCAGAATGACCGTGATGTAAACCCAATGGAATACATTAGGCATAAGACAAGGGTGACACATGTCCCACTCAAATGGTGACACATGTCAAGGCCTATTTGAAACATAATGTCTATGAAAGTCACGAATCGGGGTGACATGTGGCACACCTACTATGGGTCCACGTTACTCTATCCTTCAACGGTTTGGTGATATTCTCATTCACCAAAATGTCAAACCTCCCGGAGTAGGAATTCATCGGAGTACTTTATGCCATCCTTTCACTAGGCTCAATCTAACGATCAAGAAGGGTCCCGAAGGATCCTTAGATCCATTTCCCCCATTACTTTGTGAATTTGGCATTCAGGGGTTTTGATTGTTTAACACCTTTTCTCTCCTGGAGTAGGTCAACCCTGAATGACCATGACGTAGATCCAATGGTTAGGGGGGATCTTGAATTTCCTCAGATCTATGGCTCACATTACTTTGTGACTGAGAAGCGGATTAGGGTTTAACACGGGGAATAATCCCATGACAATGGGTAAATGAATTCCAACTTTTGGTCCACCGTTAAGTTACCGACTCGATAGGTTTCCTTCGACGCATTTTGTATTGAGCAATGTTCATTCACATACAGCTTTAGACTCCTAGAATATCAAATAACTTAGCTCCTTTTTGAATGTAGAGAAGGGTTCTAAGGTATTGGTCCTATGAAAATCTATCAGGATCCGGAGGCTACACTCCTAAATCTTAACCAAAAATGTGGTTAAGGTCATGGGCATGAGCCCATGGTCTCGTAAATGAATAGTTTTAAGGAAGCACCTTTCGTTCACATAACTCAAGTTCTGTAACAGGGAAAGCTATCTTTGAGGTATCAACATGACTTTAATAGTCCCTTGGAGTCTGTCCAGACTCTAGAACCATAAACTTGATCCTTGGGAAAACACCTTGAGGATTTTCCAACCATTGCAGATACCATAGTATTATTCCTAGTTTCATTTGAAGACTTGTGCCTAATGTTCCTCTTGTTGCTAAGCAAAGGGAAAAAAAAACATTCAAATGTGGGGTTCATAGAGAAATGACAAGAATTACTAATATTAATAAAGAAATGAAAATTTTAGTCATAGACACATAAATCCAACCACTCATTTCAATTCTAGTACACACGGTATATAAAATACTTATATGTTATAGTCGATCACCGACCAACTGACTCTGGGTGTTCACCTTTCCACCCAAATATAGGCTTAGAGGAATCCACTCTTATCACTCTCGCCACCCCCGTGCCAAACCATGATATCACTCAGGAAATTTTTAAATTTCTTAGAGATCCTTTCTCTGTCTCAGCTTCTGTGAGGTTTATCAGATTCTCCCTTAGCATCAAGCTCACGACCTTCTGCTCAGGTCATGTTTTCTACAAACTCTCAAAGATGATTTCTCTTATTCTCTCCAGTAACCAAAACTTATTAATATTTCTGTTCTTCCTTTGAGATAGAGAGCCTCACACGTTATCTTCTTTTTGAATGGTCTATACTCCCTTCTTTTTCACACCCTATCCTTTTTCCCCAGAGAGGTTATGGACCTGTCTCATTCCTTTTGTCAAAAGGAAATCGGGTCAATCTAGGCCTGCATGAAACTGTGTTCTATGGTACTTTGGGATGACAATTTTTCTGTCTCCTCAGTCAGACCTTTCCATGCTTCCATTAATTGGGGTAGTTGGTTTTTCAACCACCAGTCCTTATCTCATTAACTGCTTTTTCCTTGGGATCAGGATGAGGCTTATTATTTCAACATAGAGAATTTGGGGTCCTTTTGACATAATGAACCCTCTCTATATTTTCATCACTCTTTCCTCTAGTGATATCATGGCCAATACATGGCATCTTTGTGGGACCAAAATCATCCCAATGGGGAAGTGTGATCCAAATCAGATCCAACAAGAAAAATTAGCTATCAGCACACACTCTATGATGATCAATGCGAGAAAAATTTAAGGATATGGATGATGAAGGAGATCAACGTATTGGCACGAAGGGCCCCATGCCATCACAATTGATGTAAACCCTTCTATGTAATGTAGTCTAAAGTCAAACCTATGATATGTAAAGTTGAGAGACATATTAATTTACATAAAGAAATAATGTATTAAGAAAATAGGAGACTTTCATGAGACCCTTTTCACTTAGGAGAAAAGACAAAAAAAAAAAGAGAATGAGGAGAAGCATACTAGAGAGAAGTTGAAGCATTGGGGATGCATGAACTTCCAACTATCCTCCAAATTGACTCATTCCCCTATATCACGTTTCCCCACAATGAGAGAGGGATTATTTGGATGTGAATGATGTGAAGACGCTACCCAAATGTCACTAAGGAGCAGACAAATGAACTAGAGATCATGTAACTTTCCCATTGTTGAATAATAAAGACCCTGGCCAAAGCCAAAAAGAATGTTGGTTTTCTTGTTTGGGTTTCTAGGGTAAATTATGAGTTTATGTGTGATTATTGTATGTGGATGCATTGTCTATGAATGGTAATTGGTGTGCACTGTAATTTAATAGTTGTATGTATACTGTTTAGCAAAGATAAATATGTGCCAATTATTATTTGAGATCATTTTACATGGATATGGTTCCCATGAGCCAATAAACCACACCAACTTCTCTTTAAGCATGGCCACATGACCATTTTGAAGTTGTAAGTCGACGACCCTCCTTCCCAAGCCATTTATATTTACTTGGGGGTTTCTAATTTCATTTTAATAGTCGTTGGGGATTTTCTCTCACTCATGGAGTCAATTTCATTGATAACTAGTGTCCACACTTTGTCCATATCTTATGATTCACATTCTCAACATTGTTCAGGCGTTTTCCTTTTTCTACAAGTCATACATAGGCCATATACATTTTTTTCTTCTTTTCCAGCTACCAAATTCACCCCCAATCTTTTTTTATCTACTGGTGGTTACCCCATTCACATGTAAGATGTTTTTATCTATTGTGGGTTACCAAAATCACCCCCTAGATGTTTTGAGTTTTTTTTGAAGATCAAATCCACCCTATAAATATTTTTTTTACCATTGGTCACCTCATTTTGTCAGTTCATCTTACTCCTTCGACATTTGGTCAAATTCACTTGCAAACGACTCAATTGCCCCTCGGTCTAAATAGATTTCTTCATTTAGTCGACTCAAATTCTGAGTCATAGACTAAAAACTCATTTTGGTCGGTCATAATTCATTTGCTTGATCCAAATTTTGGGTGGTCGAATGGACTCCTGTTTTGGTTAACCAAACTTAATTTAGTCAACTCAACTTTCAGGTGGTCAACTAGACTCTTGTTTTTTTTTATGAACCAAATTATTAAAATATCATAACATAACATAAGTACACACCATGTATAACAATGTGAGTGTGGAGAAAAAATACAATATAACTAAGTTATACAATAACTCTTTAAATAATAGGATAACCTCCTCCAAATACCCAATTACATTCATACATCACAATTCACATCTCCTCAAGAATGAATACATGATCTCTATATATACCTATTCACACCTACTTATGAGGACACTTTACTATTAGGTTGATCCTGTTATATATATTTACACATTACATGTACATTTAGCCCCATATATTCCCCCCTTGGGGTCATATCATATACATTTAACCTTATATATGCCCCCCTTGGGTCATAACATAGGACCCTCCTTCAAAACGCTTTGTCTTCAAAGCTTTGCAATTAAATGATTCACATGTGATGAAGCCAAGTAATAACATTTTCTTATGTTCTTTCTTTCTTCTTTCCATAGATGATGATCCATCCATCCAAAATCAATTATTTTTGGTCATAATCCTTGGTGGCTAGTTGTTGCATAATTTTCTTTCCCTTTATTCCATGTATTATTTTCGAAGCTTCCCCAATTTGTAGTAGATGTTGGTCTATGATAATATCTTTTTGAATAATGATTTTTTGATTCATTGTTCCATGAATATTGATAAGTATTCCTTCTTATTCCTTGACAATTTTCATATCAAACTTCTTGTTTTCCTTGAAATATTTTGTTAACGAGGGTATCAATATGGTTTCAGATTTGACTATTTTCGTTCACTCTACACATGCATTTCATATATCTTATTTTTAGAGAAAATGACATCCTCTATCACCTTTTGTTGGTCTTTGATTACTCTATCCTTGGATACAATACCATCATATTTGGCATGTACATCATCCATATGGAGTTCAACTTCTCCAATTATATTATGGTGATCTTATTGAATCTTATCTTCTTTCTCCTTTTGAAGTTGCAATGTGACCTCATTTATCAAATTCTGACGTCCTTCTTCAATTATGGATTTCATTTCTAATTTTACCTCATCAGTATTTAGGGATTCCTCAACCTTCTTGTAAATATCCTCTTCAATTATTTTCGTAGTCTCTTCATCCAAGATCCTTGGTTTTTCATGATTTTGACCATGTTACTATTCTTCTTTCAATATCTTAACCTCATACAATATTTTTTTATTATGGTTTCATAATCTACATATTTCTTCATCTTTATTTTTCAATTCTTTCCTTGACTCATCCTTTTCCCACTTCCCTTTACTACGCATTCCCCGTTTAAATTTTTTAACTTATTTAACAAGTGATTCATTAATGTTTTGTATCTTAGATAGCTCATCACCCTTATTGTTGATATATTCTTTTGCTTCTTTTATCTCCTCTTGAATTTTATACAATGCCTCCATTTTTGTATCCCTAATCCATTTATTTGAGAAGAGTTCTTCAAATTCTTTGCATGTGATCTTCCATCTAATATCAAAATCAATACACATCCACCACTCATGAGCTTCACCAAAAAAAAAACTTCTTCCTGTGAATGGATTGCTATCAAATTCCTTTACCAACATCAACCATTCCATTGTATTGATTTCATATTTATCTTTATTTCCTGTAAATATAAGTATTTCCATTGATTCTTAAGTAAGGTCTAACCACAATCATCAAATTCCAACCTCAGTATATCAAGGATAATGATCTCAAATAGTTATAATCCTTGTTCCAATATAATATTCTATGTTTTCTCTTTCCAATGGATTTTGAATCAACTCAAGAAGACATCCCAATCAAAATTTATGATAGTTTTAAGCTTTGAAACTCTAATTTGGAGTTTGTCCTTCTGGCCGACCTTCCTTCTGATGTATTTTAGAAATTCTGGCCCTTGTAAGTTTGAAATTTTGGCCTGCAGTACTATGATATGTATTCTTTGCAATTCCATAGGTCAAACCAAAATTTGATGTGAAAAGTGAAAGTTATGGTCACTTTCAAAAATCTTACTAATTTTTGGCCTTTTCTAGAGAGAGAAATTGTACAGAATGCCATGTGTCCAATATTTAATACTTGATTCTAAAAATTGTAACATAAATACTATAGATTTTCCTCTTTCAAATGCAACTAGTGTCACCAAATTTGGATCCTTTATGAATAATATATGACTATTTTACCTAGAACACCTCATCCAAAATAAATCCATACTGAAGAATGGATAAGACTTAGTACCTACAAAAAAAATTGACAATAAATGCATTGTGTAAGCCATGTAAAACAATGCAAGTCATGGAATAAGCCAAATAATGACTTAACTAAAAATTTAAAGAAAATAATTAAAATGAAAAGGATAGAAGGATAAGGAATGGGAAGTGAAGAACCATGGTTGTTGGCCTTACCTTACCCCTAGTTCTCTCTATTTCTTCAATCTCGCTCATACTCAAAGGGATTTTTCCAAGGAGGAGGAGAGAATTGTAAAAGTTGGTAGACTTGTAGAAGAATAATATACTAAGCACCATTCGACTGGTTTTCCCAATTGGGTTTCAAGGTAAAAATCTTGTCTCATTGAGTTATTTCCTCTGTGTGCTAAGTATGGTTTAATTATCCATTATGTTAAATTGCAACTTGCTTGTTATTTTTTTAATGAATACACTATATCTTGATTATAATTATTGAGAGGTTGAGGAGTTGTTTGATCCATGTTTCCTTTACTATGTGTGAGGTATTATGGAACACATTGGTGAGGGTGGCTACCAAATCCAATAATTATCTTTCCTACATCATTGATCAAATTGGATGAAGAAAAATCCATGACCCTCATTACATAGTTGTTATAAAACTCATTAAATCAATTTTTCTCCTTGGGAATTGTTCTCTCTCTCTGAGGAAAATTCTATTATTTGGTTGTTGTATTGAATTTCCGACAGACAATTTTCTTTTGTTGGTCATATTCAATATTTTTTGGGACATTTATCCATGCCTTGCACCATATTTTTGATCTTCGGGCCAATTTGACCTTTATTGGGCATCCATTTGAGTGCTGGGGAAAATTCCTGAGTCTTGGGGTGATTTCCATTGTTGTTGGTAATCTAATTCCTTTGTTTGGTCAAACTTAGATCCCCTGGGAACTTAATTTTTTACCTGGGTATTTGAATGTTTTTTTGGGTCAAACTTAGCTCCCCTAGGCACTTAATTGGTTACTCATGCATTTAAATTGTTTATTGGTTAATTCCACTCGATTTACTATAGATTGGAATTTTTTTTGAAGTGAGAACATAATCACAACAATAGGGGGAATCAAATCACTCCCATGGTTTCGACAAGAATGAGAACAATATGTTGAGTACTCAACACACCCTAAAAAAGTATGCCACCATTTACTTTTTGGGGTACCACTTGATCTTCGGCTGGACTATTATCACTTCAGTATGAAACTCGCACCTTCGCTTATCTCATATGTTTCATGATTGAATCAATTAAAATTTTTCTTGTGTACAACAAAGAACCTTCTTAACTCTAAAAGAGAATTAATTATTTCTCAATGTATCGACAACCTAGGATTTTCCCCCGACTCACTTGAGAAATTTGGCATAGGAAAAAGATAAAGGTGGTGAAAATCGTTTGGAAAGTCAAAGTAGTTGAGTACCAACCTTCATCAGTGTTGGCTGATGAAAGCATTTCTTTCTTATGAACAATCCCAAGAAATATTTTTCCAAACGCTAATTCATTCGGTTTTGGCAGAAAGATGTAATAGTAAGTGTTGTGCAAAGGGAAGAGTGACACCATCAACCTTCGACCCCCGATACATTGAGATGAGTGAAGTCCCAACTAGGATACTTACCTATCAATGAATTCCTTTTATAATTAAATAATTTTTAATGATCCAGGATTGATAATGTCATGTAAGCATCAATCGATATCGGAAATCTCACAAACATAAACTTATCAACAAAACCACAGTACAACAATGATGATTGCAAGATCTAATAATGTGTGCAAATTAGTAATTTACGATAAGAAAACACAGATTAATTGCCTATAAGAAAGATTAATACATTCAAAATACTTCCGATATTTAGTATTAAGGGCTCCTGCCAAGTTTGTATCACATAAAACTAATCCACACCATGACCAAATGACCCGATAGTAGTAAAACCAAGAAAACCTTTACAACAAAATAACAAAAAAGGAAATTTTTTCCAGAGCGACACCCAGGAGAATGTAAGGCGCAGGATCACCAATTATGCCTTTCCCACACACGAACCTTTCCCTAGGTCACTATTGGCGCTTGGCACTATGTTTGTTTCCTCCATCGCATGCTATGCCTTGCACATCTGCACAATTGTATCTTGGGTTTCTTGAGGCCATCTCTGAAGCCAAATCATGTTTCCTCTGCAACCTTGTGATGATGGTATATCTTGTTATTTCTCCACCAAATGATGTCATAGCTCTCTATTTTCTTGGTAGAGTATTGCTATCGCAAGTTTAGCCCGCTCTAACTATTGAGAGGGACTCTCGATGGAAGAACCTAGTTATTTTCCCCTTCCCTTTCGTCTCCCATCTCCTCTGTCGATAATACCAACTACCTTCGACAAGTGAGGAAACCTCACACACTCCACAATAGCTAGACATGCACTCAGCTCATCCGAAAGGTAGGTTTCCTCCCCTTTGGTCATATCCTTTCTAGGCCTCCCTTTTCTCCATGGTTTCAACTATTGAGAACATGTGTTTACTAGCATACCTTTCTTAGATGATCCCTTTTCAACTTCAATCTCCATTGAGGATGATGACACCATCTCTGAGCCAAAACATGCACCCCTTATTGGGCTTTCAAGGACATGGGAAGATGACCAAAAAGAATCCCAAGCACGTTGGGGCTCAGACCTGGAATTACGATTACCCCATGGAACCCGTCCCATGTTTGAATGAGATCCCGTTACGCAGTAGTATAGAGACTCGATCATCTGCAGGTGATGGAGGACATCTACGCAGAGCTTCACCAAGATGAATTCGCTAGACTGAAATTCCAGAGAGTATAAGCTCGACATAAGCGTAAGATTTACCATCGAACTCCTAGAATTTATAGAAAAACAAAGGAGAGAAACATAGCATTCCAATGTGACACTCGCGCGTCACGATATGGTGTTTAAAGACACAACGCACCATAGATTCTTGACGGATGCAATCCAGAGCATGTAAATGCCGCCGATTGAAGTTATAGAGAATGTCCAGTACGATCCTTCCGATATTTCTCCAAACCTCCATTATTTAACGAATGATGTTTTAAACACTCGATAATATAGATTCTGGAGGCATTTAATGAATTTACTTTTATGGTGTCCAACCTTTTGGGGAGTATTCACGCACACGATCACCTTCAACGTCTCTTTTTCGGAACCAAAGGTCAAATAATTACTATGACGATTTAGAATGATCATGGATGTCGTACATGATTTTCCACTCCATGATACGCTGACATAATTCATCTTAACTGAAAGGAGCGGCAGCTTTGGCCAGGTCATCACAGGTCATTCTAAGGAGTCACTGAGATCAAGTAAGTATTAAATGACTGAGACTAGTGGGACACACAGGTATGTATTAGTCTTTTCAATTTATTTATGTCTTATCATAAGTTGCTCAAATCACTAAACTTCTTCTATATTTATTGCAGGAAAGAATACTCCCTGATTAGATGAATGAATCATATCCTGTGGCCTCGCTGAAAGACTCAAAAGGAACGTCGAAGCTAAATCATCGGTGCAATGAAGGATTCTGGGTTCTCCAAGAGTGGCACTCCTGATCAGTTTATCAACTCAAACGACATGTTTGAGATAAATACCAAACGAAACTTGCTATCGGCTGAAGAATGTGTAAGGATAGACGATGCAAAGCCAGGACAAGTGCAACAATTTGCAGAATGCCCGATTAGAGCTCGAACCTTGTTGCAACAACTAAACGTCAGTTTGGAAAATTACTGAACACATGTAGTGGATATCAGAGGAGTATATGCAGCTCCAATGGAACAACACAAATTCCCATCGGCTCAAACTTGTGAAGAACTGTTTATTAGTTGGTCCGAATATGAAAGGAGTCATCGTTTTTAAGAACTATCCCATATAGACTGTTAAAGAAACTGTTGGATGACCATGCCATGTGGCAATTTTTGTTTGGTTCAAACTATACTTAGCCATTAATTTCAGTTGAATTTTATATTATAAATAAAGACATCGAAAAGTTAGTCAGAGGTCGACGGTTGTTGTAAGAACTATTCATTTTTTGGTTGTTGATAATTATTTTGAGACTGCTGTGAATTGAGAAGTCTTTCTAGACCAAAGGCAAGCTATTTTCATCATATGTATGTGATTTGATTTGGAGAAGAATTACTTCCTATCCTGTTCCATGAATTATGCAGTAAATGAGTAAGAGCAATTGATTCTGTTGTCAAGTTATCTGGTGCAATGTTTTGATGTTCTTTTCTTAATGATGAAGATAAATCATTGTGTTGTTATGTGATGAATGTTATGGTAGACAAATTACTTTGATTACCATTATCTTGATTACATATGTGTTTTCTTTTTGTTAATTATGTTTTTCTCAGACAATAATTCGATGTTCATTTGGTTAATGTATTAGTACTAGGCCCTTTGGCATAGAATCATTGCCTGAATGTTTGAGAAATAGGTTATCCCAAGCTCAACCTCTTTCTAGTAGTTGAAAATCAATCCTGTTACTTGTCAAGTTGGCTTATGTTGGCTTGCATCTCTCAAAATAGTCCCACTCAAGAGAAAATACAGAAAATAATGGTCCTACTTGAAAGGAGAGCCTTCATAAGGAAACATAAATCCCATCGATAAATTGGTTGGAACACAAGATCTAGAGAACCACTCCATCTCAAATGTTGTAGAGTCTAATTGGGCCTCAGTGGTAGGTTTGGTTCTTGGTTTTGAATCAAGGGATTTAATACCCATCAACCAAAATTGGCGCTAGAAGGAGGGCCTGAAAATGAATGGCTGAACACATAAGTTACATAGCATTTTTAACAACCTACAGATTTGTAGCAACCCACATGCATGGCTAGTCATCCAATAGACAACCCACGTTTAGTGAGTACTCCTAAAGTGGGTAAATCACCCAAGTTTGAGGAAGAACCTTTTCAACCTGAAATACCTTATGCCCTCCCTCATGAGGAAGTGAATCAATTCAGGAGAATCACTAGAGCCTACACCCGACAAATCGACGCGTTGTCCTCAACTCCCATCCTCCCCCAGAGAAAACAATAAATAAGACCGATGGTTAGCACTCATGATGAAGTTTTTGTACACTCCATCGAAGACTTAATAGATTTCGTGATCACTAAAATCTAAGAACCTCTTGATCTAATACCCGAGATGCCAGTTGTCGACATCTACGAGCCTAACGAATTTTCAGAAGAAGAAGAGATTAACTTCGACTCCGAATATATGGAAGGGAACAATGGTCGGGAGGAGGAAAGAGAAGTTCCACTTCAAGACAACCAGCCTTGGTTGGTTGGAGATGCCGTGGTTGTCCCTGGATGAGTACACAATCTTCCCCGACACCTGGAAAAACTTCTTCCCAAGTATGACCCTGAAACTCCAGGTTTACCCGAGGATCATATCAACAAATTCATACTTGCGATTAGGATTATGACCATTCAACATGAAGATGTATTTTGCAAATGGTTTCCCTACATGTTTGAAAATTCAGCATCCACGTGGTATTTTGATTTGCTAGTAGGATCTATAACCAGCTGGACTAAATTCCAAAAGAATTTTCTAGATAAGTTTGTGGAAGAGACTACTACATGAGCCTTGATGGTTGAGTTTTTCATAGCCACCATAACCCCAAAAGAGAGGGTCAAATATTTCAATCAAAGGTTCACGACCATCTTAAACAAGTTCCATCCCGCAGTGAAACCAACTCAAGAGTTACAAATCGAGGTTTATGCCAACGTGCTCCCGACCTCTATTTCCATGTTCGTAAAAAGAGTTTCCAAGAAAACCCTTGTAGATAATTTTGAAGAGGCCAAGATGGTATAATTCCATATGAAATGATGTAAAGAAGGCCTAGAATCTCTGGTGAGAAAATAAAGCCAAATCCCTCTTAGGAGAGGACTCCTTTTGACTAGACCGCTAGGGAAACTGGCTGAACAAGCTCCCGAAAATGGTAATGGAGATATAGAATACCTACAATGCATGGTCAAGAAACTATAAAATGAAATTATAGACATGAAAATAAGCACAGGGGAAGGAAACCAAGGCCAAAATCCTTATAAGCCTTTCTTTAAAAGAAACCGGCCTTTCAAAGCAATTGAACCTCCCCCAACCAACCTAAACATCGACCTAGGGAATGTTGCATCTGATTCGTTCTACACCTATCACCAGGAGAACCACTCTAAAATAGAATGCCCTCAATGGGTCCATGCCATGAATTTAATGGCCAATCATTTTATGGATGAAGTCTCAATGATCGAACCGTCAAGCAGTTCGACCATGAATATTGCTGATCAGGAAGAAGTTGACCCACCGCAAGACACAACCATGTTGATATGGGATCCCAACATGATCACGTCTTTGGATGATCTATTTGAATCTCTAGAACAACCCACAGAAGTCTCGGTAGTACAAACATGTAGTAAAGTTCAAACCGGTTCAAAAAATATTGACGCCACCTGGGCCTCGCAAAGTAAGTTAACTCCTAATCGCCCGAAAATACCTTTCTATCCCAACAAAAATCATATAAGCATCCATACCAAGGAATTTCCCAAACTGGATTATAATGTAGTCGAAGATTTGAAAAGGTTGAAGGCTAATATATCAGTTATGGATATATGTAGGATCCCTCAATAGAAAAACTCTCTGTTGAAAGCTTTGAGCTTGGTAGAAGACCCGACTACAAGAAACAATTCGAAGAAGGATCTATCCTCAACATGTTAGGAAATAAAGACAATCGTAAATTCCTACTCAGAAGGTAGGAAGGAGAGGCCTTTTGTACCACCTTTCCTTTTAACATTTGAATTTTTTAACAAGAATCTTCACAATTGTTTGGTAGATTCTGGGGCATCCTCTAATGTAATGCCCTTGGATGTTTGTAATAAATTGGGTGCTAGCCCTTTGAAAAGTGATAAGCATGTCATACAACTAGATATAACCCAAGTCAAGGTTATGGGAGAACTCAAAGATGTAATGATTAGGATAGTGACACATCCTCATTTCATGCAAATAATTGACATCATTGTAGTAGATATCCCAGAGGCATATGGACTATTGCTGAGTCATGAATGGTCTGAGAAGATGAATGGATATTTTAGTATGGATTGGGAACACCTTTGGTTACTGCTAAAAGGATACAAGAACATGATCAGAATCGACAGAGAAATATATCTGAAGCATACGATCACCGACCTAGAAACCCCGAACGAACCCGCATCTACCGTTTTCCCAGTATTAGGAAATTACTCCTATGATTCCCACTTATAGGAATTTGATCCTCTACTATCTGCTATTCCTCTTACCCAAAAATCCAAATTAATCTTTCAAGAGGAACCACCGACGCCGATAGAGAATGGTCTCTTTTGCCAAAATCCTTTGATTGAGCTTTCGGGACGAGAGATCGATAAGTAAGAAATCAATATAGAATGAAGAAAGGGTGATTACCTTTCACATATTTGGACCCTCTACTCTGATGGATCCACATCCCAAGAAGGGTTAGGGGCTGGGTTCATCCTTATCAATCCCAAAGGACAACATTATTTCCTATCTTGTATGCTAGAATTCAAATGTACCAACAACACTGTCGAGTATGAATCTCTAGTACAAGGATTAAAGAAAGCCATAGATCTGGGTGTCAAGGAATTGAAGGTTTTCAGGGATTCTAAGATCATTGTTAGACAAGTGAGGAAGACTATTCATTGTAATTCACCTCATCTTAAGAACTACCAGCAGGAGGTGCATAGGCTAATAGAGCGCTTTGACGCTTTCAATATTACTGCGATCCCGAGAGAAAAGAACATGATTTCTGACTCCTTGGCCACAATAATTTCCCGAATGTCACCATTAGAAGATTATGAAGGCTCCCGATTCACTGTAGATATTCTCTACAAACTGTCGATGCCTAACAACATTTGTAATTGGAATTTTTTTGAAGGTGATGAACAAATCATAATTTTTTTGACAAACCAAGACAATTTCAAAGATCTAGCAATAGATGATGAAGAGTTCCAGAAGAAATAAACTGAGATTGATTCTCAAGTAGGACAAGATATCAAAAAACTAAAGGCTCTCACAATCCCAAAGGGGAAAGCTAATCTAGAGAGTCTGTTTGATCTAAAGGATCTTTTTAAAGGACCCATAAACGTGAATACTGGTAGCTCTTGCCCCCTCCATGAAATTGTGAATCTTGGGACTCTAAACAACCTGAAGAATGTTAATCTCAGCAAAACCATGTCTAAGGAAGAGAGGAAATCCTACCTCAAATTATCTAGACAATACCAGGATGTTTTCGCACAGTCCTACAGGGTTTTGAAAGCGTACGATACCCGCATTATTCAACACATCATCCTGTTGAAACCCAAAATGAAATCTTTCTAGCAAAAGCTCCGGAAGTATCACCCATCCCTAGAGCCTCTTATGTATCAAGAATTAAGGAAGCTTCTAGATGAGAGGATAATTTTTTAGGTTAGACATTCTGCCTGGGTGGAAAATATCATTCCAGTGAGGAAACATTTGGGTGAGATCCGACTATGCATAGATTTTTGGAACCTTAATAGAGCTTCAAAGAAGGATAATTATTTGGTCCCACCGATGGAGCAACTCTTGTAGACTGTGTCAGGCTCGGAGATTTTTCCCCTACTATACAGTTTCTTAGGCTACAACCAAGTGTTGGTTTCAGAGGAAGACTGTTTGAAAACCACCTTCCAAACCAAATGGGGAACCTTCGCTTATAAACGCATGCCTTTTGGGTTAATCAATGCAGGAGAAACCTTCCAAAGAGCCATGGACGTGGATTTTCGGGAACTTATCAATACATGTGTGGTGGTATATCTAGATGATGTAATAGTATATTTGAAAAATAGGGAAGATCACATCCAACACCTAACCCAGATTTTTGAGAGATGCATGAAGTACGATATAACGTTAAATCCTAAGAAAACTATTTTCAATGTCGAGGAAGGTAAGTTTTTAGGTCCTATTATATCCCAAGCATGGATTGACATAGATCTAGAAAGGATTAAGGCCATAGCACAACTCTCTCTACCCCATAACAAGAAAGCTATGCAGACCTTCTTCGGGTAAATAAATTTTGTGAGGAAATTCACTCCTGATTTCGTCAAAATTAACAAACCTTTACAAAAGATGATTCAAAAAGATGTCGAATTTAAGTGGGATGATGAGTGAAAAAGTTCTTTTAATGATATCAAAGCCACCATATCTTGGGCTTCGATGTTGCGAAGTCCTGATTTTAACAGATATTTTTTCCTTTACACTTTCGCCTTCGACCAATCGCTAGTAGCGGTTTTAACCCAGAAGGATGATGACAACAATGAAGCCCCAATGTCCTTTATGAGTACTAATATTCAAGGATATGACCTCAATTATCCTGCCATAAACAAACAGGCCTACGCAGTCTATAAGGTAGTAAAACATTTCAGGTCATACATCCTCAAGAATCACACTAAGGTGATTGTGACACACCCTACGGTCCGATCCCTGTTTATCAAACAAGAGATGGGGGAAAGAAGGGGGAACTGGATGGTAGTAGTCCAAGAATTTGACCTAGATATAAAACGTGCCAAACTAGTAAGAGGACAAGGTTTGTGCAAGCTTGCAGCCAAATCACAGGATCAAGCGAATGAAGATACCATGTGGGAAAATGAAATGATGCTATGGTGCAACGAATTAGCATACATCTCCCCAAGACAATACTCCTTGTACAAGGATTTAGCTTATCTTTTACATCACAAAGCTTGTCCTAAGAAACTCAACCCTAGGGAAAGGAGAGCCCTGATATTGAAATCTGCACAGTATCGCCTTATAAATTTGGTTCTCTTCCAGATCAATTATGATGGGGTACTATTGAGATGTCTCGAACGAGAAGATGCGGACAAGGTGCTGAAGGAAATCCATGATGGCCCCGTCAGAGGACACTTTGCAGGGAACACTACCACCCATAAGATTCTGAAAGCAGGCTATTACTGGCCCACCTTGTTCAAAGATGCTCATACTCATTCTAGGAACTGTAAGACTTGCCAAATAAGTGTAGGAAAGGAGAAAAGGGAAGAAATCCCACTTTAGCCTGTGACTGTCTCCAGGCCTTTTGAGTAGTGGGGGTTGGATATCATAGGAGAAATTACTCCTAGTTCTTCGAAACTCCACATGTATATTCTTACTTCGATTGACTATTTCATGAGATGGGTAGAGGCCATTTCTCTTACTCATGTAAACAAGAAGGTAGCAATCCAATTTATATAACAACAGTTGATCATAAGGTTCAATGTCCCCTCCATTCTGGTCTTTGATAATGCAGCTTACTTTTCTTCTACCCTGTTATCAAAGTTTTCTTTGGACAAAGGGATCATGATCAAGTACTCTACAAATTACTACCCTCGGGGAAACGGTGTGGCAGATTCAACTAATAAGAACGTGGTAAGAATTTTGAAGAATACAACTATAGATAACCAAATAAATTGGCACAACCAACTCCATAATTCTCTATGGGCTGATAGAGTCACGCCCAATGAAGCTTTCAGGAATTCCCCATACTTTCTGGTCTACAGACAAGAATACAATCTCCCAAACGAGCTTTATCTACCATCCCTCCAATTGGCCCAAGATTCCAATGAGGAACCCTCGTCGGCCATGCAACAGAGGATCGACACTCTGCTCATGCTGGAAGAACAAAGAGAAAAGGCTAGGTCGAAATTCCTAGCTCATCAATAGATAATGAAACGATTGTTTGATAAGTATAAGGCTAAAGAAAAGATATCTGAGGTAGGAGACTTAGTGTTGTAGTGGGACAAAGTAAACGAACCAAAGGGAAAACATTCTAAGTTTCAAAGCCTATGGCTTGGACCTTTCCAATTGGCCGAGAAAATCGGGGTAGGTACCTGTTTATGGATAATTTCGTGAGTGCGGACACAGACCAATCTCCCCAAGATCCACCTGGATCTGGAACAAACCGTAACAGAATACTACTCTTTCCCTAGATCTTGATATTGAATGAACTAAGAGAAATGGATAGTGGACATACCTTATGAACGCTCTCCTTTTAATCTCTGTTGTTCCTTGCTCTGCTCCGATGCTCTCGTGTCGTTCAGTCACAACAACACAAACCAATCACAACAAAGGCATTAATATATTCAATATCTAGTCTATACATGTGATCAAGGAATCATGTAATAAGATGACATCATCATTATGGGAAAGGGACATATTCATGTATTGCATTAACTGAAAGAGA
>ML792372.1:0-11895 GCA_009831015.1 Picea engelmannii
CTCCATATGAACTCTAGCTCCTTATGAGATGGTACTTGGTGGGGCCATTTGCCTCACTACTAGTGGAGCCATTTTCTCCTCCTCATGATATGCCTCATCAATGCCATATATCTGTATCTTCTTTTCATTTTGCAAAGTATCATGGGACCATGCCGGTCTCTTCCTGGTTACTGTAACGATTCTAGGTAGTCCCTTCTGGCTCTACTGACTCTTCCTGGTGATTTGAAGAGTGATCAAATTAACTAGAGGGATATGTATGATAATATTCAGAGCCTTTTTCTCCTTACAATCTATCTCTGTATGAAATAATCTGTATTTTCATAAGTACCCTTCTTTTCAGAAGGTTCTAACTTCATCCTCTTCTCCTTCATTACACATATGTGCACAACTCTATGTTTGGATATTCCACTCCATGTCTAAGCTATAAACCATATAAATTTTTGCCTCGTGCAACCACCATTATATCTCCCTCTTAGAGCTATTACCTATGACCCACCTAGAAAAAGAAACAAGAACAACAACATCTCCATGGTAACCTCCATGGAATTTACAAGATAACCTACTCAGAACAAGGTCAACAACCAAGAACATCTCCTAGAGGTGATCAATTTATCTTGTAAAAAAGTGCATTATTAATATGAGAATTTACTTAATGGTAATTGTACCAACAATAATCAAGTGTTACTAAACTAGCAATAACAATATAAATAATAGAATTCTAAAGACTGTTATTCTAGTTACAACATTTACTTAAACTACAACAATATAAAATATCAAACCTTATATGAAAACTTGAAGTTTAATTGTTGTTGTCCCACTTGAGTTGTCTTCTATGTTTTCCTTGGTCATGTGCTTGGAAGCAACACTGGATAAAATACATACTCTTCATCCTTTGACTTCATCTCTTCAACATCTACTGCATGTGCATGGTGTTTCTTCTTTCCCTTTTCATGTTTAAGAGGACATTGTGCGGCATAATCTCCCATGTCCTTGCAGTTGTAGCATTTGATATTTAATGCATCCTTATTATAACATGGTCTCTTACATTTATTAGAAATACCTTCTTCCCTTTCCTTCCTTTTCTTCACTTGAGAAGGAAGGGCTTTATTTTCATCATCATTTGTCTTCTGTGACTTGGATATCAATCAGGATTCCTCTTGGGTACAGTATGCCCATATCTTGTTAAAATTGGGAAATTTGCTTCTAGAGAAAATCCCTTGGATGAATGGATCCCAAGAGGAAGGAAATACATTGAGTATATTAGTCACAAGTTCAACATCATCTACTGGATTTCCAATGGATGCTAACTGGTATTTGATATGTGAGATCCTCATGAAATAATTGACGACTATTTCTGACTTGTTCATTGTCACATTTCTGAGTTGATGCCTTATAGTAAGATTTCGGCGGGTATTCTTACTTTCATAAAGTTTGGTTAGGGAATCAAACATTTCCTTCAGTGTCTTCAATTATGATACTTTAGGTATCAGATGATCTTTTATTGAGTCTTTCAAAACCCTCTTGGCCTTAATCTCATTCTTCCTGAACTTTGCTTTAGAGTCTTCTTCTTTTGGTTCTAGAAGAAACTGCTTGAAATGATCCAATAACTCATTATAATATAGAATGAGAATTACTCCATGCTTCCAGGATATGAATTTATCTACTCCATCCAATCTATCCTCAACTCTCATATTGGTTGACATTTTCACCAGTAGAAACCCTAGATCTGAGAAATTTCAAATTTTTGGATTTCACCAAACTGCACACTGAAGGTTGCAAGAGGTGCGCTAGGCTAGGGTGAACTTCCCAGTGAAATAATTATACCCAACAACCTTGGGATAGTGCTCACTGAGCTTGAAAAAGAGTGTGATGGAGCGACAAGGTTACTACAGCGACAAGATCTTCCTTCCAATGGTCAAACTATTCTGAAGGTAACCAACTCTGATACCATGTTAGATTCTATTTATTTACAGAGAAATAGAGTTACCAATGTTATTTTACTTCTTTAACATTAAATTATATATCATGTACTAGTAAATAGAAATAGACATAAGAGACAAAATAACACAAGAGTTTTATCATGGGAAAAACCCCAAATGGGGGAAAACCCCAACAACCTTTCTTAGATAGATTCCGTTCACAAACAAAGTCCAATCATGAACCTACAAATAAAACCTAGCACAAAGGATACCTCAAAGTACAACTAGAAATACCATCCCAGTTGTAGCAACAATACCATACAATGGTATCACACCTTTACCAAGTGTAGTGCACAAGAGAGAGAGATAACACAAACACTGAACAAGAATAACCTCTACCACTACAACTGCTGCATCACCTTCCTCAAACTTGCGCCTTCATTTTGAGTAGATGAGAGAGTGTGAGTGAGTGTGTCCAAATGAGCTAAGGTTCCTCCTATTTATAGTCTTCCTATCCTCTTTACTGGGCCATCTTCTCTTCTGGAAAGGTGTCACTTCATTGTTCTTTATTCTTCTGGGCCGACTTCTCTTCTCGGGCATTTCCACATCTGTTCAATTTTTCTCTTGCTTCTAGAATATTCTTCTTGTCTAAGAAATGTCATCTAGGAGGGAAAGTACCTCCCACAACTACCAAAACATCAACACCAATACTTGTAGATGAAGATGTTGTAGTCTTGTGCGGATGTGCATGAGAAAACTGGTTATTTCATATGTGATTATCTAGTAGTTTCCTTTCCTTTGTGGAAATGGAGACCGTCAGCGAGGAGGGATCTCACAGTAAATTTAGATAGTCGAGTTGTGATGAGGTTTGAGCCTTGACATGCTTGCACTAATGCTTCCAACACCTCCTTCAATAACACTACTTTCCTATAGAGGTTCAATGACCTCATTGACGTCACACAACATATGCGAATTCCCCAAGACTTACTCAATCCCCATACCAAAAAGATATGGTTTGGAATAAATCAAGACAACACCTTTTTGTAGCCTCTCAGTACAATGGTGGATCATTTTCACACCCCTCGACTGCCTTACTACCTTGATGAGAATAATTTAGACAAAGAGGTCTATTATTGGTCTGGGGTCTTGAGAGAACATAAGCGGTCTAACATATCTTATTAGCTACCTTCCATTTTACGATGACAAGCCCAAACATATATTCTAGGATATAACACAACTGGATAGAAGTGACAGGCACACCCTCAGACTTCAAGGAAGAAGAAGGAGAAGAAGAGACATTTCCCAGGACCATGCCACTTCCATTTCCATCCATCCCAAACAACGCTACCATCTCTATTAATAAGTTGCGTGAGGTCTTTGCTTCAAATTTTCCCGTGAAGAAAACATGCACTAGATCACCCTCTGTTGACCTCATTATCATAGATTCCACACCTCTTTCCTCCATTCCACCTCACACTCACACTCCCTCACCTATCCCATCATCCATTCCCATTATCTATATCCCCAATGAGCCTATAGTTGAACCTAAGAGTACCACTATTATCGAATAGGTTAGTCAGAAACATACTATCTATCCCCCTGATGCCCCTTTCCCCCCTCCATTATCCCCTGCCCACACTCATATTGACACTACTTTGCAAGAGTATAGTGATCCATTTTCTATGACTACAAGAACCACCATTCCAATTCCATCCACTTTTCCTCAGGTTTTGTAGGTCCAAGTCCCACTAGACACATTGTTGGAGTAGGATATTTTGGGAAAATGCACAGTAGTTTCAGAGGAAAATTGGAGCGCGCACCAGAAAAGAAGGAAAATAAGCACACCAAGAAATAAGGAAAAGTAGCACACCGAGAAATAAGGAAAAGCAGCACCATAAAGAGAAGATTCAAAGCAAGGAATGGTTGGATCAAGGACCAGCTGTGTGTAAGAGGTCGTAAAGTGGACAAACCTAATCCACTTAGGGTTACATTTTTGGGTCCTTATTGTAAGGATTTTACCCATTTTGGTAGTATAAACAAGAATTGTAATATCCGAGGAGAGGATCTAGCATCTAGTAAGTGAGAAACTACTGTGCATTTCCCCAAAATAACGTCTAGTATGTCCTCTGAAATTACTGTGCATTTCCCCAAAATATCCTACTCCAACACATACAACTAGAAATTGTTCTCCATTCAAAGCCAAAGATATAGCTAGAGGTGCAAGTGAATATGGACCAGGATCCTCCGTAGGACTATATAGACACCCAATATGACAATCAATCGACACAAAGCACAAGCTCGATTAAATAAAAAAATGTGCCACTACTACAGGATCCCCAAAAATGTTGTGTTATCCTGGAGCTATACCTGGAGAAACCAAATGTGGTTGAAATTCTTCCAAAGAAGGCCCAACACAGTATTTCACACATTTTCCGAGCTCATTCAACTAGTCCTGATGGAAGTGGCACTCCCAACATGTTAGAATGCTCTGTTTTCAGTGTCCAACTGCTAGCATCATGGTTTCAAATAGACCCATCTCTCACCAGTGGAGAGATTGTGGCATGGTATACCCCCTATCTCTTACATCTTATGCGTGCATCCATAGACCAATTAGAATACAATATTTTCACATCTAAACAAGTTAACAACGAGATCATACAACAATCACAATTGTTGTTCCATGATACAGTCACCACATCTGTAGCCATAGAATATGAGCATGTATTTTAGGTGTAGGAAAAATCCACTATTATGGCCATGTCAGATAATTTTTTTCAAGTTTGGCCCCAATTCAGATAGGTAGTACTCGAGTTTTTAGAAGACATTACCTTGGTTGCGCTTGTACAATGGATCATGCTTGTCACAGACACATGGACACAACTTGTAGGGAAGGTAGACAATCTCCAACACTATCTTGAGACTATTAAACTCCACGAGCAAGAGTATCCCAAGGATATACATGAGAATATCACCTAGGTCATTGTTGAAGGCGATAACATCTTCTCATCCCTCCATTCTCGGGCTGGGGAATTTCAGGAGTTGTTTAATATGGTCGATCACTGGGTTGAATTATTGGAGAACCACAACAAGTCGGTTGATGAGTTACATGAAAAAATTAACCAACTGAATGCATAAGCATAGGATTTCGATGATCCTATCAAGAAACAAGCCAAGTTTGTAGAGATCCAAGCAGTAGATGAAAATATGGATGCACTACATGAGGCTACTCAAGCCATGAAGAAAGAGCTCAGGGAATTTTGTCCTACGATCCAATCTACTTGGGTCCATCTGCAACACTTGGATTCAAATGTCGATTATGAATGGAATTCCCTACTGCCACCAAGCCTAAAGAGCCCACTGTTGATGTAGGCCAATAATTTGTTGCAGGTTCATCCATTCTCATCAGGAAATGGCAGGAAATTAGAGTGGACCAGGATGACCAGTTTCGCCAACGAGTAGTGAAAGTCATCCCTATGTTGGCCCCTAAATTTGAGGGAGACCATAGTAAGGAAGTGGATGATTGACTTGGGACAAGTCAAAGATTGTGGTTAGGGCATGTTGGTCCCTCTGTTTTTGAGGAATCCACTATTTTTGGAAATGCCAATGCCAAAGTTTTGTGAAAAGAGAAACATGTCAGCAAAAGAGTCAAAATGGTAGAAAACAATTAGATGAGTGGAAAGCTAACTATGAGCGTGCCAACAGTGAAAACAAATCATGTGTCAGCTAGGTGGGTAGTGGAAAAGAAAAATATCTTAGAGTGCATGCAAGGAGGAAGGATAATCAATAAAAGGAAGTCGAATCAAGAAAAGACATCGGAATCAATAAGCACTTGAGGGAAAACTATAAATATGGAGATATGTAATGGGGAAATGGTTACAGTGGGTTACCACTATTACTATTATTGTCATTGAGTCAGTCGAGACAAGCTATTGCAAGGAGTTGTGAATGTCATTGTGCTTGCACAGTTAGATAGCGTCTGTAATGAGTATGTGAGAAGGGATTCCACTATGTGAGCCCTTATATGGGATTTGTATTCAATGTATGACTGGGTTTTGAGACTCTAATAATATAAATAATCATTTAGGACCTGAAATTTCATTTTAGTGCATATGCATCTATGATTTCTATGTTGCGCAATTACGTCTGCCACATGTATTTAGCATATAATTACTATTTGTGAAGTATTCTTGCATATATATGTATGAATCTAAATATGATGATGCTAAACCTGATGATGCATTCTCCATGACTCACTTCTTTACACATGTCTCGACTGTGCTTCAAGTGAGACCTCCTTCCCTTGTGGAAGGTTGAATATGCCAATGCTCCTAGAATACAATGATACCTTTTGTTGGCAACCTCTGAGAACCCCAGTCTCCAATTTTTCCCCAACAATGACACACCTAAAAGACATGATGTTTCACACAAGTGACCCTTGGATTTCCTATAAGAGCAAGGACACATAACCAAAGGAAGGCATAGAATATTGGAAACAGATTTGGAGAGCAAGTCCGAGGCAACAAACTAAGGCAGAGTTTCCAAGATGGAAGACAAGTATCCAAGAGTGGGACACTCTAGGAGGTTTTTGGAAAGTATGGAAATGTAGGTTTGTTGGAGGCACGTGTGAGGAAAAACCAAAATATGTGTTAGCTTGGTGAAAGTATATGGAAAAAAATTGACAGTAAGTTTGTGGTTGTGGGCATGTATGAGGTGCACTCCAGGAAATTGTGGAGATGGTTGCGACAAAGAGTTTTGCTGTGACGAATCTGTTTATGACTGTCTTAGTGGGTGAGGCGAGTTCTGTGACTCTGTCGACTTTGTAAACCGATCTATTAGTGCTCATATTGTAACTATTTCAAAATAACGAAGACTTAGTTGGGTGTCAGGCATAGTTCGTGCTACCCACAATATTTTTGTGTGTGACTTTCATTTGTTCCATAGTTGTTCTCTTGGTTTCTCATATTCATGGATGTATGCTTATATATTAATAAGTGTTAAGCTATTAACAATTTTCTAAGTATAAAAGAGTTGTAGTAGAGTAGGAGTGTGACTCACTGATAGCCTACACCAAAGTATGGGTAAGATATAGGTGAAAAGGCATAGTCTGGACAAAGTATTCTTGGTGTTCCAAGAAATCACGTAAGAATCGTCCTGGTGTCACATGCCCTTAGGAGGTGAACGATCACAATATCTAAACATGAGTCCTCTGGGGTCGTGATAGGTAGTATTAGAGAAAATTTGGCTCTTCACCACTACTACAACCAAAACAATGGCGGGGGAGGGGTACACTTTTTGAGAAAATAGTTTGGGTGCAGGTTTGGTGAGGGTTCGTTCAGGTGGTCCAACCCATCACAGAGGCAACTTGAGCACAAAATTGGTGGTTTGTGATGGAAGTTAAAGGTATAGTTGTGGAAAAATATAGGACTCATGAACAAACCTGTATGCACCCCTTGAGAAGGACACGTGTAGAGTGTTGAGGGTGAACAAAGCACTTGGTAAAGTAGATGAACGCAGGACTGTCACAGATGTGATCACATAAGTAAACGTAGAGTTGATCACACAATTTTGGAGAAGTATTGAGACAAAATTTTGGGTGCCTTGGAAAAAACCTTTGCAAGTAAAGTGAAGATACTTGGAGGGACATCCATGGATGGGTCACATGTAGATAGAAGGGACACCAAGAGGGAGCCAAAGACTAAACAAATGAAGGACTGACTCATTATCTTAGAAAGGAATGTCAAGAAGATGATAGATGCAATGTACCAACATGGTGAGAAGGTCAACCAGATATAGGCTGAGATGGAAAAGATAAAGCGTGGGTTTAATGAAGTCATCCAAGAGTGCTTGGAAATTGAAAATGTTATGATCAACACCTTGACCAATGACATTCATGATAGACTCAAGTTAGCGGAGGATGCACTTGACGTAGTCACAAAGAGGTTGAAGGACCAAGACGACACCATCACATTGTTGAAATAATGTTTGGCTAATGGAAATATCTTTTTTATCATGCTTATGAGGATCATGATAAATAAATCCAAGACATATGACCAGACTCACAATGCTAAGTTGCTTGAAAACTTTTGTTGGGACATGGAGCAATACTTGGAGAAATTGAAAGGAAGTTCAGAAGAAGCCAAGGTGAACGCTGAAAAAATGTTCTTGAGAGGAACTACTAAGATGTGGTGGAGGAACCAAGTGGAATACTAAGAAGTTGGGAGAATAGTTGATAAGATTGAAAACTGGGTAGAGATGAAGGAAACCTTGAAGGCATATTTTGGCTCAGGGAACTTAGCATGGATCACAAGGAATCAATTGTTGGCTCTCAAGCACACTGGTTAGATATAAGCCTACATTAGGGAGTTCACAGGGCTCATGTTGGATATCAAAGACATGTCAGAAGAAGATAGACTTTTCCACTTCATGAATGGTCTACAACCATGGGTGCATAGTGAGCTATAAAGATAAAACATGCATAGTCTTGCAACGATGATAGTTGTAATGGATAAACTGTTGGAATTTAGGGGTGAGCCTAAGATAGGTCCTATGAACAATGAGGATGCCCAAGGTGAGAAGTAGCAACAAGGGAAGGGGAAGAGGAAGGACAAAGGAAATATGAAGACATCCAAGGGCAGTGAAGATAATTCCAAGCAAACAAATGCATCGAAAGATAAGAAACCAATTTCATGTTAGATTTGTGCCAAGGAGAACTATGTGAAGAATTGTCCCTTGAAACAGAAGTTGAATGTTTTGGAGAAGGAAAAGAACCCATTTGCTGGACTCTTGTAGGTATTGAATGTTGTCATGGAGGGTGAATCCACATAGATTCATGTTGGCTCCTGATTGGAGACTGGGGTTCTCAGAGTTTGCCAACAAAGGCACCACTATAGTCTAGAGAGATGGAATATTCAACCCTCTACAAGGGAAGTAGGTCTCACCCGAAGTGTTGCCGAGACTTATGTGAAATGGAGTGAGGTTGAAGATAATGTAGTGGTGGGAAGAATACAAGCTAGCTAATTGATCACAGGGTTGGGACGATAAACAGAGAAGGCACAGTCTAAGCATAACTACACAACACATACAATGGTACCTACTTCATACATGAACATATATACATAAAGTAAAGTAATCAGATAGATCAACAATGGAATGTATGCAGTGAAGAGATCCAAGATACATAATAGAGACTTGGGCAAAAGAAGCATACATAGTTCATCAAGACACATACACCTTTTATCAAAATTTTAGGGGTCCAATCACCTCTTATATTCATATCATTTCATAACATCCTTTCATTACCCAGATGTCAAGGTGAGTATACAATATTTGGATCTCATATGAGCGGAATCTCTTTAATTACATTTCGTGACTGGTTTTATCACAACCTTGGAAACAATGCTAAGACTAGATACGTTACAAATACAACTCTCAATGAATATAACCTAGGTCAATATAGCTCAAGTTTATACACTTGAACATCAACCACATCAATAACAACAAAAACTATATGAGAAACAACAACTTCCAAATTAATATAAGTAATAATAGTATCAATAGCACTATCAACATCAATATTTGTAGCAACCTTGTCCTATTTCATACATCATTGTCTTATAGCTTTCCGTGGGACTTCTAGATTCATCCATTACAACTTCTTGATTCTTCCTTATTTTGGAATTCTCTCGTATGTTCCAACTTATTCCACTATTCTATCTAGCTATCTCATGTCATATTTTTGCGTTGGAATTATGATGCATCACATTCCATTGGATTTGCACTGCATTTCTCTATTTTCTGCTAGTCGTACCCTTCCGCTAGTTTTCTCTTCTTTTCTCGCAATACTATGATATTTCCGAAAAATAGAGTCTTCTCAAAAAATCAAGGGTCTAACAGGCTCCGAACACAAACATTGACTCATCTTGAGTCAATTATTCATATCTTCACTTTGGCATCCCTCAAACAGAGGGTCCAATTTAGGGACGATTTTGATTGCCTGTTGCATGCCATCTAAAAATGTCACATTGGTCATCATGGTCATGCAAGGAGGGTGCTGTAAGAGTCAACCATAGAAAATGATAGGAAAACCATATATAGAGTACAAGAGGGTGGCATGAGTGAGAATATGTTGACAAAGAAAGGGAGGAAGCAGTGATAACAACCCATGTGACAATGTATGGACATAAAATTTAAAGATGGGTGACGTTAGCTATGAAATGACGTGATGCCAAGATCCCTGACCAAAAAGTGAATATTCGGGGTGGATGATTGGGACTGGACAAATAGACTTGAGAACACACAATTGAAGTGACATGTCATCATATTATTGATAAAAAGGAAAATTGCAACACAAAGGGAACTCCTACCTAGGAAATCCATTCCTGACATAGGAGGGATACACAAAAATGCTTATTGAGAGAAGATGTAGGGTTTCAGGCGTGCACCATTTGTTGATTAAGGTTGGTTTTCATTGATGTCAACCCTTGAAGAAAGCTCCATAGCAAAAATGTTTAGGTAATGGAACCAATATGTTTTGATGTAAATATGACTCATTATTGTTTTTTCATGGTTTATAAGAATTAAATATGGATGAACTCCAAAGTGGTCCCCTTATGGTAAAAGCCCTCACGAGAAGACGCTTTGTGGAGTAAGAGAAACCATGCTTAATTGTGGAATAATGAGATGAAGGAAAGTGAATTTGTCAGGGAAAATATCCTAAATGGATAGTGCTTGTCATGTCATTTCTGGTGGTATGTGGAACGTCACATAATTCCTCATGGTTAGAGAGTTATGGCCATGAGAAGTTGGAGACCCCCGGTTTGGGTAATGGACCCAAGTTTGTTTGATGGGTAACGATATGAGTTATGATATATTTTAAGATAATACTATTCTATATGGATAGTACATGTCTTTCCATTTCTGGTGGTATGTAGAACGTCACATAAATCCTCACGGTTTGAGAGTTATGGCCTTATGAAGTTGGAGGACCCTCATATGTCATCTAGAAGCCCTAAAAGGTCAAAGTAGTCAAAGTGGTTTAAGAGATTTTAAAAGGAAAATAATAAAGTGAAGTGATGAGTGTATTATAATTCAAAGTGAATACAAAATAAATTATTTCAATAATAAATTTAATGGAGAAATTAGAAGTGGACCCAACCCTAAAATAAGGAAAGTGGACCAAGTGACCTAGAAGATGTTTTTAAGGAAGCTACTTGGAGAGTATAAATAAGAGACAAGGCTCTCTCATTTGAATCACACTTGAGAATATTAAATATCTATATGTGTCTAAGGTAACCAAGGATATCTAAACCAAAATTCTGAGTGAAGGTGAAGAAAATAAGGCCGAAATGCAAGGAAGGATAAATTCTTTTGATGGTGCTTTCTAAGGTATGTTATTTATAGGTCATCTCAGCATTTTCGCTATAATTTTTTTTCTATAATGATTCAGACCGTGAAATTTATATGCAAGTGAGAAAACATATCTAAGTATCTGTGGTAAAAAATTCATCTTGTGGGTCGTTGTATTTTGGTAGTTACACTCCATGGACAATAGGGTTTGTGGCCAGTCTTGAAACTAGTCAAAATCAGTTGTTTCAAGTAAAAACGTCATAACTTCTTCATACCAGATCCAAATTTCGTGAGACCAAATGTGTTGGTTAGTATCATTCTGTAGTAGGCTGTGTAACATTTTCAGATCAATTCATCAAATATTTTGTGCGGGGCACGCTCTACAAGGTCGCTCTCTAGAATAAGCCAGAATTCAACAAGGTATGTCATTTTTGCTATAAATCCTTTTCTGAGAGGTTCCAAGTAGTGACACTTGGAGGAATTACATTAAACACACTGAATAACATTGTGTATCAGTTTCATATCTTTATACATTACAGGTTCAAAGTTATGATTACTTCAAGTTAGGGTTGTTGACTAATCCAAAACTAGGCATGTGAGACTAAAGAAAAGTTTGATGAAAATGCTAGTC
>ML792372.1:28409-41416 GCA_009831015.1 Picea engelmannii
ATATAAGAAAAAGCATTCCGTGGTTTTCTCCCGATTTGGGTTTCCACGTAAAACACTGGTGTACTGTGTATGTGTGTGATTGTTTATTTCTTACTTCTCATTATTGGATAATAATTCTACATTGATATAACATTTGAAGAAAAGGGATTATAATTACGCCATTACTGATTCACCCCCCCTCTCAGTAATCCAACACCATTCACCCAACCATGATAAAGGATACCATTGAGATGCACAAGTCTAACTACTCTATATTCACATATCTTCACAACAATAAACGGTCCAAACCAATGCATTTGTAATTTACCAGGATGCTTCTGGTATTTACTTTCATATAAGAGAACCTTATATCCTTGCACAAATGATTTGCATTTGATGTGTCAATCATGCCAAGCCTTCTGACGAGATTTCTCAATGGTATGATGAAAATACGCGAGGAATCATGCTTCATCCAACTCAAATAACTCTGCAACCCTTTCCACCACTGATTCATTGTCCGCCATATGAGTGGCTTGCACAATGTATAAGATGGGTGTGATAAAATCGGTAGGAACAACAACTTCTCTAACATAAAATAGTTGGAACATAGTATACTTGTGTATTTTCTTAGTAGTGTTTATGTACGCCCATAATATAGAAAATAATCTCTCATCCCAATCCTCCCGGTTTGCGCAACAAACCTTAGTCAAGCCCCTTTCAAAATTTTGTTGAATGCTTCCACTATCCTGTTAGCTTGTGGGTGGTAAGGGCTTCTCTTATGGTGTTGAATCATAAATTCATGGGTGAGGGTAGTTATAGTTATATTTATGAATGAAAACCCTGGTCAGTAGTTAGAATCTAAGGGAAACCAAATCAAGTAATGATATTTTCAAAATAAAATCTGTCCACGGTATCAGTAGAACAGTCCCGCACTAGTGCGGATTCAACCCATCGGGTAAGATAATCTGTTGTGGTAATAATGTACCTCACCTTGGAATGTTGGGCAGGTGGTTTTATGGGCCCAATGAAATAAAAAAACCACTTTTCGAAATCTTGTAGAGCTTTAACATGGTGTAAAGGTAGTTCATCTCTATGTGAGTGCTTCCCTACGAAAAAATCACAGGTCTGGGAAAATTCTATGGCATCTTTGAACACTGTAAGCCACCATAAGCCAGCCTATAATATCTTTTGTGAAATATACTTACCACCAACATGTCCACCTGTAACTTCACTGTGGCACTCCCATAATATATCTGGTCGCTCGTGATCAAGTACACACCATCTAAGAATGCTATATAAGCCAAAATTGTACAAATGTCTGGTAATCAATTGATAATCTGTTTCCCTGATGAATAAATGCATTTTCTGAGTTGTAGAATATCCCTCAAGTGTTATATCGATTGTGAGGAATACTCCAATGTATGACAAATAGTCTAGAAAATCCTCAATGCGGAACAAATATGCATCAACAAGTTGATCATCTAGGGCTCCACCACTCTCACGAGACTCTAATAGAGAGAGGTGATTGGGCCCAACATTCAACTTTCCAGGATTGATGATAACCTCAAACGAAAATTCCTGAAAAAGAAACAACCATTGACAAATTTTTCTGTCTAGGAAAAGTTTGTTAAAAAGATACTTTAAAGCAAAATGATCAGTGAAAAACTTAAAGTGACCACCTAACAAATAATTTCATTTTGTTTTTAAATCATATATCATATCCAATCCTTCCCTTTCTGTTGTGGTGTAGTTTCATTCGGCATGAGATAATTTTCGACCGGAAAAATATAAAGGATGTTCGATACTCCCTTCTCTTGGTTGCAAAAGGATAGCACCTAGTGCATCGATGGAGGCATTGATATGCACATGGAACTCCATGCTCCAATTGGGGAAAGTCATATTGGAGGTTGTACTCAAATTTTCCTTCAAGGTGTCAAATGCTTTATCACAGACTGAATTCCAGTGAAATCCTTCGGATTTCTTAAGTAACTGTTCCAACGGTGTTGTGATACTCATGTAGCCCTTGATAAACCAATGATAACATCCAATATGTACTAGGGTAGTTTGAAACTGCTTGATAGAGGTAGGAGGAGGCATATTTAAGATGACTACAACTTTTGCAGGGTCCACCAACACTGCTTCCCTACAAATGATTTGGCCAAGTAGATTCTCAAATGGTACAAAAAAGATTCAATTTTTCAGATTGAGAGAAATCCATAGTTGGCGACATCAATCCAAATTTAGACACAAGAGACCAATGTGTTCTTTGAGTAAAATATATACCGTCCAATCATCCAAATATAATTCAAGAAATTTATGGATGAAGTCATGGAATGTGGCAATCATGATTCGAGAAAACAATGTGGGGCATTCTTGAGCCCAAACAACATGACATTGTAATAAAATGACCCCCACTTTGTTGTGAAGGTATTTTTCTTCTTATCCACTTTTGCAATACTTACTTGGTGATATCCAAAAAATCCATCGGTAAATGAATATGCTTCCTTTCCTACGACTTGATACAAAACTTCATCACTAAAAGGAGTTGAAAATGGGTCATGAAGATAGACATAGATCAATCTCTAATAGTCAACACAAACCATGATATCCTCCATACCCTTTTTACTTTGAATGACAATCAAGATGATCCACTCAACCTCATCCACTGGGAATATCAACCGAGCTGTAAGCATGTGATCAATATCCTTCTTGAATTTTTCTTTGAATTTGGGGTTTAGACAATATGGTTGGTGCTTAATAGGTTTCACATCATGCTTCAATTCAATTCTCATCTCTCCCAGATCTCCCTTAATTCCCTTCAGCTCTGAGAAGCTGGTGGGGAATAAGTCCTCATATTCCCACAATAGGGCCTGAATTTCAGTTATGGTCAGTTTGTCCCAATAATCCCCTATAGAGGCTATCTTGGGATGCTTCGTAATACCTATATCAACCTTGCACAACTTCATAGGGTTAGTGTAGAAGCTATTGTCTTAAGGTGAAATGGTATCCTAAATAGTCCTGGTGCCTTTATATTATTTAAAGGATAAATGCCTAATGTCTTCTAAATCTTCAGGATCATCGAGGGTGGTAACAACCTTACTATAGTAAATAGGTAGTGGTGCAATGAAACAATTTGTTGGTTAGAGAGATGGGTGAAATATGGAATAGACCAGGTGTTTATGCACATATAAAAATACAAGGGGATAGGCAAGTTTGAACTTATCTATGGATAACAATATTTTAATTTGTTTCAATGCTAAAGTGAGCTCCAGGGACTTACCTGTAAAAGATAAATCTTGGAAAAATTGACATTGAAGGACATCCTAGCAGTGGATTTTCCTTCGGGTTTCTTAATGTATATACCCAATTGTGGGGATTGGTTTGAGGGAATGAACAAACTGGTGTACCCAAAAATTTCGAGGTAGTTGTATGATTTTCCATACTCTAACACAGTGCACAACATGCTCCTGTGGATATAAAGATCCATCATATGTGTTGAGGGTAAGAATGAGAGTCTTCAGTTTATGGTCTCGATTATCTTGACTAACTTGGGAAGGAGGGATAAATCGGTGTTGTAGGGAAATATTGATATCCTCCCATGAAAGAAAGTTACTTTTGTGGGTAGCCCACCAACAAGTTGGGGAGGATCGCTAAGTGATATCAAGTGTCAACATCCTTTATTCCACCCCAACATTTTCTTCCATTTCAAAAAGAAAAGTACGTAAATCAGAGAGACCGTCAGATACTAGATGTTTGCGGATTTCAGTTCTAATCCACCTAACTACTCGAATAGTGGTGCATCATCTTGAGAAATTTTTGTATCATCATTGTTGTCAGTTTTCGAAATAGGCCTCTAAATATTCCCTAACAGACTAAATACTTCTCCAACTGATTGAACCATCCGCGATAGGATTAATGTAGTCTATGCGGTTTCCTTTAGTCACAATATACAGATGATCCAAGACATCATGTTCCATGTTATATTCTGAGGGTTCAATGTATCGTGGTCCTAGATATGGATATAAAGGTTGAACCACTTTCATACCATCCACTTCGAAGGTCATGGATTCTTTCTTTAGGTCGATCATAGCATAATTGTCATATGCCCAGTTAATTCCAAGCAAGATTGGATATGGGTCCTTCTCCCCCATGATCTCAATGAACTCAAAGTTAGAAAAAATATTGACTTCGACTAGATCTACTTCCACATTTTCTAGCTGTCCTATTGGGTAAACACAATACTGGTTCTCCATGCGCAATTGAATTGGGGAATAGATCAACCTTGGTTTTCCCATAGCTTCCCATGTTTTCTTTGGTAGGATATTAACATCTGAGCCTAAGTACAACATAGCATCATTGATCTCATAACCACATATATAGGAATTTAGTATGAACTCATGTCCCGACCTCTTATTTCATCTCTATATTCGACCTGCATTCCTCTCGGGAAGATGAACAACTATAGATCCCTCTATATTTCCATCAACTCCCAAATCTATGCTAATGGTGCTCCACAACTTCATGGTAAGGTGTTTATCATTCATGATATTAGAAAAGAGTTGCAACCATAAGGATATCATTTTTTTTGACTCATATGATGGGCCCTTGGATGGGACTAACTTTTCTGCAACTTGACAGGGAGGGGTATATCTTGGATTCACAACTTCTGGTATTGCAGAGTTAGACATCTAGCGGAACAATTCTACTTCATTATGAAAACAATCCTTTTGTTTTATAGGATCATATGGGGGTTTAGGAACTACATTTTTAATATGATCTTGATTAATATGTTCAACATCAACACCGGTCTTTGTGCCTCCCCTTTTTATAACATGAATGTTGGACTGCCTCTCTTCCACAATTGGACTAGGTTATGATTTTATCAAATTGGCTCCCCTTTGTCTTGTGCGGTCTTCCCATCAAGAGATTAGGTCAGGAAAATCCTCAGTAGCATGGGTATTGTTTTGGAAATGTGTGCACCATGGTATCCTCAGATATGGGCAGTCCCTTGCAAGGTGGCCTTGTTCGTCATAGTTGTAGCAACACGTGGGTCCTCTACCACCAGCTCGACCTCCTCTGAAATATCCTCCGCCTCTGCAACCTCCTACAAACCATTGAGGAGATTCATCAATCCCAAAGGAAGAGTGGTATAGTATACCCGCAAGATAATCTAAAGCACAACATTTCTTGGCAGTATGGGTAGTCGACCCGCAAAATTCATAGTACACCGTATTTGGGACATATGTATATTTCTTTAAAATGGGGCAGTGTCTCAGAGAATGTCCATGGTGTCTGCAAATCTCACAATACTCGTTGGGTTGACCCCCTTGATAAGTTGGGAAGGCCTGGAATTTCACTAGAACATGGAATGGTGCCTCAGTTGCAACTTGCACCACAATTCCTAATGGTTTTATTTGTAGTGGAGGCATAGGGTGGCTCACAACTCCTCCACCCCGTGATCTTCGAAACTCTGTCATCGTATGACCTTCGGTGTAGAAACTAGTGCACTAGACTTGTGGTCAACCTCTTCTAGGTAGGGCCAACTCATAAATTTTCTCAGTC
The DNA here is from genome assembly GCA_009831015.1 of Picea engelmannii. Taxonomy (NCBI): domain Eukaryota; kingdom Viridiplantae; phylum Streptophyta; class Pinopsida; order Pinales; family Pinaceae; genus Picea; species Picea engelmannii. Next base: position 33,951 of record ML792372.1, read on the forward strand.
AACATGAAAATCTATCCCTGGAGTTGCACAATATTATTATCTAATGGGGATCTCATCATGCAAAAATTCCCAGGGTATCCGACCATTGCTTCAATTTTCATGGCATGTTCTAACGCTTCACCCAAAGTGGTCAGTCTTTGTTGAGTTAGCGGAATCTGAGTCAAAGGAAAAATCCCTTGAATGAACCATTCATGCTGACGATTCTTGTGAATTGGGTTTTCTATCTTCCCAATTGCATATTCGAATCATTGGTTGTACTCCCAAGAAGACTCCATGTCTCACTGCTTGATCTCCTACAAATCAGAGAGGGCCTGTTGTTTAGATTGAGGTAGGTGAAACTCTGTAATAAATATCTGTTTGATCTAAGAAATATTAAAGGGATGTCCAAGGGGAGTCCCTTGAGGATTCTTGGTCTCGATGGACTTCATGTACCATTTTAATGATACACCTCTCAACATGGTCTGGAATTCGACTAGTTTATTGACATCTGAAGTTATGTAGGACCTCCATATAGCCTTACATAAGAACCAATGTTGTTCTACATCCTCATCCCTTTTACACCATAATTCCAAGTATCGGGTGAGTGAGCCCACGTGTTGCATTCCCATTGAAGAACTGGGGGATCCTATCAATATAAATATGGATGGTCCTAGTTGTACTAGAACTGAAGAACTTTCTCCACTTCCGCTACTATTATAATTTGAACCTATTGTATTATAAATGTGGGTAACAATAGAGATTACTATAGGATTCAGTGTAGATTTTACAATATTTGTAGAAGACACTAAGGGAGGGGGTGATACAAGGAGGGTTCCTTTGCTTTTGTAATGGAATTATTTTTCTAGGGGGGTCGCGTAGCTGTGCAACACTATACCATTTTATTGATGAGACTCAACATCTTCCAGTGTAGCAAGACTTGAGTCTCCCAAAAATCCTTCAAGGGTTATGACTGAGTCTTGTTCTCTTGATTTGGCACTGATCCTAACTCCCTCATCTATCCTAACTCTCGCTCGTATTCTTCCTTCATAACTTTCATATTTCTCCTGAAATATTTCCTTCAACCAATGAATGGCTAGTATTCTGCATATCTGCAACTCCCACAACTTCTCTAGTTATTTCTTATGGATAATCTCAAGGTCAATCATATTCCATGACTGATCTGACCTTTTCATTGACTTTCTCATCTTCTCTCTCCAATTATTTTCAATCATAACAACCCTTCTTAGAGAACGTTCATCTCTAGAACTTTTCTCACGATGACGACGATCCCCCATATTTCAATAACTTCTATAACCTAACTCATGAACCCTTCACCTGAATCACCTGCCCCTCATGCACATGGGTTTACGCTTCCATATATTTTGACTATACAAGAAACATTCCTTCTTTTTCCAACATAACCTTCATCCATAGAGGAATCTCCCTCAATATTATTCCTTGTGGTCCTTCTTAAAACACCGCTTCGGCTTTCAAAAATGACTGGTGGTTCTCCATAAAAAATTCGATGATGTATCAGTCCAACATAATCTTGACCCAAAAAATTACCACACGAAAAATTGGGTGATCTGATCGATGGAGGATAACTATTTGTGAAATGTTTCAATGGATACTTCTATTTAATCGATATTTAAACTCGTGCGCTTCTTTTAATAGATCGAGCCACTAAAAGACTTCCTCTAGAAACCGTATCTAGAATATTTTGTATTGATCACTGGCTAAATCATAATAATAGAATACATCCTTCACAACCCTCAAACTCTTCTACTGTATCTCAATTTATTGAAATATGAACTCATCACACCTTTTTTCCTACCACATGTCAATGGCCAACTTGAAAATATGATGATCCATCCTCTGAAAGATCGCTCAAAAATCAAGTCATGACAATGGAATAATTTGTTGGCGCCTGATTGGAGACTGGGGTTCTCAGAGTTTTCCAACAAATGTACTACTGTAGTCTAGAGTGCTAGCTGCATATTCAACCCTCTACAAGGGAAGGAGGTCTCACCTGAAGCACTACTCAGAATTATGTGAAATGGAGTAAGGTTGAAGAGAATGTAGTGGTGGGAAGAATGCAACCCAGCTAATCGATCATGAGGTTGGGATGATAAACAAAGTAGACACAGTATAAACAAAATTACACAACACATACAATGATTCCTACTTCATACATGAACATATATATGGAAAGTAAAGTAATAAGACATATCAACAATGGCATGTATGCAGTGAAGAGATCCAAGATGCATAACAAAGACTTGCAGAAAAAAATCATACACAATTCATCAAGATACATACACCTTTTATCAAAATTTTAGGGGTCCAATCATCTCTTATATTCATATAATTCATAACATCCTTTCATTACCCAAATATCAAGGTGAGTATACAATAGTCAGATCTTTTATGATCGGAAGCTTTGTAATTGCATTTCACGACTGGTTTGATCACAACCTTGGAAACAATGATAAGACTAGATACATTAGAGATACATCTCTCAGTGCATAAAACCTAGGTCGAGATAGCTCAAGGTTCTACACTTGAACATCAACCACATCAATAAAAACAAAAACTATATGAGAAACAACAACTTCCACATTAAAATCAATAATAATAGTATCAATAACACTATCAACATTAATATATGAAGAAACCTTGTCCAGTTTCATACGTCCTTGTCTTATAGCTTTCTGTCGGACTTCTTGATTCATCTGTTACAAATTCTTGATTGTGCCTTCTTCTAGAATTCTCTAGAAAGTTCTGGATTCTTCCACTACTCTATCCATCTGGATCATGTCTACTTTCCACGTTGGCATTATGACACATCATTTTCCATTGGCTTTCCACTGCGTTTCTCTATTTTCTACCAATCGTAGCCTTCTGCTAGTTTTCTCTGTTTTTCCCGCAATACTATGATATTTCCACACAATCGAGTCTTCTAAAAAAATAGAGGGTCCAACAAGTCAAGAGAAATATGAGATGAAACTTTTCTATGTGTAGGAAAAACTCAATGAAAATTCAATCATGATAGCCATGGTGGACAATGGGGCGACTCATAATTTCTTGAGGGAAGACATGGTGTGAAGGTTTGGGTTGTATCATGAACCATTATAGACAACCTTCAAGACAATCAAACTAGGTGTAGAGAGGGTATCTGATGTATCCAAAGGACATCTCATTGAATCTTGGTGATTTGTGCAGAAAGGTGAGTTTCACCATTGCTCCTATGGACAATTTTGAATTTGTGTTGGGATAGGAGTTCACGAGGAAGGGAAAGTACTATCGATTCCTCACATGAAAAATTTGGCCATTTTATAAGGACATACTCCATATTTGATTCCTACCATAAGGATGAAGGAAGGAGGCACACAAATGTCTTCCTTGTAGATGGTTGTTGCAGACAACAAGAGTAGGAAATTGTGTGTATATTAACTTTGATAATGTGGGGTGATGGTTGGACAATCTAACACAAAGAACAAAATGAAGCTTATTTTAGTGGAACAAAGGTTTGACAATGTTGAATATATAGTTAGATATTTGGATAAGATAGTGGATGGCTTGGATAATTTTTGTTTGAAAGTTGATGAGTGGAATCGAAGATTATAGGAAGTCATAGAGACGAGGATGTCAAAGCAGTTCATTGAACAAGAGATGAAACCATCCATGGACCAAGAGGATGTGAAGGAGACATAAAAAACTTGGTGTAAGAGAACCAAGGAAGTGGTTGATTCCCCCTCTAGAAAAATTGGACATGGCGAATGGTCATATGACCCTGAGATAGAATGAATCATGGAGGAGTGCGAAGGAAAGATCGATTCAAGTGTACCACTTCTTATGTACATAACACAAAATTTTGGTGACACTTTTCTGATCACATCGGTATAGATTGGAGATGAGAGAGATGTCCCAACCATCCATCCCTCTTCACCTTCAAACTATACTATGGAACATTGGCTCACTGTCTCGACGAGAGGCAATGAGGGAAATGAGGTGCCTTGAGGAGGTTCCTTGGTGAAAATTGTTGAGAAGGTAGTGGGTGACTTGATAGATTGGAGGAAACCAAGATTCCTAGATGTGATGAGTTTGCAAACAGAAAAAAATGTTTGAACATGAACATGTGAGTTCTTGAGTAGAGACATGTTGATTGGACTAGCTACCCAATCAGACGAAGTCACAAGGGGATCCAACACACAGAAGCATGGGAAGATGGACTGAAGTATGGAAGAAATAGCAAGTCAAAGAGTAGTGGCACTTCATAAACTCATGAAAATTCCTAAGGGGATTTTTACTTGATGACAATAGTTGAGGAAACAACAATCGTTGAGTGGTGATGAGATCTGAAGATGGGGAAAATCCGCCATAGATATCGACGGACTTTTTTACATATGAAAAAAACTTGGAGTGGGGGAGGATGTATGGTATCCCATGACATCCACCAATTGCACACACTCCTTGATTAGATTTAGTGATGGAATAAATAAATAACACATGGGGAAAGCGATCGGTTGGGAAAATCAATACATTTAGGTGTGAGAAGGAGCACCTTGTGCACACGATGGTGACATGCGAAACCAAGGGGGCACACACCTTACTTTCCTTAATTGTTTTTATGGAGACTTGGATTTCATTTGGGAAAGGGAGGGGAAACTTGGGATCATTCCCAAGGAGTGGACTAATCTACCTCAACAACATGGGCATGCCAGAGAGGTTGGATGACCCCATGGGAACACTCATGAGGAGTCATGACAATCGACACAAGAGAACACATAAGGAAATGGGAACATTCCCAAGGATGGGGTACGCTGGTCCAAGAGACATTATGGTTGATGGGTGCACAAACTTGGATGGGAGCACTAGGTGCACAAAGGGGAACATTGATTCGTTTGAGTTTGGGTTTGTGAAGGAGTACAACACACCCAAAATACACGACATTTCACATAAGTGACCCTTGGAGTTACTATAAGATAAAGAGTGCACAACCGAAGGAAGGCATAAAATATTGGCAAGATATTTGGAGAGAAATTCTGAGACAAGTCTGAGGTAACAAACTGAGGCAGAGTTTCCAAGATGGAAGACAAGTAGCCAAGAATGGGATGTTATGGGAGGTTTTGGGTAAGTATGGATGCATAGGTCTTTTGGAGGCATATGTAATACCCCTAGGATGAACCCAAATTGTAAATGTACATATAGGCTGGTGAGCCAAGATATTTTGGGCCAAAGTGCCTTTGTATATATGTTTTGAGGCCAGAGAACCTATGTGGTTATTAGGCTAGAGAGCCTAGTTTTTAAAAGGCCAATGATCTTATCGTTGTAGTATGTAACCACACTTAAATTATTAATAAAAATAATACATCATTTCCATACCAACCAGCCAAAAAGAGACCGGGGGGCTAGAAATCCACTAGAGGGAAAGGGGACTAAGGGTCTAGGAAGAGGGGCTAAGTCAAGGGGGTTTAAGTCAAGGAAATATTAGATTAATATTTCCTAAAGTCTAAAGTATGGGAGATTTATTTATCCTAAGTTCCTAAGTGTGGGTAACGTATCACCATGTGGGTCTCATGTAGTTCCCAACATAATAAGTGTCAATTTGGGAACATGCATATAAAAAGTGGGAACTTAGTGTAATTTTACATTATTCTTCCATCATTATCTCATCATTATCACCTTGACTCTTGCCATCCATACTCTCCTTTCCATCCTCATTCATACCTTTACCTGGGAGTGTTTTTGTAACCAGTAAACTTGGGTGATCTAAGAGAAAGAAGCAAATTTTCATGCCTGTGTGCATTCTGAATAAGCGGGTTGTCAGGCCCATGAGAATTCTCTCTAGGTGAGAGAATTTTTGGGAGTTTCTTTCCCTATGTGCTGGGAAATAAATACATATCTCTAAGAATTTCTATCTGGCATGTTGTTGAAGCCTCATAACTGAAGTGGGATAGCCTAAGGACTATTGATTAGAGAAGGGGTACACTTCCTAGGGTGGGACAAGCTGTGGGAAATGAGAGGTTGCAGGATAGTTGTAGTAATTGGCACCTTGAAATGAGTTTTATTGTACTGGTTAGACCTTATTTTGGCTTAGGAAACCCTCTTTGGTGGAGTTTCTAGCCTCATCTCAGGGGTGACTTGCTGCTGATATTTTATGAGTAGCAGAGTCTGTGGATGGGAGGAATGTTTGAGGTCTGCAACCAGTCAATGTTTTTAATTTAAAGATAAGTGTTCTTTTATGTGTATTTACATGTTAATTTGTGTTTGTAATATGTTCAATTATGTTTATTTTATTTTATCATCATAATACATGGAATGTATGTTGCTAGCGTGCATGTGTGTGTTCATATGCAGACCATATTTAGTTAATAACACTATCATATAACTTTTTTTGCGTGGCATGGTTCAACTCGGGGATGGGAACATTACAATGTGGCATTAGTGCCATAGGTTCGACGCTGAGCATGTATAGGCCAATTGTCAGCATGCAGAAGATGAAATTTTAGTCGAAAGGTTCAAAGAATGTTTGCAAAGTGTTTGACAATATTTTCCTAAGAAATAGATGGGGAATTTTATGAGAAAATTGAAGGAATTGAGCCTAGGGGTTAAAATACTCAATTTTAACCTATGTTGGGGCATTTCTAAGCCTAGAATTGGTCAAATTTAAGGTGTTACAGAGAAAAAAACCGAGTAAGAGTTGCCAAGATGGAAGACAAGTAGCCAAGAGTGGGACACTCTGGGAGGTTTTGGGGAAGTCTAGAAACGCATGTATGTTGGAGGCATGTGTGAGGTAGACCAAAATATGTGTTATCTTGGTGAAAATATGTGAAAACAAAGGGAAAACAAGTCCGCGGTTGTGGGCACATCTGAGGTGCATCATAGGACATTTTAGATACGATTATGACATAGAGTCTTGGTGTGACGAATCTGTTTATAAGTGTTTTGGTGAGGTGAGGTGAGTCATGTGACTATGCCAAATTTGTAAACTAAGCTGATAATGCTCATATTGTAAATTTTTCGTAATAAAAAAGACTCAGACGAGTGTTAGACACGGTTCATGCCGCCAACACTATTTATGTGTATGTCTTTCATTTGTTCCATAGTTTTTCTCTTGGTTTCTCATGTTCATGGATGTAGTCTTATATATGACAAAGTGTTAAATTGATAACAATTGTCTAAGTATACAAGAGTTGCACTAGAGTAGGAGTGTGACTCGCTGGTAGCCTAGAATAGAGTATAGGTATGCTCTAGGTGAAGAGGGGTAGTATGGATGAAGTATTATTGGTGTGACAAGCAATCAAGTAATATTTGTCATGGTGCCGCATGCCTTCAACAGGTGAACAATCACAAGATATGAACATGCATCATATGGGGTCGTGACATTACCCATAACTGGAAATTTTTTCGTATGGTTATTTGGGATTATCCTTAATATTAAGTGTGAATAAATATTTTAAAGGGAATAATTGATAGAGATAATT
>ML792372.1:56189-98014 GCA_009831015.1 Picea engelmannii
TACGAGAGAATTCCAAAATAAGGAAGAATCAAGAAGTTGTAATGGATGAATCTAGAAGTCCCACGGAAAGCTATAAGACAATGATGTATGAAATAGGACAAGGTTGCTACAAATATTGATGTTGATAGTGCTATTGATACTATTATTACTTATATTAATTTGGAAGTTGTTGTTTCTCATATAGTTTTTGTTGTTATTGATGTGGTTGATGTTCAAGTGTATAAACTTGAGCTATATTGACCTAGGTTATATTCATTGAGAGTTGTATTTGTAACGTATCTAGTCTTAGCATTGTTTCCAAGGTTGTGATAAAACCAGTCACGAAATGTAATTAAAGAGATTCCGCTCATATGAGATCCAAATATTGTATACTCACCTTGACATCTGGGTAATGAAAGGATGTTATGAAATGATATGAATATAAGAGGTGATTGGACCCCTAAAATTTTGATAAAAGGTGTATGTGTCTTGATGAACTATGTATGCTTCTTTTGCCCAAGTCTCTATTATGTATCTTGGATCTCTTCACTGCATACATTCCATTGTTGATCTATCTGATTACTTTACTTTATGTATATATGTTCATGTATGAAGTAGGTACCATTGTATGTGTTGTGTAGTTATGCTTAGACTGTGCCTTCTCTGTTTATCGTCCCAACCCTGTGATCAATTAGCTAGCTTGTATTCTTCCCACCACTACATTATCTTCAACCTCACTCCATTTCACATAAGTCTCGGCAACACTTCGGGTGAGACCTACTTCCCTTGTAGAGGGTTGAATATTCCATCTCTCTAGACTATAGTGGTGCCTTTGTTGGCAAACTCTGAGAACCCCAGTCTCCAATCAGGAGCCAACATGAATCTATGTGGATTCACCCTCCATGACAACATTCAATACCTACAAGAGTCCAGCAAATGGGTTCTTTTCCTTCTCCAAAACATTCAACTTCTGTTTCAAGGGACAATTCTTCACATAGTTCTCCTTGGCACAAATCTAACATGAAATTGGTTTCTTATCTTTCGATGCATTTGTTTGCTTGGAATTATCTTCACTGCCCTTGGATGTCTTCATATTTCCTTTGTCCTTCCTCTTCCCCTTCCCTTGTTGCTACTTCTCACCTTGGGCATCCTCATTGTTCATAGGACCTATCTTAGGCTCACCCCTAAATTCCAACAGTTTATCCATTACAACTATCATCGTTGCAAGACTATGCATGTTTTATCTTTATAGCTCACTATGCACCCATGGTTGTAGACCATTCATGAAGTGGAAAAGTCTATCTTCTTCTGACATGTCTTTGATATCCAACATGAGCCCTGTGAACTCCCTAATGTAGGCTTATATCTAACCAGTGTGCTTGAGAGCCAACAATTGATTCCTTGTGATCCATGCTAAGTTCCCTGAGCCAAAATATGCCTTCAAGGTTTCCTTCATCTCTACCCAGTTTTCAATCTTATCAACTATTCTCCCAACTTCTTAGTATTCCACTTGGTTCCTCCACCACATCTTAGTAGTTCCTCTCAAGAACATTTTTTCAGCGTTCACCTTGGCTTCTTCTGAACTTCCTTTCAATTTCTCCAAGTATTGCTCCATGTCCCAACAAAAGTTTTCAAGCAACTTAGCATTGTGAGTCTGGTCATATGTCTTGGATTTATTTATCATGATCCTCATAAGCATGATAAAAAAGATATTTCCATTAGCCAAACATTATTTCAACAATGTGATGGTGTCGTCTTGGTCCTTCAACCTCTTTGTGACTACGTCAAGTGCATCCTCCGCTAACTTGAGTCTATCATGAATGTCATTGGTCAAGGTGTTGATCATAACATTTTCAATTTCCAAGCACTCTTGGATGACTTCATTAAACCCACGCTTTATCTTTTCCATCTCAGCCTATATCTGGTTGACCTTCTCACCATGTTGGTACATTGCATCTATCATCTTCTTGACATTCCTTTCTAAGATAATGAGTCAGTCCTTCATTTGTTTAGTCTTTGGCTCCCTCTTGGTGTCCCTTCTATCTACATGTGACCCATCCATGGATGTCCCTCCAAGTATCTTCACTTTACTTGCAAAGGTTTTTTCCAAGGCACCCAAAATTTTGTCTCAATACTTCTCCAAAATTGTGTGATCAACTCTACGTTTACTTATGTGATCACATCTGTGACAGTCCTGCGTTCATCTACTTTACCAAGTGCTTTGTTCACCCTCAACACTCTACACGTGTCCTTCTCAAGGGGTGCATACAGGTTTGTTCATGAGTCCTATATTTTTCCACAACTATACCTTTAACTTCCATCACAAACCACCAATTTTGTGCTCAAGTTGCCTCTGTGATGGGTTGGACCACCTGAACGAACCCTCACCAAACCTGCACCCAAACTATTTTCTCAAAAAGTGTACCCCTCCCCCGCCATTGTTTTGGTTGTAGTAGTGGTGAAGAGCCAAATTTTCTCTAATACTACCTATCACGACCCCAGAGGACTCATGTTTAGATATTGTGATCGTTCACCTCCTAAGGGCATGTGACACCAGGACGATTCTTACGTGATTTCTTGGAACACCAAGAATACTTTGTCCAGACTATGCCTTTTCACCTATATCTTACCCATACTTTGGTGTAGGCTATCAGTGAGTCACACTCCTACTCTACTACAACTCTTTTATACTTAGAAAATTGTTAATAGCTTAACACTTATTAATATATAAGCATACATCCATGAATATGAGAAACCAAGAGAACAACTATGGAACAAATGAAAGTCACACACAAAAATATTGTGGGTAGCACGAACTATGCCTGACACCCAACTAAGTCTTCGTTATTTTGAAATAGTTACAATATGAGCACTAATAGATCGGTTTACAAAGTCGACAGAGTCACAGAACTCGCCTCACCCACTAAGACAGTCATAAACAGATTCGTCACAGCAAAACTCTTTGTCGCAACCATCTCCACAATTTCCTGGAGTGCACCTCATACATGCCCACAACCACAAACTTACTGTCAATTTTTTTCCATATACTTTCACCAAGCTAACACATATTTTGGTTTTTCCTCACACGTGCCTCCAACAAACCTACATTTCCATACTTTCCAAAAACCTCCTAGAGTGTCCCACTCTTGGATACTTGTCTTCCATCTTGGAAACTCTGCCTTAGTTTGTTGCCTCGGACTTGCTCTCCAAATCTGTTTCCAATATTCTATGCCTTCCTTTGGTTATGTGTCCTTGCTCTTATAGGAAATCCAAGGGTCACTTGTGTGAAACATCATGTCTTTTAGGTGTGTCATTGTTGGGGAAAAATTGGAGACTGGGGTTCTCAGAGGTTGCCAACAAAAGGTATCATTGTATTCTAGGAGCATTGGCATATTCAACCTTCCACAAGGGAAGGAGGTCTCACTTGAAGCACAGTCGAGACATGTGTAAAGAAGTGAGTCATGGAGAATGCATCATCAGGTTTAGCATCATCATATTTAGATTCATACATATATATGCAAGAATACTTCACAAATAGTAATTATATGCTAAATACATGTGGCAGACGTAATTGCGCAACATAGAAATCATAGATGCATATGCACTAAAATGAAATTTCAGGTCCTAAATGATTATTTATATTATTAGAGTCTCAAAACCCAGTCATACATTGAATACAAATCCCATATAAGGGCTCACATAGTGGAATCCCTTCTCACATACTCATTACAGACGCTATCTAACTGTGCAAGCACAATGACATTCACAACTCCTTGCAATAGCTTGTCTCGACTGACTCAATGACAATAATAGTAATAGTGGTAACCCACTGTAACCATTTCCCCATTACATATCTCCATATTTATAGTTTTCCCTCAAGTGCTTATTGATTCCGATGTCTTTTCTTGATTCGACTTCCTTTTATTGATTATCCTTCCTCCTTGCATGCACTCTAAGATATTTTTCTTTTCCACTACCCACCTAGCTGACACATGATTTGTTTTCACTGTTGGCACGCTCATAGTTAGCTTTCCACTCATCTAATTGTTTTCTACCATTTTGACTCTTTTGCTGACATGTTTCTCTTTTCACAAAACTTTGGCATTGGCATTTCCAAAAATAGTGGATTCCTCAAAAACAGAGGGACCAACATGCCCTAACCACAATCTTTGACTTGTCCCAAGTCAATCATCCACTTCCTTACTATGGTCTCCCTCAAATTTAGGGGCCAACATAGGGATGACTTTCACTACTCGTTGGCGAAACTGGTCATCCTGGTCCACTCTAATTTCCTGCCATTTCCTGATGAGAATGGATGAACCTGCAACAAATTATTGGCCTACATCAACAGTGGGCTCTTTAGGCTTGGTGGCAGTAGGGAATTCCATTCATAATCGACATTTGAATCCAAGTGTTGCAGATGGACCCAAGTAGATTGGATCGTAGGACAAAATTCCCTGAGCTCTTTCTTCATGGCTTGAGTAGCCTCATGTAGTGCATCCATATTTTCATCTACTGCTTGGATCTCTACAAACTTGGCTTGTTTCTTGATAGGATCATCGAAATCCTATGCTTATGCATTCAGTTGGTTAATTTTTTCATGTAACTCATCAACCGACTTGTTGTGGTTCTCCAATAATTCAACCCAGTGATCGACCATATTAAACAACTCCTGAAATTCCCCAGCCCGAGAATGGAGGGATGAGAAGATGTTATCGCCTTCAACAATGACCTAGGTGATATTCTCATGTATATCCTTGGGATACTCTTGCTCGTGGAGTTTAATAGTCTCAAGATAGTGTTGGAGATTGTCTACCTTCCCTACAAGTTGTGTCCATGTGTCTGTGACAAGCATGATCCATTGTACAAGCGCAACCAAGGTAATGTCTTCTAAAAACTCGAGTACTACCTATCTGAATTGGGGCCAAACTTGAAAAAAATTATCTGACATGGCCATAATAGTGGATTTTTCCTACACCTAAAATACATGCTCATATTCTATGGCTACAGATGTGGTGACTGTATCATGGAACAACAATTGTGATTGTTGTATGATCTCGTTGTTAACTTGTTTAGATGTGAAAATATTGTATTCTAATTGGTCTATGGATGCACGCATAAGATGTAAGAGATAGGGGGTATACCATGCCACAATCTCTCCACTGGTGAGAGATGGGTCTATTTGAAACCATGATGCTAGCAGTTGGACACTGAAAACAGAGCATTCTAACATGTTGGGAGTGCCACTTCCATCAGGACTAGTTGAATGAGCTCGGAAAATGTGTGAAATACTGTGTTGGGCCTTCTTTGGAAGAATTTCAACCACATTTGGTTTCTCCAGGTATAGCTCCAGGATAACACAACATTTTTGGGGATCCTGTAGTAGTGGCACATTTTTTTATTTAATCGAGCTTGTGCTTTGTGTCGATTGATTGTCATATTGGGTGTCTATATAGTCCTACGGAGGATCCTGGTCCATATTCACTTGCACCTCTAGCTATATCTTTGGCTTTGAATGGAGAACAATTTCTAGTTGTATGTGTTGGAGTAGGATATTTTGGGGAAATGCACAGTAATTTCAGAGGACATACTAGACGTTATTTTGGGGAAATGCACAGTAGTTTCTCACTTACTAGATGCTAGATCCTCTCCTCGGATATTACAATTCTTGTTTATACTACCAAAATGGGTAAAATCCTTACAATAAGGACCCAAAAATGTAACCCTAAGTGGATTAGGTTTGTCCACTTTACGACCTCTTACACACAGCTGGTCCTTGATCCAACCATTCCTTGCTTTGAATCTTCTCTTTATGGTGCTGCTTTTCCTTATTTCTCGGTGTGCTACTTTTCCTTATTTCTTGGTGTGCTTATTTTCCTTCTTTTCTGGTGCGCGCTCCAATTTTCCTCTGAAACTACTGTGCATTTTCCCAAAATATCCTACTCCAACAATGTGTCTAGTGGGACTTGGACCTACAAAACCTGAGGAAAAGTGGATGGAATTGGAATGGTGGTTCTTGTAGTCATAGAAAATGGATCACTATACTCTTGCAAAGTAGTGTCAATATGAGTGTGGGCAGGGGATAATGGAGGGGGGAAAGGGGCATCAGGGGGATAGATAGTATGTTTCTGACTAACCTATTCGATAATAGTGGTACTCTTAGGTTCAACTATAGGCTCATTGGGGATATAGATAATGGGAATGGATGATGGGATAGGTGAGGGAGTGTGAGTGTGAGGTGGAATGGAGGAAAGAGGTGTGGAATCTATGATAATGAGGTCAACAGAGGGTGATCTAGTGCATGTTTTCTTCACGGGAAAATTTGAAGCAAAGACCTCACGCAACTTATTAATAGAGATGGTAGCGTTGTTTGGGATGGATGGAAATGGAAGTGGCATGGTCCTGGGAAATGTCTCTTCTTCTCCTTCTTCTTCCTTGAAGTCTGAGGGTGTGCCTGTCACTTCTATCCAGTTGTGTTATATCCTAGAATATATGTTTGGGCTTGTCATCGTAAAATGGAAGGTAGCTAATAAGATATGTTAGACCGCTTATGTTCTCTCAAGACCCCAGACCAATAATAGACCTCTTTGTCTAAATTATTCTCATCAAGGTAGTAAGGCAGTCGAGGGGTGTGAAAATGATCCACCATTGTACTGAGAGGCTACAAAAAGGTGTTGTCTTGATTTATTCCAAACCATATCTTTTTGGTATGGGGATTGAGTAAGTCTTGGGGAATTCGCATATGTTGTGTGACGTCAATGAGGTCATTGAACCTCTATAGGAAAGTAGTGTTATTGAAGGAGGTGTTGGAAGCATTAGTGCAAGCATGTCAAGGCTCAAACCTCATCACAACTCGACTATCTAAATTTACTGTGAGATCCCTCCTCGCTGACGGTCTCCATTTCCACAAAGGAAAGGAAACTACTAGATAATCACATATGAAATAACCAGTTTTCTCATGCACATCCGCACAAGACTACAACATCTTCATCTACAAGTATTGGTGTTGATGTTTTGGTAGTTGTGGGAGGTACTTTCCCTCCTAGATGACATTTCTTAGACAAGAAGAATATTCTAGAAGCAAGAGAAAAATTGAACAGATGTGGAAATGCCCGAGAAGAGAAGTCGGCCCAGAAGAATAAAGAACAATGAAGTGACACCTTTCCAGAAGAGAAGATGGCCCAGTAAAGAGGATAGGAAGACTATAAATAGGAGGAACCTTAGCTCATTTGGACACACTCACTCACACTCTCTCATCTACTCAAAATGAAGGCGCAAGTTTGAGGAAGGTGATGCAGCAGTTGTAGTGGTAGAGGTTATTCTTGTTCAGTGTTTGTGTTATCTCTCTCTCTTGTGCACTACACTTGGTAAAGGTGTGATACCATTGTATGGTATTGTTGCTACAACTGGGATGGTATTTCTAGTTGTACTTTGAGGTATCCTTTGTGCTAGGTTTTATTTGTAGGTTCATGATTGGACTTTGTTTGTGAACGGAATCTATCTAAGAAAGGTTGTTGGGGTTTTCCCCCATTTGGGGTTTTTCCCATGATAAAACTCTTGTGTTATTTTGTCTCTTATGTCTATTTCTATTTACTAGTACATGATATATAATTTAATGTTAAAGAAGTAAAATAACATTGGTAACTCTATTTCTCTGTAAATAAATAGAATCTAACATGGTATCAGAGTTGGTTACCTTCAGAATAGTTTGACCATTGGAAGGAAGATCTTGTCGCTGTAGTAACCTTGTCGCTCCATCACACTCTTTTTCAAGCTCAGTGAGCACTATCCCAAGGTTGTTGGGTATAATTATTTCACTGGGAAGTTCACCCTAGCCTAGCGCACCTCTTGCAACCTTCAGTGTGCAGTTTGGTGAAATCCAAAAATTTGAAATTTCTCAGATCTAGGGTTTCTACTGGTGAAAATGTCAACCAATATGAGAGTTGAGGATAGATTGGATGGAGTAGATAAATTCATATCCTGGAAGCATGGAGTAATTCTCATTCTATATTATAATGAGTTATTGGATCATTTCAAGCAGTTTCTTCTAGAACCAAAAGAAGAAGACTCTAAAGCAAAGTTCAGGAAGAATGAGATTAAGGCCAAGAGGGTTTTGAAAGACTCAATAAAAGATCATCTGATACCTAAAGTATCATAATTGAAGACACTGAAGGAAATGTTTGATTCCCTAACCAAACTTTATGAAAGTAAGAATACCCGCCGAAATCTTACTATAAGGCATCAACTCAGAAATGTGACAATGAACAAGTCAGAAATAGTCGTCAATTATTTCATGAGGATCTCACATATCAAATACCAGTTAGCATCCATTGGAAATCCAGTAGATGATGTTGAACTTGTGACTAATATACTCAATGTATTTCCTTCCTCTTGGGATCCATTCATCCAAGGGATTTTCTCTAGAAGCAAATTTCCCAATTTTAACAAGATATGGGCATACTGTACCCAAGAGGAATCCTGATTGATATCCAAGTCACAGAAGACAAATGATGATGAAAATAAAGCCCTTCCTTCTCAAGTGAAGAAAAGGAAGGAAAGGGAAGAAGGTATTTCTAATAAATGTAAGAGACCATGTTATAATAAGGATGCATTAAATATCAAATGCTACAACTGCAAGGACATGGGAGATTATGCCGCACAATGTCCTCTTAAACATGAAAAGGGAAAGAAGAAACACCATGCACATGCAGTAGATGTTGAAGAGATGAAGTCAAAGGATGAAGAGTATGTATTTTATCCAGTGTTGCTTCCAAGCACATGACCAAGGAAAACATAGAAGACAACTCAAGTGGGACAACAACAATTAAACTTCAAGTTTTCATATAAGGTTTGATATTTTATATTGTTGTAGTTTAAGTAAATGTTGTAACTAGAATAACAGTCTTTAGAATTCTATTATTTATATTGTTATTGCTAGTTTAGTAACACTTGATTATTGTTGGTACAATTACCATTAAGTAAATTCTCATATTAATAATGCACTTTTTTACAAGATAAATTGATCACCTCTAGGAGATGTTCTTGGTTGTTGACCTTGTTCTGAGTAGGTTATCTTGTAAATTCCATGGAGGTTACCATGGAGATGTTGTTGTTCTTGTTTCTTTTTCTAGGTGGGTCATAGGTAATAGCTCTAAGAGGGAGATATAATGGTGGTTGCACGAGGCAAAAATTTATATGGTTTATAGCTTAGACATGGAGTGGAATATCCAAACATAGAGTTGTGCACATATGTGTAATGAAGGAGAAGAGGATGAAGTTAGAACCTTCTGAAAAGAAGGGTACTTATGAAAATACAGATTATTTCATACAGAGATAGATTGTAAGGAGAAAAAGGCTCTGAATATTATCATACATATCCCTCTAGTTAATTTGATCACTCTTCAAATCACCAGGAAGAGTCAGTAGAGCCAGAAGGGACTACCTAGAATCGTTACAGTAACCAGGAAGAGACCGGCATGGTCCCATGATACTTTGCAAAATGAAAAGAAGATACAGATATATGGCATTGATGAGGCATATCATGAGGAGGAGAAAATGGCTCCACTAGTAGTGAGGCAAATGGCCCCACCAAGTACCATCTCATAAGGAGCTAGAGTTCATATGGAGTCAGCCCTTAGGATCCAGTAGGGAGGAACAGCCTCCCCAAGACAGTTCATAGGAGATCAAAATTTAGATGAGGTCATCACATTCAGAGGGATTAGATGGCTCTGCAGATTATATAGACTCAAAGTGAGCATGATCTGAGAGAGAGTCAGTGGCTTAGAGATTTTCATTCAGAAATTATTCCTCCTTGGATTCATAAACATCTTCCAAGACTGGCAGACAGGAGGCTAGATCGATGCTTCAAAGACTTCAAGGAGATATGAGACCTCCTGGGAGGATTCCCTTGTTTTAGTGACAGAGGAGGAAGCCAATCATAAGGATTAGGATATGCATTTTTCCGTGGTTCTAAGACCATAAGGGAAGTCAGTGGTTACTTACAATTTTATCTACAAGATCAAGCATGTTGCAGATGGTATCATAGAAATGTACAAAGATTTATTTGTGGTCAGAGGATTTTTCCAGCAAGAGGGGGAATACTATGACGAGACACTTGCTCCAGTATCCAAAAGAAGTGTACATAGATCAGCCACAAGACACATGAGAAGGAGTCGCATGTATACATATTAAAGAAATCTTTGTACGAGCCTAAGAATGAACCCAGGGAATGATATTCCAGATGAGGGAGTGACTTGATGAGTTTGGGAATGGTTTCCCATTGATCCTATATGTGGATGACATGTTTCTTGCAGGGGATGAGAAGCTCATAGATGGGTGCAAGAGGGAACTCACTTTAGAGTTTGAAATGAAGGATCTGGATTTGAAGGGATTGGAGGTGTGGCAAAGAACAGATGAGATTTTCCCTTAGCCAAGGAAAATATATTGTTGATATTCTGCACAAAATCAAGATGATGGAGTACAAATCCATGGCCACACCGATTTTGAAAAATATGAATCTCTTGAGTGATTCATCTTCATATTTGGTGTATCCCATGATGTAGAGACAACCGATTGGATAATTTATGTACATGGTTAACAATAGGTCGTACATATTCTTTGCAGTGAATGCATTGAGTCAACACATGGTTGAACCTAGACATGTACATTGGATGGAAGAAAAAACATGTGTTGAGGTACCTACATGGTACGATTGGATATGGATTCAGATAAGTCTCAAGTGGAGATGTAAAGTTGCAGAGATATACATACTCTGACTAGGAAGGGAATGTAGTGGATTGGAAGTTCACATATGAATGTTTCTTCAATTTGGGATTAGGTATGATCTCATGGTTGATCATGAAGTAGAAATCAGTGTCACTCAGTATAACAGAGGCATAGTATATCACATCTAGTGTGGAAAGTCATGAAGCAATGTGGATTTGGAAGTTTCCTGCAAGGATATTTGATCTAGAGTTGGAGCCAACTTTGATATATTGTGACAATCAAAGTTGCGTGAACCATGTCTTTCATGACAAGTCAAAGCATGTAGAGATCAAATATCATTACATCTGAGACATGGTGCAGAGAGGAGATATAGAGCTCCAATACATATCCACAAATGAACAGATAGCAGACAGTCTCACCAAGCCTCTATTTAGAGTGAAGTGTGAGTACTTTAGAGACAAGATTGGCATGATGCATAATTTCCACCCTCATTGAGAGAGAGGTATGTTGTTTCTCCTTCTATTGGCTAACCCCTCTGGCCAATGGTTCCCTAGATCAATCATGTGAGGTGACTAAGGGGGTAATACACTGTCAGACCCGATGTGAGAAGAAACATCACGTGCATTGTCATGAGGACTATGGGAGCAGCTCCATTCTACTGGATGAGACTATGACTATGGTTGATGGCATGGTAGTAGTTTTGTGCTACTAGTTGATTGTTGCATAATCATAGAGACTCTTGGACTGCATGGTGGTAGCTTATGTAGCTAGCATTTGATAATAGGATAGATACCTTATGTCTATAGACATTAGTTGTGTGCTACTACGGTGGAAGTGTTCCATTGGTACTGATTTTGTATCATTGAACAGAAGTTGTGTGCTACTACAGTGGATGTGTTCCATTGGCAGTGATTGTGTATCAATGGAAAATAGTTGTGTGCTACTATGGTGGATGTGTTCCACTGGAGATGGTTGTGTACCACTGGACAATAGTTATGTACTATTATGGTTTGGTTGTAGATTGGATGGCATTGTAGTAGTTTTGTTCTACTAGTTGATTTCCATGGAGACTACCTGACCGCTTGGAAGTAGTTGTGCGTTATTGTTTGATCGCATCACAATCAGGAGGACTCTGGAATCAGTTGTGTACTAATAGACTATGGAAGTAGTTATGTACTACTGGACAGTATGGGTAGTTGTGTGCTACTAGATGATTGCAGTATAGTCTTGGAGAGTGTGACAGACGATTTTAGCTATCGATGGCATGATAGTAGGTATGTGCTACTAGTTGATTGTAGAGTAGTAAATGGACTACTATATGAAGACATCGTGAAAGATACCTCTATAACTAAGATGGATTTTTGATGTTTTGGTAGTTGTGAGTGGTACTTTCCCTCCTATACGACCTTTCTTAGACAAGAAGAATATTATGGAAGCAAGAGAACCATTGAAAAGATGTGGAAATACCCCAGAAGAGAAGTCAGACTAGAAGAATAAAGAACAATGAAGTGACCACTTTCCAGAAGAGAAGTCAGCCCCGTAAAGAGGGCAGGAAGACTATAAATAGGAGGTGCCTTAGCTCATTTGGATACACTTTCTCACACTCTCTGGTCCACTCGAAAGGAAGGTGACACAGTAGTTGCAGTGGAAAAGGTTATTCTTATTCAATCTTTGTGGTATCTCTCTCTCTCTCCTATGCACTACACTTGGTAAAGGTGTGCTACCAATTTATGGTGTTGTTGTTGCAACTGGGGTGGTGTTTATGGTTGTAATTTGAGCTAGCCTTTGTTCTAGGTTTTATCTTTTGGTTCATGATTGGAATTTATTTGTTAACTGAATATATCTGAGTATGCAAATATCTTGAGGAAAACACAATAACATGGAGCATTTGGCCAATGACAAGTTTATAGGAAACAGTAGGGGGGTGACATTATGATCAGTCATTAAGGGGGACAACATGGAGGTAATTCAGCATTAAAATTAGATAGTACCAGCAGACGCAAAAAAATATAGGGTGTGATTTGGCCATTAAAGAGTATAAGTGGAAATACAGTAGAGTGGTATCGGGGCGAATGAAAAATTAAATATTGCACCAACGATTAACTAGAAAAGTATTGAAAGTTGATGGGATTTAAGTGAATCAGAGCAAAGATGATGGTACATCAACCAAAAAGGTACCAACAACATTTAACAACAAATGTGACAGTGATGTAAGGTGGATTTCGACTTGGAAGATACTCAATACGCAAGGATTTGATTTATATCTCCTCGACCACAAAGGTGATATCTGGGATGGAAAAACTGAAAATGAAAACTAAACTCTAGCACAATTGACAATTAGACACATCACCATTTTATTGATGGAAAGGGAAATATTGAAACAATTGGAAATCATACCTACTAAACTCACTCCCGATGACAGGAGTGTTGTGAAACTTCACCTATTGAGAATAAATGTAGGGATTCAGGTGTGCATCATTCACCCATCCTGATTGGAGAATACCATTGAGTTGTGCCAATCTGACAACTCTAGAATCAAAATTTATGCAACTATGAAGGGTCTAATACAATGCATATGTAGTTTCCCTCGATTCTTTTGGTACTTACTACCATGTAACAGAACTTTATCACCCTGCGCAATGTCTTGGTCTTAATGTGCCTATCATTCCAAGATTTCTATCAAGCTTTCTCCATTGTTTGATGAAAATTGGCTAAAATCGGGCTTCATTTAATGCCAACAACTATGTGACCCATTATGCAACTAATTCATCATCTGTCATGTGAGTGGCATGCACAATATATAATCTCAGAGTGATGAACTCGATGGGGATAATTGCTTCTCTACCATAAACTAATTGGAATGGAGTATACTTATGCAATTTCCCTGTAGTAATCTTGTAATCCCATAACATTGTTGGAACCCTTTTATCCCATTCATCCTTATTTTTGCAGCATACTTTGGTTAATCCTCTCTCCATAATCTTATTAAAGGCTTTAATTGTACCATTTTCTTATGGATGATATGGGATACTTTTGTGATGTTGGATTAGGAACTCATGGGTGAGAGTGTCTACAGTATTGTTGATGAAATGTGCACCCTAATCACTGGTCAAACTCTGAGGACATCCAAACCTAGTGATGATGTTCTTAAAAATAAATCTGGTTGCAGTATTTGTGGAAAAATCACGAACTGGTTATTCTTCGGCCCAGTGGGTAAGATAGTCAGTAGCAGTGATAATATACCTAGATTTTGAGTTCTTGGATGGTGTATTGATTGGTCCTATGAAATAAAATTCCCATTTCTCAAATGATTGAAGAGATCAAATAGGATTTAAGGGAAACCCAACCCTACATGACGATTTACCAACCCTCTAATAGACATCACATTTTTTGGCATAGTTTTTATCATCCTTGAATACAGTTGGCTACCACAATCTTGCATGTAATATTTTATGTGTTGTTTCCTTACCTCCTACGTGGCCTCCCGCAACTCCATTGTGACACTCCCATAATATATCCAGTATTTCATGGTCAAGTACACATCGTTTGAGGATATTATCCAATCCCAACTTGTACAACTGACCTATAATCATCTGATGGTATGTTGCACGAAACACTAGGTGTCTCTTTTGAGTTGTGGAATAACCTTCAGGGAAGACACTTGTGCTCATAAATAAGGCAATGTCAGACTATTAATTAGGAATGGCTTCAAATTTGAAAATATCTACATTTGGTAGTTGGTCATCTACATCTCTTCCACTCTCTCCTAGCTCTATTTTAGACAAATGGTCAGGACCCACATTTAATTTACCTATATTAACAATGACCTCAAAAAAAAACTTATAAAACAACAACAACAACCATCTACAAATGCATCCTTCCAACACAAGATCATTAACCAAATATTTTAAAGTAGATTGATCAATGAAGAATTCAAAATGACCACCTAACAGATAATGTCTAAATTATTTTAAAGCATAAACCATTTCCAAACCTTCCCTTTCGATGGTAGTGTAGTTGTGCTTAGCCTGAGAAATCTTCATGCTAGAAAAGTAGATGGGGTGATCTAGGTTTCCTTCACCAAGTTGCAAAAATATTGCACCCAAAGAAATTCTAGAAGCATCAATGTGTACATGGAACTCCAATTTCCAATTTGGGTGTACCAAAATAGTGGAAGTACTCAACTTCTCTTTTAGGGTGTCAAAAGCTTGACCACACTCTAGCTGCCACTTGAAAGATTCATATTTCTTCAACAGTTTCTCCAATGGGGCAGTTATGCTTGCATAAATTCTAATAAATTTGTGGTAGTATCCAGTGTGACCCAACATTGAACGCAACTATTTATCACTCGTAGGCACAGTCATAATTAATATCAGTGCAAACTTTGCATGATCAACCAACACTCCTTCCTTGAATACTATATGTCCTAGAATATTTCCAAAAAGTACACAAAAAATACACTTCTTCAGGTTTAAATAAATTTTTAGTTGTCTTCAATGATCAAACATCAGTCGGAGTAGGCATATGTGCTACTTCAATAGGTTATATAGTGTCTAGTCATCCATATACACTTCAAGAAATTTATGAATAAAGTCTCGGAATGCAGCAATAAATATGCGAGAGAAAAAAATTGGGGCTTTGTTCATCCCAAAGGGCATCATGTTATAATAAAAATAACCTCATTATGTAGTGAAGGTAGTCTTTATTTTATCCTCTCCCTCAATTCTAACCTAATGGTAGCCTGAGAATCCATCTGTAAAAGAATAGGCTTCATTTCCTACCACTTGATCAAGGACTTCATCACTAAAGGAGATAGGAAAATGGTCGTGTACACAAGCCAAGTTCAGACTCCTATAATCCACATATACTCTTATATCATCAGTACCCTTCTTGCATTAGATTGAAATAGGATTGATCCACTCAGCCTCATCCACAGGGAAAATTATATCGGCTTCTAACATTCGATCAATCTATTTCTTAACCTTCTCCTTGACTTGCGGATTCAGACGACATGGTTTGTGCTTGACAAGATTAGCATCTATTTTTAATTTGATCCTCATTTCTCCTAAATATCCCTTAATTCCCTTCAATTCCCAAAAATATCTTAGGAAAGAGATCCCCGTACTCCCCAATAGAGCTTGTATCTCTATAATAGTTTTTTCATCCCAGTAATCATCTATGGACGCCATATTAGGATGCTCCTCACTCCATATGTTTACTTTCTGCAACCTCGGAGGTTGGGTGTATGCGTTATTGATATCACCTAATAAGGTATCATCAACTTCTCTTTTTCCAGTAGATTCCTGAAAGGTCAAATGTCTAAGTTCCTCCAAAACGAGAAATCATGGTAGAATTGATTTTGAAGAGTCTTCCAGCATACTGTTTTTCTTCTTGTCTCCTCATGCATGTACCAAGCATTGGGAATTTTTCTCAAAGAAAGAAAGAAATGATGTGACCACATAGATGATGGGAGTTTTTCATCCTTCCACACTTGTAAACAATGCTCAATGTGTGAAACTAGGTTATACTTACCATCATATATCTCCAAGGATAGCAGTCCAAGATGTGGTATCCATGTTAGCAAAAGGAACTGATGTTGTATAGAGAGCTTGACTTCATCCCAAATGGACATAGTTTCTTTGTGAGTATCCCACCACTTGGTTGGAGAAGATTTCAAGGCTAGGTCAAGTGATGAGAGTCTGTGTTTTGTTTCAACCCCACCCTCCATATTAATGATAAAACTATGTAAATACAAAGTACCATCATACGTTGGACACTCCCTGATCTATGTTCCAATCCACCTTATTACTCGTACAGTTGTGTAATGCCTTGAAAATATCTCATACATGCCTTGTTTCCAGTTGTCCCAAGCATCTCCAGAGTCTTCATCCATAAACTGAATACTTCACCAACTTATGGATCCATCTACAATAGGTTTAATGTAATATGCTCGATTTCCTACAGTCATAGTGTAGAGTTGATCTATATCATATTGTTCCATACTCTCATATATTGGGTCACTATATCATGGACCTTGATATAGGTCTATAGGTTGGGTTACTTTCATGCCATCAAATTCAAAGGTCATAATTTATTTATTAAGATCTATGATAGCATAATTCTCATAGGCCTAGTCGATGCCTAAAAAATATAGGTACAGATCATTTTCCCCCATTAGTTTGATGACTTCAAAGTATGCCACTATTTTGATTCCATCCAAATCCACTTCAATATTTTTCATCCTTCCTCCCAAATAAATGCAGTATTGATTCACTATCCACAACTGAATAAGATAATTTACAAGTTTGGGAATACCCATTTATTCCCAAGCTTTCCTTGGAAATATATTGACATCAAACCTAATTCCATCATAACTTCCATGATCTCATAGTCGTTAACGTGAACATTCAACTAGAATTCTCTCTCGGTTCTCCTCTTCCTTCTTTGTATCCTACTTGCATTCCTTGCTGGAAGGTTAGCATCAATGTACCCTTTTGAGTTTCCTTCAGTTCCCAAGGCCCTTTTGAGAGTGTTCTAAAACTTCCTAGTAAGTCGTTCATCATCCAAAATGTCATAAAATAGATGTAACCATAGATCAACATCATTTTTTGACTTACCCAGGGGCTCCATATGAGTATATGATTCTCTAACCACTCTTGGTTGGTGAGGATTTGTCTTAGAAATTGGTTCTGCAACCTCAGGCATTGTAGAACTAGACAATTCCCTAAACATCGCCACTACGTCTTTGAAAATCCCCTCTACCTTACAGGGTCATACTTGGTATTCTTAGGAAATACCTTTTGGATTTTGATCTGGTGAGGATTTTCAATATCAGCACTGGTCTTAGTTCCTCCTCTAGTGACAATGTTAATATTGGGATATTTTCCCTCAGCTACAAATCTAGGTTCAAAATGTATCATATTGGCCCCTCTTTTCCTTGCACAGTCTTCCCACTTAGCAATCAGATCAAAATGATCTTCGGTGGATTGGGTACTATTTCTACAATGTGCACACCATGGTCTTCATGGAAGCAGAAAATATTTTACAAGATTCATTTGCTCATCACAGTTGTAGCAGCGGCTCGATCCCCTTCCGTCAGCCTATCCTCCTCTTAAATTTCCTCCACCTCGACAACCTCCTATGATCCCTTGAGGAGTTTCGTTACGTAATGATACAATCTATCAGCTAGAGCATCCAAATCTCTACATTAGTTGGAAATAAGTAGGGGACCCACAAAATTAAAAATATATTGTATTCGGAAGAGGGGTGTACTTTTGTAGAATAGGGAAGTTCTTAGGAGAGTGCCCATGACTTCTACATATCTTGCAATACTCATTTCTCTAGCCTCCATGATGATTTAGGAAAGCATGGTATTAAACAAGGCTGTGAAATGGCATTTTAGTGGTGACCTACACAACTCCTCCCAATGGTGCTACTGGTGGAGGCACCATCGGGTGAGTGGGGGGTCCTGAACCCCTCAACCTTGGGCATTCATTTGTTGTGTGACATTTGGTATAACAACCAGTACACCATACATGTGGTCAACCTTCTCTAGAAAGGGTCAACTCTTGGATATTGCCAGTTAACATGAATATGTGTCTTTGCAATTGCATGACATTATGATATTCGGGTGGTCTCACCACTTGAAATATTCAAGGATATCCTATTGTAGCCTCAATTTTCATGGCTTGCTCCAATTCCCCCCCAAAGTAGTTATTCTTTGTTGAGTCAATGGGATTCAGGTTAATGGAAACAACCCCTAAATAAACCATTCTCTCTGGAGATCCTCATGGATAGGGTTTTCCAATTTCCCTATCGTGTCTTTAAATATTTGGTTATGTTCACATGTAAACTCACCATATCTTTGTTTCATCTCCCTCTACTCAAAGAGAGTTTGTTTCTATGACTGAGGTAATGATCAAAATTCCGCTATAAACTTCTACTTCACCTAGATTAAAGAGAAAGGATGCCCTTGATTATTCCCTGGCTCGATAGATTTCATGTACCGGTTTAGAGCTTGACCTCTCAAATTGGTCTGGAACTAGACCAATTTGTTTGCGTCCAGAGTTTTGTGAGACCTCTTGATGGCTTCATAAAGAAACCATTGTTGCTCAACATCCTCATCCCCTTTACCCCAAAATTTTGGGTATCGGGTATGAGACCTTGCATGTTGATGTGATATCAATGGAATTTGAGATCCTATTAACATGAACCCTCGGGGTCCTGGTTGTGATATAAATGAAACACGTGCCACTCTGATGCTACTACTACTACTTGAACTTGTTGGACTAGAAGGGTTAGAAACGATAGAACCTACAAAAATATTGATTATAGATATTACCAAATTTTCAGATGTCATTGGGGGAATAGGTGACTCAGGGCTAGGGCCTTTACCTACATAGTAGAGTTATTTGATATGGGGGGTTGCATTTTCTTACAAGGTTCTTTCTACCTCGTGATGCAATCTGACATTTTCTGGCAATGTGGGTTGTGACTCTCTCACAACTTCCGTTGAGGTCTCAGTTGAGTATTATGATTCAATAGTGGTGTTTATATTTACTTCTTCATATGTATCTCCTAATATTCCCTTATCATGTATGCCTCCTACAGAATATTCACCTCCCTCACCAAATTTATCCTTCAACCTAGCCAGTGTTCTATGTCTTTGCAACTCTCACAATTTCTCCAATTTGTTTCTTTGACTACCCTCACAATCGATCTCCTTTCGCAATTGATCAGGTCTCTTCATTCCCTTTCTTATCTGGTTTCACCACCTCTTTTCAGCAGTCGCAACCCTCCTTTAGAGCTAGATAATTTATTGTAATCTTCTTTCATTGGCCCCCCATCTCTAGAAACTCCTTCTTTACTAACTCATGACCCTCCCGTGAGCCACCTTCCCTTGAGTGCATGGGTTTATGTTGCCATATCAAGTGAAGGAATAGGTAGCATCCCTTCTTCCACTAGCCAAATCTTGATCCAAAGATGGATCTCCCACAAAAACACTCCTTTGGATCCTTCATGGAATACAGCTTCTTATTTCAAAACATATTGGTGGCTCTCAGTAGAAAACTCGATAATATATCCTTCCAGGTTAGTCTTCACTCATAATTCCACAACACAAGAGATATGATGATCTAACTGGTGAAGAGCTTCTAAACACTCAATGGTCTATTTATTTATTCTCTTGATTTTATATTTATATTCTGGAACTTCTTGCAGTCTCTCTAGCAACTGAAATACCTCCTCAAGGAACCGAATCCAAAATATCTTGTATTGGTCACTCGCAAGTTCTAAATAAAAGATAGTGCTCTTCACAACCCTAAATCATTTGTGGCGTAACTCAACTTCTTGTTGTATAAACTCATCGCACCATATTTCCCACCAATTATCAACATCATATTTGAAGAGCCCATAAGGAATCCTCTAAAGACTCACTTTAAAGCTCGATCCCGACAATAGAACCATTTGTTGGTGCAAAATTGGAGACTGGGGTTCGCGGAGGTTGCCAACAAAAGGTATTGTTGTAGTCTAGGAATGTTTTCATATTCAACCTTTTGCAAGGGAAGGAGGTCTCACCCAAAGAGCAGTTGAGATGTGTGTAAAGAAGTGATTCACGAAGAATGAATCATCGGTTTTAGCATCATCATATCCATATTCATACATTTGTATGCAAGAATACATTCATAAAAATTAATTATATGTTAAATACATGTGACAATCGTAATTGCGCAACATAAAAATCATATATGCATATGCAATAAAACATAATTTTAGGGCCCAAATGATTATTTATATTGTTAGAGTCTTAAAACCTAGTCATACATTGAATACATCTCCCATATAAGGGCTTACACAATGGAATCCCTTCTCAGATACTCATTACAAACTCTATCTAATTGTGCAAGCACAATGACATTCACAACTCCTTGCAATAGCTTGTCTCAACTGACTCAATGATAGCAATTACAATAATAGTAATATAAGTAACCCAGTGTAACCCTTTTCCGATTACATATCTCCATATTTATAGTTTTCCCTCATGTGCTTCTTGATTCTACTATCTTTCTTGATTCTACTTCCTTTTCTTGATTTTGCTTCCTCCTTGCATGCACTGGAAGCTCTTTTTCTTTTCCACTACCCACCCAGCTAATGCATCATCTATTTTCATTGTTGGCATGCTTGAAGTTAGCTTTATACTTGTCTAAATATTTTCTACCATTTCGACTCTTTCACTGACATGCTAAGATTTTTGTAAAACTTTGGTATTGGCATTTACCAAAATCGAGCATTCCTCAAAAATAGAGGTCCCAACATTCGTGCTCCTTCACAAACCCACAATCAAACGAATTGGCATGCCCCTTTGTGTAAACGGTGCACCCATCCAAGCCCTACGCCCATCAAATGTCATGTTTCTTGGACCAATGTGCCACATCCTTGATCGTGTGCCCATTTCCTTATGCATTCTCTTATGTCGGTCATCATGACTCCTTTTGGGTGTGTCAATGGAGTCGTCTAACCTCTCCAATGTGTCCATGTTTCCGAGGGCAGATGGATCCACTCCTTGGGCATGCTCCCAATTTTCCCCTCCATTTCTCAATTGCAACTCAAGTCTCCATCAATCATTCTAAGTAAATTAATATGTGTGCCCCCTTGGTGTCGCACGCGTCACCATCATGCGCACAACGTACTCCTTCTCACTCCCAAACGTCTCTGTTCACCCAACTGATCACTTCCCCCTCGTGCTCTTTGTCTGCTCCATCATTGAATCTAAACAAGGAGTGTGCACACTCAATGGGTTTCATGGGAGACCTTATAGGTGCCACCATGTGTCCTTGAATTAGAAATATATTCCCATCAATCATTGAACATTAGGTAAATTTCAGACCATTTCTTCTAGCCAATTCATGAGGTTATTTTTCCTTATCTTTCAATACACAAATGATTGACTTAAGGCCTGACCTAGTGCTTTCTCTCTGGATGAGTAAAATATTTTTCTATGTGTACTCCTCATATCTCTTTAACTCAGCCTTTCTTGACTTCCCACGAGTTTCCATAACCCCAACGAAGATGCCTTAGTACCATACAAGCATGGCCCCACTATGAGCGAGCGTCCATAGCCTTGATGGGTTTTCTTGTACTTCCCACACTACATACAATTATTTAAACTTCCATTTTATTTTATTTGATATTATGCTATATCCTTCTTGATTTGAATATATATACTACATGTGAAATTGGGTGTTTAGGGAAGTAGGGTGATACGAGAGTTGTTTAGATTTTCTTTGAAGATTACTCACTTTCAAAGTTTAGCCTAAGGTCTTCCTTCCTTCAATGATCCAGATTATTTTTTAGAAAGAAATAAAAGCAGAGATATTACAATGGAATACACATAAATATTTCCAAAAACAGAGAGATACAGTAATACACGATTTCTGTTAATGAAATAAATGTACAGAGACTGTAAAAATACAGAGTGAAAGACTCGCTAGAATGGTGGCAGCTTATCTCTGAGAAGAGATGTGACGGCTACTCGCATTTGCAAGAATATGATCGTTATAATGAATCTCCAAAGGCCTTTTTAACATAAGTAAAATCCAAAACCCTAACCCCGAAAAATGAAAAGCCAAAAGGTTTGTGGGCCACGATGGGGGTAGTTGATACGTCAACTTCCTAGAGGCGTAAATTTTTCAGACGATCTCTATTTGGGGTGCTTGACACACCGTTGGAAAGGTATAATCGAGAAGAACAATTTTATATTGGCCCAAGTTACTTATTTCAATAGTAAATTGGGCCCCAAATCCCCAAAAAAACATCGTTTAGGGCCCTAAAACGACTCCAGAAGTTTGGAACCTGAAAAACTGTCGAAAAACTGCCAAGATGGAAAATTGTTTTTCGAGCTCGTGGAATAGGTGGGTGGCCATTGATATCCACCTGGATCATTCAATCATTATAGATATTAGCTATTTAATATGAAATGTATAGGGCAAAAAATAAGAGCCCTATAAAAAACCTAAAGTTTAATGAGCTAGTGTTTTACATATAAATTCTTGGTAACACTAGTGTTCCACCACAAACATGGAAATTTTGTATACGGGTCATGAAATTTATAAAGATAACCAAGTGAAAATATTTTGGTTACATACAAGAGTTAAAGAACAACCCAAGTGTTTTAATTATCATTTTTCGAGGATTACAACTCCTCAAAAAAATTCTCACAAACTAATTACACAGAAGTAAGAGGAAAACTTGGGATAGAAAAATTGAAAATCCTAATGATGCAACCGAAGTATAATAAAATAATGAAGCAATTGAAAATTCATAGGAGGAGAAACCAAAACCAACTATAAGAAAACTTACCGAACTAATATTAGGCCCGAAAGAAACCAGCATCCCAATTATCATATTGAAATCGAGGGAACATGCCCAAACTAAAATCTTCATACACAATATTCCAAAAATTTAAGGGTAAAAGGAGGAATTTGTATTTTGAGGGGTATGAATATCTGAACTCGTGTCTTTATGAAGTTTAATCTTTCAGTTGTATAACTAAGATATATTATTCCTTTCATTTATTTGAGCGCAAATTTTAATTAAGATTGTTGGGGGGATTCTTTTTAATCAAGGTATGAGTTGTTCAATTAATCAGGCCTCTTTTATTAAAACCAAACAAACACAAAGGAATCTAAATAAAAATTGGACAAATCTAAAAATAAATTATAAAATAACCACATAGTTATGACATCAATCATCAAATTATGAGAACCTTATCAATTTGATTTATAAAATAACTATGTGCAACCAATAGACCATTTTTTCACTCTCTTTAAATTGTTTCTTCTTCACAATATTCATAGAAGACCAATTGTACCCGAACATTTAAAAATAAAATCTTAATATGATGTCAATTGATAATCAACTAAGATAGTACTAGAAAATACAATGTTCAAGCAATGATGTTGTGAGGAAGCAAAATAACGACTGAGAGAGTAATAAAAATTCTCTAAATGTATTCTAATGATGGTTTATCTTCAAATAGAAATTGATGTAACACTTCATAACTTCATTATTTAAATAACAAAAGAGATAATAAAAATGTGAAAAGCATTATAAAACTTATTTGTGAATTGTTTCCAATTGTGAATAGAGTTAGCAGGAAGAGATTCCAACTAGTTTTTAACTCACCCTTTGAAAGTGAAAGAAAGTAACCTGCATAAAACACCTTCATCGGTAACATAGTGATTAATACAATTATTAAGAAATTGGAGGATATGCTCGCGATAAGATATCTTATGTTCACCATCAAACTTGGTTTTGGACAAGAGTAAAAATGTCTTTTGGGGGATGATGGTAAATGGTAAAGTAAAAATGCATTTGGGTGAGATCATGAATGGGTAACAGTTTCGTGAGAATTGGGTCATGGAAAATTGCTAATGTCCATGTTTCGGTCAAACTATTTAATTTATTTGGTCAAACAACTGACACTAAATTTCCTCCAAAAGTTAAATCTAGTGGTGCCTCGTGCACTATTTTTTTGGTCGAAAGTTAAATCTAATGGAACCTCGTGCACCTGATGTGTTTGACGATTTTTTTTGTCTGGAAAATATTTTTTTGGACAAAATAGTTTTCATCCGAACAAAACTTTCAACCGAAAAAATGTTCGACTGAAAATTTATTTTCAGACGAAAACAATTTTGGTTGAAAATAATGTTTCGTCCGAAAAAGGTTTTATATATATCGGTCCCTTTGGTTGTTAAAAAATTTCAGTCCCTGTCATTGTTTCATCTGTGAGCTCCAATGTTCCATCCCTGTCCATTTATGCATCAACCTAGTCCATTGTTGCACCATCCCTTTCGATTGTTTCACCATATTTTTCCATTGATGCACCATCATTGTCCATTGTTTCACTATCTATGAGACCTTCTATCACATGCACGAGCACCTGAGTAGGAGGTCGGAGCAGGCGGAGAACTGCAGGTGACAAAAACACCAAGTTGGTAAATTAGTGCAGTCCAGTTGCATGTTAGTATATTAGAGATATCTTTGCACAAATTTGCATTAGGAAATGTGCCATGTTGATTATGCTCTGGATGATTATTTATGTAATTCAAATAATATGAAATCGGTATTTTGAGATATATTGGAAAGTATTTATATTACATGTCCTTTGTAAATGACAATGAAATTGGCTAGGTAGTTTTTCAACTACTTTTAAAACACAACAAGATTTAGGTACCGGTATTAGAGGTGTTCGTTGGGACTTTGGGGCATGGAAATGGAGTATTCTCAATATGTTGGAGAATGAATTTTAGAGATGGGTAAAGGAAAATTGTACAAAATGAATCATGCATTAGGATTAGTACTATTATTAATTACCCTTACAAACATTTATAACTTGGCTTATGAAAGAAATGATTACTGAGCTAATGGGCATATGAAAAATCTTGTGAATAATCTTCCAGTGATATTTGATTAAAGAGATTCTTTTGTCTTGTATGAACAGATTAATAATATAGTTAATGAACTATAATATTGGGCTTCATTGAAAACTTAAGAAGAATAACTAGGATCGAAGAGCTTCCTTAAGAAGAAGACCTCTAATGAATTAGAGGTCTTTCTTTCTATAGAAATAAATTATTGATCATATCCCTTTCGAGAAGATTACTTAAATGTTGATCTCTATATTTTTTTATTAGCACAGGTAGGTCCACTTCCACCATTTATGTGTCTTCTTCCTAAACTGTATAAACTTCCTTTGTTTCTACTAGGTCCTCCTTTTTTGTTTCCTTGTCTGATTCTATTTGTTTCTCAACCTCTTCTCCTAATCCAAATGTCACTATCTATGTTTTCCTTCTTTTAGGTTCTCCCTTCAATGGTTTTTTGACATTTTTCTAATTAATTTACATGCAAATCAAAATATTTTTTAGTACTTTATTTTGTTAAAAATAAAATAAAATAAAAAATCAAAGAAAAAAGGTTTTATATTAATATTTCAGAGTTTTAAATCAAATATATATAGACTCTCCAAAAAATATTTCAAAGAAATAAAGGTTTTGTATTGATATTTCAGAGTTTGAAATCAAATATGCATAGACTCTCCAAAGGACTTCATCATATAAGTGTTCAATAAACGTTGGCACTATATACCTAATATCCTATTCAAGATTAATTTAATTGCAGTCTTCTTGGTACTAATTACCTCCTCATCTCCTTCGTATTCATAATAAATAAGATATTAACCTAAAAAGGTATCCATTACATTCTTAAAAATCTTACATTCTAAACCAAAACTATACTATAACATAATTAATATAAGGTTGTTTTTGTAGTTGAGAGGAGAGTGCATTCCTTGAAAGCATGTTCAGTAAAGGTGCCCTCCTACAAAAGTAAAGCTTCCTTGATAAGTTGTCTTCTTGGATGTTGAATTCTCAATAAACATGAGAAAAGGAAATATCAAAAAAATTATTTTTACCTCCTGAATTTGATTCATAATAGGAATCAAGACTATATTTTCCATGTTGAAATGTTTATTAGCCTACTCTATCGGAATATTTGAATCTACCAAAAATTTTATTTTATTTAACCCTTTGTGATGCATTTTTTTCAAAAGTATGAAGAGAGCATAGAGTTATGCATGGTTGTTTGTACCTTGTCTAGTTGCATACCTTAACAATAAATAATGTGAAGTGTCATTGAAAAAGAACACTCTAGCACCACATATAGATTGTGTTCCTTGACATGCTTTGCCAATGAAACCACGTGGTTTCTCCTTATGAATACTTGGCATCAATAAATTCTTGAGATTTTTTGTCTTTAAAGCCTTGGTATTATCCTCTAAACCCACTCTAATATTGTGTGTCACTTGAGCTGGTGTAAAATCCAAATCTTGAAAATTCATTTGATTCTAGGTTGTCCAAATTCCATAAGTAAGCATGCAAGGTAAATCCTTGTGTGCAGTAACAGCTTTATCAATTACCCATTCTAGAGTGGATCCTCCTAAGGTCCCATTATCCCATTTCCCTTTCACTCTCAAGTCTTGTATAAACTCCAACCAAACAATTATAGAATAATAGAAAGACATGAACAAATTATTTATCGATTATTCAACTAATTTACATAATACATATGTTAGGCCCTACCCAATTCCTCTTCTACCTATTGTCCTAAGTAAGTAATTTATTTTCCAATATCAACCATATTAAATTTCTATATTTCAATGTACAATGTAGCTTCCATACATACCTCCACCACCAAAACATTTCACCATTCCAACTCTTCTATTCTACCAGCAAAACCTAGCTTGACTATATATTCACATGTCCCCTTATTCTTGGACCATTTAAGGGAGTCGACTTCTTCTTTTGGCACCCTAGTTGATTTTGAACCTTTGAGAGGATTGGTATTCCTTCAAATATTGATATAACTTGAGACGCACATTGAAAGTGTGGCATATACACTCAAAGTCCACAAATCCTTCCACCACCAAGCATCCCCTTTTTGGAAATTTCTGCAATTCACCAAAAAGGAAGAGAAAAATGAAACGTTGATAGAATAAATTAATAATTTACTCACCATTCTCTTCATCAGCACCGACATTCAAAGTGTTCAACCGAGCAATTAATTTTTCCTTTATTTCTTCATAGGTTAGTTTCATTGTCAAGTAATGCTTCTGCACTTTAGGGAGATGTTTCTCAATGTGTTTGATTGATGGGTTTGCTCAAATTCCAACTTACACTTTCTTATACAACTCTTCAAAGTTCCAAACTCTATACCTTTCTTAATGTAGTAAGAAAACAAAGAAACAACAAGATAATGAAAAGTATCTCAACATTGATGGTTGAGGTGAATATATTAGCAATGTTTTCTAGTCATTTCTCATATCTTAAGGCATCTCCTGAGTAGTGCATTTTATCCTTAAAATCCACAACTAAATGGAGTAGAAAAACAAAAGAATAGGGTATCATGGATATGGTTCATTGCATGATTATGTCCAAGAATATGAAGATTTCATTATCGGGAGAGGTAGGGGTTTGATCAGCCCGTGTCATCAATAGAATACCTACTTGTGATGTCACATTTATAATTATGTATGAGGAAAGGTATGGAAACAAACCTTCTATTTCACATTTAAGAATATTTGGATTTAGTGCATAAGTCATTGTTGTATTCTCTTCCCTCATTGACTCATCATTCACATATCTAGAATTGACTCCTTAATTCTCTTTGTAAATTCAATGCCTTCTCTTTTCCCTCCTCTTTTACAGAGCTTCAAGATATAATGAAATTGGCTTAGAACCTTTATAGGAACACTAGAACAAGAGCTTCAGAGCCATAAAATCAACGTATATTTTAGAAGCCCCCCTAATCGCCACATTATCCTGCTTTAAAATTAAATTTATAAGAATCGTACTCATCAGTAAATTACTCATTGTGCCACATACAAATAATTTATCTCGGATAGTACCATGTGAATGCCCCTAGCATCATGATTATTCAATTAGAGGATGATTCATAATCTTAGATTTTTTAACCTTTAAGCAGATTTTATGCCTTCAAATATTGATCTAACTTGATATGCACATTGAAAGTGTGGCATATACATTGAAATTCTACATAACCTTCCACCACCAAGCATCCCCTTTTTGGAAAGTTCTGCAGTTCACCAAAAAGGAAGATAAAAATGAATAGTTGATCTAATAAATTAATAATTTACTCATTATTCTCTTCATCAACACCGACATTCAAAGCGTTCAACTAAGCAATTATTTTTTCCTTTATCTCTTCATAGGTTAGTTTCATTGTCAAGTAATGCTTCTACACTTTAGGGAGATGTTTCTCTGTGTGTTTTATTGACGGGTCTGATCGAATGGAAACTCACACTTTCTTATACAACTCTTCAAAGTTTTAGGCTCTATACCTTTCTTAATATAGTAAGAAAATTGGGATTGGCACTTTGAAATTTCAATATGAATAGCCACTGGACTAATAATGACATTGTTTTGATTGTTTTGGTTCGTACAATCCAAGCATCTTCTTTTTTCACTTGGGAGGAAATATGTTTCTGTGAATATCCTTTCTCCACCATGCATTTTAATTGCTCAACATTATCTTATAGATCTATTTTTTTGTGGCATAAGATTGATTAACTACCTTTATCATGTGAAAATGCTACTTTTATCATGGTCAAATTGTGATGCCTTTTAAGACTTCCCATCGTCGATATGATGGAACATCATTCAACTTGGTCAACAAACTTAATTTTTAACGCTCTATGCCCATCGAGGTTTGAACTTGGGTCATTAACATGGAAACTTTCCTTTTCAACCTCTATACCACATCCCTATGAATATGCATGCACATAAAATTTGTACTTTAATGGAATTTATTCTTAGGATGTGGAAGAAATACAATTTTTTATATGATGTATAAAAATATAGTCAATTTATGTATTAAAATATTGTTAATTATCAATTTGCAATTTGGTACACATATATAATATATATGGATCAAGAGGAGTCTCCAATTATGCCTCACAAAATCCCTAGGATATCTAATTAAATAGTTAGAGGGACCCCTAGTTTGACATGAACCCCTAGTTTGACAAGGAACCCTACTCAGGTAGGGGAAAATAGTCACACAAGGATGTCTAGTGAAAAAAGGATATTTAGTCAGTCTAGATGATGATCAAATTAATCTATATATAGTTAGGCTAGATATTGATGTAGGAGCATCGTAAGCATCCATCCAAGAAAGCAACGTAAAAGGCGGAAGACAGTTGGAAAAGCACCAGCGCACATTTTTGAAATGTTTTGAAAAATTAATGAAGTGGATATTAATGTGATAGCTGGGGAAGCCTACTTACATTTATGCCTTAGATGTTGTAAACAGATCTTGAGCATTTCTCTCATCTGTAGTATGTAAAAGCATTTATACGTAATTAATGAAAGTAGGTAGATTTGGATACATAGATTAGACAGTTTAGA
Organism: Picea engelmannii; assembly: GCA_009831015.1. Classification (NCBI taxonomy): domain Eukaryota; kingdom Viridiplantae; phylum Streptophyta; class Pinopsida; order Pinales; family Pinaceae; genus Picea; species Picea engelmannii. The sequence goes on from ML792372.1 coordinate 85,874, forward strand.
GAGTAGGAGGGAAAACGGATATAGACACCCTCACCCCTATATTATGGTATCATTAGAGGAAGAACATTATCATCATTGAGATATATAGCAGAGAGTTGTAGAGAAGAACCCATGTACAGGAGCACTTGAGTTAATATATGAATCTTTGACTCAAATTTCATGGTGTTATGATGCTTATTGTTTACATTCACTGAATGGTATGCTTACAGTTGTTTTATTCTCTCTGTTTATGTATTTGTTCAATGTTGTGTTGAATGCGTGATTTCATGTTAAGTATATGAAGTCTGAGAGAGGAGAAGAATGAGTTTCAATTGTTTCTCATCCTGAGAGTTCCTGCAAGGAGTGCAGTGAAATGTCCGCAAGGTGTGCGTTGACAAGAGCCTGAGTTTTATCTCAGAAAGCTCAGGAGAGATACCATTGTTCTCATACCAACAAAAGTGCAGGTGAAGCACGGAGTCGTGCAAGGTGTTCGCAATCTAGTTGAAGCCTTAGAAGTTATCAACTAAGGTGAAGGTGGAAGGACTGTTGTTGCGAAGAGTGCATAGAGTCGAGGAATCAAATAACTAGAGGTTATTTGAAATATCGCCGCAAGGAGTGTGAGCAGAACTCCTCTTGGAGACTTAGGTTCATAAGTGAAAGCTCAGGAGGGATAGTACCTTTGAAGAGTTCAAAGGGAGACGAAAGTCGAAAGCATCTCATAAAAGACAAGTTCAGGAGGAAGAACACTGATTCGTCTCGCAGAAGTAATTAAGGAGTGAATCAAACTATCAGAATTCCCCAAGGAGAATTCGCGAAATCATGAAAACTGTATGATCTAGTGAAGCTGCAAGGTGGTTAGGAGTTGGGTGAACCCATCACTTTGGTTTCAAGAATCAACGTGGACCGTTGATCGTGATCTGTTGTGAGCCATCAGATCATTTCAGGGATTCGAAGTTCATAAGTCCGGAGTGTAAGCCAAAATCCTTGGTCACTCTGAATCCCAAATCGCAAAAAGGATTGTTAAGTGTGGAATTTTGGGATTTCGGTAATTCGGGATTTCAAATACCGAAAATCCTGATGACAAGGAGCCAAGGGGATTTGCATTGAAAACCCTAAAGTTGCGAAACCCAGAATATCCTTGAAGTGGCATTTCAAATTTTCTGGGATCGGGGTTCCGGCATTCCCGTTGACAAGGATTCGGGGGCCTTCACATAATAAACCCTGAAGTCGTGAAATGCGAAGTATTGGTGAAGTGGTGTTTCGACATTTTGGTGTTTCGGGGTTCGGGAACCGGAGAAGATAGTGGTTTGGAATTGAGATTGTCGAACTCCCGATACCCGGAAGCCCGAAATAACGTGGGTCGTCGGATCTAAAGGGAGGCTATTATCCATTGATTTCGTAGAAGGCGCTATTTCGGAATTCAGGATTTTGAAGTGGTAGGGAAACGGCAATCGAAGGCTTGTTCAAGTCCCAAAAGCTGGGAAGCTTGAGCGACAGGTGGCAGGATTCCACATCAGAGATAGAAGACACTGGAGTGGACAGGTGGCGTGTCTTCATCCATAGGCTTTATTCAAACCTTGTTGACCATTTCAGAGTTTTGAAGGTTGAAGAGTTGGGAGTCTTGCATCCGGATTCACGAAGCCGTGAAGTCCAAAACTCTAAATCAATGAAAAGTCTCATTGGCGAGCCATCCTTTGTTGAACGCATCAGGGTTTGGCATTTTGGCAATTTTGAAGACAAGAGGTAGGGGTTCTTTACTCCAGAATTCCCGAAGTCGCGAAATGCAACACAACTGTGGAGGAGGACGCGGTCAAATATTTTGGCAATTCAGCATTTTAGGTTTCGGAGGTTGTAGAGACAAGAAACTCGACAACAGGAATCGCAATATCATGAAACCCAAAATCCCAATTCGGCAAAGGGTGCGATCATATTGTTGGTCAGGAGATTTTGGTTGATGCCTAGTGTTTGATCATGTGGGCATACCTATAAGGACCTGTGGAAAACATTTTGGTGTGTGTGGGATTCCCTGTGGAGGAATCGAAAAGTCAAATTAATTAAGGGTAGATTTAGAATGATTCTGCGTGGATCTTGGCCCGAGGGTCAGGGTCTACACCATTGTGGTATCAGATCTTGACTTTGTTTGTATATTGCAGACGGAGGAAGCATGAGGAAGAAGAGTACTCTGATACATATCAAGATTTGTGGTATCAGAGCCCAGAACAAGTTATTTTATTTCTGTAGCAGAGAAAACAGGGAAACATTTTATAGCCATGCCGCCGAGAAGAAGAGATAGGCGAATGCCAATGCCTGATCCAGCCAGAGAAAGAGAAATGTGTGAGTTACATGCCAGGCTTGATGCCATGGAGACAGCACAGAGGCGCAGAGTCGACGCTGGGGATATCAGCGAAGATGAAAGTGAAAATGAAGCTGGAAATGAAGGAGAAGAAGTTGCAGTCGAAGATGCTACAGATGAACGCCTATTCGGGGCTATTGCAAGGATAGGTGGTAGAGAAAAAATGGACATTCCAGTGTATGAGGGAAACCTAGATGTTGAAGAGCTTCTAGACTAGATTAGAGCTCTAGACAAGTACTTCGACTATGAGGATGTCGAGGAAGACAAGAAGGTCAAACATGTCATTACTAGACTTAAAGGGCATGCAGCACTATTGTGGGATGAACTGCAGGCTGACAGACGTTGCAAAGGCAAGCAAAAAATCAAAATTTGGGATAGAATGGTTGCAAAGATGAAAGCCAAATTTATACCCAAGGATTATCAAATCACTCTACTTTGGAGGATGCATAATTTGAGATAGAAGTTGATGTCAGTGAAAGAATACACTGAAGAGTTCTACAAGATAAACATTAGAGCAGGTCATCGGGAAAGCGATGATGAAAAAGTTGCCAGATACATGAATGGTCTGCGGTATGACATTCAAGATGAGATGAGCATGATGCACATTCGAAATGTGGAAGATGCTTATTAGATAGCTCTGAAAGCCGAAGATAAGATGAGTCGGAAGAAAGGTCAAAGAGGTTGAGGTAGAAGTCAAGCCAGAGGAAAAACAATTGCCCAAGACAGAACTCAGAAATCTAAAGAAGAGGGGAAGAAACCTCAAACTCAACATGAGAGAGGAGGAAGCTCACAGAGAGGGAAGTATGCTGATAGAAATACTTTTCCTCAAGCTAGAGGCAGAGGCGGTGAAGTAAAATGCTTTATCTATGGAAAGATCGGACATAAATCCTATGAGTGTCCAGATAAGAAAAAAGATGGTGGTGAAACTCACATAGCCGAAGCTCAAGGATGGAATGTTGAGGCAGAAGATGTTGAGGACAGAAGATCTTTGATGATGAGGAAAGTTATCTTAAAGCCAGAGAAGGAGGCAAAGAACCCATCCCAAAGAAACATTTTGTTTTGGACTGCTTGCAAAACCAAAGACAGGGTATACAAGGTCATAGTGGACATCGGTAGCACAGACAATCTCGTATCTACAGAGATGGTAGAAAAGTTGGAGCTAGAGACTGTTGTACATCCAAGCCCATACAAAGTTTTGTGGCTACAAAAAGGACATAAGGTAAATGTCACTAAACAATGTTTAGTTGAATTTAAAATAGGAGGATATAAGGATGAAATATTATGTGATGTTATTCCCATGGATGTTTGTCATCTATTGTTGGGTAGACCGTGGCAATATGATAGAAACGTGATTCATGATGGGAGAAAGAACATGTACACCTTGGAGAAAAACGGTAGGACTCACATGTTGTTGCCAATTAAAGATAAAAAGGTGAAAACAGAAATGAGCAACACTGTACTTCTCATGAGTGGGAAGGAAATTCTTAATGAGGTTAAGAAGAAGGAAGACACACAATTTCTTGTGGTTAGGAAGCCCAAAATTGTTTTGACTAGTACAAGAATAGATGATTTACCAGAAGAAATCTAGGAATTGTTGGGAGAGTATTCTGATATAGTAGTGGACGAACTACCTTGTTCGTTTCCATATATCAGGAGTATAATCCACCATATTGATCTTATACCTGGAGCTAATTTACCGAACAAAGAAACGTACAGGTTGACACCGCAGGAAAATGAAGAAGTTAAGAGACAGGTCCGGGACTTAATGGACAAAGGATTGATTCGAGATAGCTTGAGTCCATGCGTTGTTCCAACAGTGCTCAGCCCAAAGAAAGATGGAGGTTGGAGAATGTGTACTGACTCAAGGGAAATCAATAATATTACCATCAGATACAAATTTCCATTGCCAAGGATGGACGACTTGATGGATTGCTTGAGTGGAGCAAAGTTTTTTTCAAAGATTGATTTGAAAAGCGGATATCATCAAATTCGGATGAGAGAAGGTGATGAATGGAAGACAGAATTCAAGACGAATGGGGGGTTGTATGAATGGATTGTCATGTCATTTGTCTTAACGAATGCACCCAGTACTTTCATGAGGTTGATGAACAAAGTCCTGAAGGATTTCATTGGGAAATTCGTTATCGTATATCTTGATGATATATTAATCTTCAGCAAAACATAAGCAGAACACTTGAAGCATTTAGCTGCAGTGATGAGAAGATTACAGCAAGAGAAATTGTTGATAAATATGAAGAAATCGTCATTTATGAGGACAGAACTCATTTATTTGGGTTTTGTTATCTCTACGAATGAGTTGAAGATGGATCCAGAAAAGGTAGATGCAATTAAGAATTGGCCATCGTTGAAGAGTGTGTTTGAAGTTCGAAGCTTCCATGGTTTGGCAAGTTTCTACAGGAAATTCATTCGAAATTTCAGTGGAATCAGCACACCAATGATGGATACGGTGAAGAAAAGACACAAGTCTTTTCACTGGACAGAAGAAGCAGAGAAGAACTTCAACCTGCTGAAGAAGAAGATCACGAAGCAACCAATTCTGGTTTTGCAGGATTTTAGCAAGACATTCTAGGTCAGGTGTGATGTGAGTGGATTTGCAATTGGAGCGGTCTTGAGCCAAGACAACAGGCCGATCACATATTTCAGTGAGAAACTGAATGAAGCAAAGATCAAGTACTCAACATATGACAAATAATTCTATGCAGTCATACAAGCATTGAAGAAATGGAGACATGATTTGGTTCCTAAAGAGTTTGTTTTGTACAGTGATAACCATGCTTTACAATTCGTGACTCAACAGGAGAACTTGAACCAAAAACATGTTAACTGGGTTGAATTCATGCAGAATTTTACTTGTGTGATTAAGCATATTTCTGGAACTGCTAACAAATTTGTTGATGCTTTGAGCAGGAAATGTTTTCTTATGCAGGAATTCAGAGTCAAGACTTTGGGTTTTTATAACCTCAAAGAAATGTATAGGGATGACCCAGATTTTAAGGAGGCATATGAGGCATCTGAGAATCCAGTTCTCAGGGACAAAAGCCAATGGACCGAGTATATGATCCAGGATGGGTTATTATTCCGGGGCAATCAGCTATGTATTCCAAAATGCTCCATGAGGGAGAACTTGCTGAAGGAAAAACATAGTGGAGGATTGGTCGAACACTTCGGTCATGATAAGACGTTCTCAAAGTTCAATGGCTCATATTTTTGGCCAGGGATGAGGACATATGTTAAGAAGTTTGTGGACAGATGCAGGATTTGTCAGCACACAAAAGGGAAAAGGCAGAACACAGGGTTATATCAACCATTACCCATACCAGAAAGGTCATGGGACGCAGTGAGCATGGATTTTATATTGGACTGCCAAGAACACAGAGAGGTTGTGATTCAATCTTTGTGGTAGTCGACAGATTTTCAAAAATGGCACATTTCATACCATGCCAGAAAACCAGCAACGCAACTCATATTGCAAACTTGTTTTTCAAGTAAGTCGTCAGACTTCACAACTTTCCAAGGAGTATCATGTCTGATCGAGATACCAAGTTCATAGGGAATTTCTGGAGGAACTTATGGAAAAATATGGGGACAATTTTATCTCTTAGCTCAGCATATCATCCTCAAATGGATTGGCAAACAGAAGTCATGAATAGAAGCTTGGGAGATTTGTTGAGGAGCTTAGTGACTGAACACCACAGTCAATGGGATCACATTCTGCCACAGGAGGAATTTGCTTATAATGATTCACTTAACAGAAGAACAGGGCAGAGTCCATTCTAGATTGTATATGGAATGTAGCCAAGAGGAATTTTTGAATTGAAGGATTCGGAACAATTTGAATACAAGAGTGCTAGTGCAGAAGACTTTGTAGAAGGAATGAAGGAGCTTCACAACCGAATTAAGGAGCGATTGCAGAGTTCAAGTCAAGAATACAAGCGGAGAGCAGATCAACAAAGGCGATAACTTCAATTTGAAGTTGGTGATCTGATTCTTGCTCATTTGAAGAAGGAAAGGTTCCTAAGGGGAACATATAACAAACTAAAGATGAAAAAGATTGGACCATGCAAGGTCATAAGGAAATTTGGGGCAAACGTATATGAGATTAAATTACCCGATGGGATCGGAATCTCATCGATATTCAATGTTTCGGATTTGTACCCTTACAGAGCTGAGGAAGCAGGAGCAGAGAAGGAATAGAAAGAGATTCAATGGACAAAACAAATTCCTGTAGCTGAAAAGCCACAGATGGAAAGCATAATTGACAAGAGGATTAGCAAAAAGACCAAGAGAAAAGAGTATTTTGAATACTTGGTCAAGTGGAAGGGACATCCAGTTGAAGATGCTAGTTGGGAAGATGAAGCAGAAATTCATAAGCATGGACAGACCATGCAAGAGCTCCTAAACAGGAGTTCATGAAAATTTTCAAGCAAGGGAGTATGAGGCAGGAGCATCGTAAGCAGCCAGCCAAGCAAGCAACGTAAAAGGCGGAAGATAGCTGGAAAAGCACCAGCGCATGTTTTTGAAATGTTTTGAAAAATTAATGAAGTGGATATTAATGTGATAGTCGGGGAAGTGTACTTACATTTATGCCTTAGATGTTGTAAACAGATCTTGAGCATTGCTCTCATCTGTAGTATGTAAAATCATTTATACGTAATTAATGAAAGTAGGTAGATTTGGATACATAGATTAGACAGTTTAGAGAGTAGGAGGGAAAACGGATATAGACACCCTCACCCGTGTATTATGGTATCATTAGAGGAAGAACATTATCATCATTGAGAGATATAGCAGAGAGTTGTAGATAAGAACCCATGTACAGGAGCACTTGAGTTAATATATGAAGCTTTGACTCAAATTTCATGGTGTTATGATGCTTACTGTTTACATTTACTAAATGGTATGCTTACAGTTGTTTTATTCTCTTTTCTTATGCATTTGTTCAATGTTGTGTTGAATGTGTGATTTCATGTTAATTATATGAAGTCTGAGAGAGGAGAAGAATGAGTTTCAATTGTTTCTCATCCTAAGAGTTGTTGCAAGGAGTGCAGTGAAACGTCTGCAAGGTGTGCGTTGACAAGAGTCTAAGTTTTATCTCAGAAAGCTCAGGAGAGATACCATTGTTCTCATACCAGTAGAAGTGCAGGTGAAGCACAGAGTCGTGCAAGGTGTGCACAGGCTAGTTGAAGCCTTATAAGTTATCAACTAAGGTGAAGGTGGAAGGACTGTTGTTGCAAAGAGTGCATAGAGTCGAGGACTCAAATAACTAGAGGTTATTTGAAAGATTGTCGCAAGGAGTGCGAGTAGAATTCCTCTTGGAGACTTAGGTTCATAAGTGAAAGCTCAGGAGGGATAGTACCTTTGAAGAGTTCAAAGGGAGACGAAAGTCGAAAGCATCTCATAAAATACAAGCTCAGGAGGAAGAACATTGATTCGTCTCGTAGAAGTCATTGAGGAGTGAATCAGATGGTCAGAATTCCCCAAGGAGAACTCGCAAAATCGCGGGGACCGTAGGATCCAGTGAAGCTGCAAGGTGGTTAGGAGTTGGGTGAACCCATCACTTTGGTTTCAAGAATCAACGTGGACCGTTGATCGTGATCTTTTGTGAGCCATCAAATCCTTTCGGGGATTTGGAGTTCGTAAGTTCGTAGTGTAAACCAAAATCCTTGGTCACTCTAACTCCCGAATCACGAAAAGGATTGTTAAGTGTGGAATTTCGGGATTTCGGTAATTCGGGATTCAGAATACTGGAAATCCTAATGACAAGGAGCTAGGGGCTTTTGCATTGAAAACCCTGAAGTTGCGAAACTCAGAATATCCTTGAAGTGGCATTTCGGCATTTTGGGGATCGGGGTTTCGGCATTCCCGTTGACAAGGATTCGGGGCCCTTCACATAAGAAACCCTGAAGTTGTGAAACGCAAAGTATTGGTGAAGTGGTGTTTCGTCATTTCGGTGTTTCGGGGTTCGGGAACCCGAGAAGATAGTGGTTTGGAATCGAGAGTCTCGAACTCCTGGTACCCGGAAGACCAAAATAACGTGGGTCGTTGGATCTAAAGGGAGTCTATTAGTCGTTGATTCCATAGAAGGCACCATTTCGGAATTCGATATTTTGAAGTGGTAGGGAAATGGAAATCGAAGGCTTTTTCAAGTCCCGAAAGCTGGGAAGCTTGAGCAACAGGTGGCAGGAGTCCACGTCAAAGATAGAAGACATTGGAGTGGACAGGTGGCGTGTCTTCGTCAATAGGTGGAGTCAAACCTTGTTGACCATTTCAAAGTTTTGAAGGTTGAAGAACCGGGAGTCTTGCATCCGGATTCGCGAAGTCGCGAAGTCCGAAACTCTGAATCGGCAAAAAGTCTCATTGGGGAGCCAGCCTTTGTTTAACGCATTGGGGTTCGGTATTTCGACAGTTTCGAAGACAAGAGGTAGGGGTTCTTTACTCCAGAATTCCCGAAGTCGTGAAACGCGACACAACTATGGAGGAGGACGTGGTCAAAGATTTCAGCAATTCATCATTTTGGGTTTCAGAGGTTGTAGAGATAGGAAACTCGACAACAGGAATCGCGATATCGCAAAACCCAAAATCTCGATTCGGCAAAGGGTGTGATCATATTGTTGGTGAGGAGATTTGGGTTGATGCCTGGTGTTTGATCATGAGGGCATACCTATAAGGACCTGTGGAAAACACTGTGGTGTGTGTGGGATTCCCTATGGAGGAATCGAAAAGTCAAATTGATTCAGGGCAGATTTAGAACGATCCTGCGCGGATCTTGGCCCGAGGGTCGGGGTCTGCACCAGATATGCAAGGTACATGTATGTTTATATGCACATGTTAAATTGTGCACACATATATGTTGAAATTTATATAACTAAATGAACTTTATAAATTTATTTTTAGATGCATCATTTAGTAGATCACGAGAAAGAGCATCGTGAGAGAGTGTACATCCATCTGTAGGGGGTGCTCAATTTGACCCATTGCGTCATGGATCATTGCAATATTTTTCTAATCGTGATTTTGGGGAAATATTTTATGGGGAAGAGTCTCCTATGTGAGCCAATGTACAACAACCTCAATCACATCAACAACATATGGCCGATAAATTTCTTTTATTTTTTATTTTTTATATAAATCACTCGTGCATATGGACATGCATATATATGTCATTGTGCATTGTCATAAATATCTACAAATATTTCTAAATGTGTAGAGGATTGGGATTTGTTGGATGTATGGGTTGACCCAGGTTCTACCTTAGTTCTCCAACAAAACCCTAGAAACCATCGGCCCTTCTGGAAACCAGAAGGAAACATTGTGCACATAGTGCATAGAGAAGTCTCGCTTGAGATGGATTATGGGTGATTGCATGACCCAGATGTTTGCAATCATGGAAGGGATGATGCTCATGGGTATTTTATACATAATTATAATTCAATATTCATCATATCTACCATTCTCTAATCATATTCATTCATTTACATTCATTTTGTAGTAAAATAACATAATTGATCTAGGGCACACTGCATTCTAACTCTAACAGATTTATTCATTCATTCATTTACTCATGCATTCATCATAAATCAAAACACAAAAGAAACATACAAAGAGACACTGTGTTTTACTGTGGTTCACCCCCCCAGGCTATGTCCACAAAGATCTGGCTTCTTTATTATTCATCTTCAAGTCTTTGTGTTGCATGCATTACGTAAAAAGTTTGGAAATGGTGAGGTTGACCAGTGTCACACCAAGCTCCTTAGCCTACAACCTAACCCTCAGTTACAACTCATGACTATATCTCCAAAACTGACTCAGTATTTAGCTCCACATCTCTCTATCCAAAAACTTTCTACCAAAAAGATGATTCTTCTCCAAAAGATGATCTAGGACATAAAATACTCAAGACGAATCTCCTCAGATCTTACAATGCCTATTTATACTACCAAAATGGGAAAAAAACCTTACAACAAAGACCCAAAACCCTAACCCTAAGTGGATTAGGTTTGTCCACTTTACAACCTCCTATGGGTGACTAGTCCTTGATCCAACCATTTCATTGTCACATCGTCCTTCTTTCTGCCTTTGACTTCCTTCTTCCTCGCATTGTTTTCCCTTATTGACTGGCGTGCTTCTTTTCCTTCCTTCTAGCACATGCTCCATTTGTGGTCCCTTTCTTAAATGTTTTCCAAAACTTATGTGCATTTTCCCAAAATATATTACTCCAACATTACCCCAACACTTACCTATGGCTCAGCCCAAGCCACTCAGGTGGTGTTTGCCTCCTGCACTGACTTCTTCAGCACCAGAAATATGTTGGTCATCTCTTGTACTTGTTCTTTTTCTTACGCACTCCTTTCTATAATATTTTCTACCAAATGCATTGTAATGTGCTCCTTCGGCACTTATACACTCTCCAAGTGTCATTGTTATATCCTTCTCTTTGCTACTTCCAACTCTATAATCATCGTTTTTCCCCTTCCTGCAATGGCTCCAATTGAGCCTACCTTAACTGCTTTTTCATATAGATTGATTTCAGCTATGCCTGTGGGTTCTTCATCTCCTGCATGCTCTTCATATTGTTTAATATAACCATATTTTTATGTATGTGCTTCAAGTCATGGAATGAAGTGTTTATGTTTCCCTCCTTTTGATCTAATTCTTGAACCTTTTCATCTTCTTGTAGTTTTGTCCACATTTGTGTTGCACTATTGTACAGTTCTGCCATTTTGTTGATATCCCCTTCAATGTTTTCTATGTATTCTACAACCTGTAGTTCCCTTTGTGCTTTGATCTCTGGTGGAGTGTTAGGGATCACCTTCTCTGTCAGATCTTTTATTTACTATATGTAACTTTCCATATTCTACGATATATTTTGGATCTTCTCTTATGTGCTTAATTCCTCTTCTTGTGCATTGTCTGGGATAGTCTTAAAGACTTCCTCAAGCCTTTGTTCTAATTTCTCCACACGTTGTTTTTCTTTGTCCCTCTCAATATGCACTTGGTTGAGGGATACATCAAGTATCTAATTTACCTCCTTGGTTTTCTCTAAGTTCGTCGCATATGTCCTAACCCTTGATTGAACTTCATTAATGACACTAATCTGCAGCTTGTATAATGCCTTTGCTGGAATCTTGGACAACACCAATCCAACTGCTCTATATCTTGTAAGGGTTTTTGCGTTGTTTCCTTGTCTATTTGTAGAATACCTTGGTTTATTTGGAAATTATCGCTTTGTAATACCCTTCGGCAGATTCCCAAGTGTAAATATCAATGTAACTGTAATTTACTTATAAGATGGTGAGATGAAGTAACAAGTTATTGATTGGTTTTGCGCACATTAAGTTAGTGCGCGAGGATCTCACATCAAAGGAGTGTGTGCAATTGTAAAAGGATACAAGGCACAGTCAAATGTTTGGCGTGCACGTATGTAAGTACACAAGAATGGTGCATTGAAAGTAAAACATCTTAATGAATGTAGCGCACGCAAGTTTTAAGAGAAGGGATGGTGCACTGAAGGATTAAGCACGCAACCCATGTGTTGTTCCTGAGTCTGTACTAAGGCTTAAAGTACAGTGTCAAGGCATCCGAAAATATGATAATAGTTGATAGAGGATTTCGCTAACCTTGGTGTGGGAAGCTAAAGAAGATTTTTGCGTTCACGTTGTCTTGCTTCCAACTGTTCCTGGGTTGCAATGTCTTGTTCAATGGCCATCCATGAACGTTCTAATTCTTCTCGAGTATCAGCAGTTTTAAGAGTTGTATTAAGAAGATTTAACGCTATATTAGTTTGATCG
>ML792372.1:119697-226236 GCA_009831015.1 Picea engelmannii
CTTAACGGCCATTGATCCATGGCTTAACACCCGATTGGTCCATGATCTCTATTTAAAGAGCATGGAGGGTCATTTTCCGATGATCGATTGTGAGAAACTCTCTTGTAAAATCTCTTTGTAATCTTTTTCTTTGCATTAATAAATTGCTCCAAGTGGTTGCGTTGGCTGGGGCCGTGGATGTTTCCCCGTAGGGGTTTTACCACGTGAAAACATCGGTGTGTTGATATTTGATCTGGTTATGTGAGTGGTTACTGAAGGTGTTCGTCCTCTGTTGGAATACCTGTGTTGTCGAATAGGAAGTCACTAGTTCCAACCACAAAGGACATATACTTTCTGAATGGCCTCTCCAAGAGGGGGAAACCAGTTAATTTTCATACTTTTCCTTTCGAGCCTCACAACATATCGTAGTTGATTGGACTCTATTGTGAGGCGGGTAGAGACAGAACGAGCTCGCAAGTACCGATAAGAAATATCTCAGACTTATCACTGCAAGTGATAGTGTTGCTCATCGGGAGAATTATTGTGTCTGTGGATTTGCATCAAGCTTCCCGTGCACAAATGAATTGTGCAGTTCAGTGCTTAAATGCACAAATTTTCGATTGGAGCACCACATTGTTGGATTGTATGAAGAGGCAGCTAACAGATTGTCGGTTGCGGAATCAGAGGAAATTTGGGTTTGGAACGATTCTTTGCTCTTTCTTCTTTGAAAGAGTGCCTAGTTTTAACCCTCGAGAGGTGGTATGAGGGCACCAGGCTTCTCTTCCCGCGATATGGAGATGGGCAGTGCTACTGCCATGACAGGGGGGGGGAGGACCATTGAGGCCTTTGATGACAACTTTTTTGCTTGGTTGTCATGACAGATCCCAGTCATAGAGGATTATCCCTATGCTGGGATTGACTTCTCAAGAGATCTTGAGATACTTATACCTCCCAGCGAGGAACGAGGAGAGATGGGTAAGTTTGCATTGTTTGTTTGTTTTTTTGTTAAACATATATAATTTTTATGTTGTTTTTTATATATATCATTTTTTTTATACCAGAGAATTTGACAGATATGTGTCTATTACGTGCAGATGTGGGGCTAGTGCAATCAACGGATTACATAAGGAACAGATGACATCCTTGGCCAAGGGCCGCACCCGCCGCCGTAGGGGGACCAGTAGCAGTAGGAGAGCTTCCAACCGGTAAGGCTGAGAGGGTTCTAAGACGAGTAGAGAGAAATTTTACCGCACTCACTCGCACAGTCCCCATGGCAGAGATTGAGGATCTGCCACCATCTATGCAGCCTCACATAGTGGGGGCGCCACAGACATGGGTCTGGCTTTTTCGGCATTTGGCAAAGGTCGTTGATTATTACAACAGGGCCCATGGGCCCCGTCCTTAGTTAGGCTAGAATTTTCACGTGTCAAGGGAACTACTTGTATATTTTTTTAGGGCATAAGCCCCATGACTCATTACTGGTCGTATTTTTGAGGTGCTTGCGCCCACCTATGTACTCTGATGATTTTGATATTATATATGGATTTTTATGTCTTTTTATGTCTTATGGATTATATTTTCTTTTTAAAAATGTATTTACATGTGCATGTGTATGTCTTTCTTATATGTGTGTGAATCTAAAATTTGATTAGCTAGAGTATCTGTGACTTGATTTAATCTCCTAGGAACATGAAAATATGTAATATAATCAAAGCTTCGTTCTAAGAGACGTACCCTAAGGAATCGTCAGTGTAAAGTAGGATCATGAACACGGTAGACTCTATTTAACTGAGACACAACCAGTTGAGCATCTAAATAGACCCGGAGGTGAGAGATACCAAATGACAAAGCATCATGAAGAAACTCAATAACTACGTTGTATTCGGCGACATTGTTTGTGGTGTCACCTAAACATATACCTCTTGAAGATAATAACTGGACCTAAGGTGTAAAACTTACCCAAGCTGTGGAGGCAAGCCTCCGAGTGTGCCAGCTAGCACTGTCTGCATATCCAACGAACACCTCTGATTCACTTGACATCAGCCACAGTGACAAAAGATAACATCAAAAACGACACGTCCATAAAACCAAAAGAAACCAAAAAGTAATAGTACAAAAATTATACATATGTTACAAAAAGTTACCCAAGGTGACCTACCTATGAGTAATACTTCTTGAGGTAGAGCCCATTTCTAGGCTCTTCCAAAGCATGTCCATCAAAATCTACTAGACGATAAGCACCCTTTTTTAGAACCTCTTTTATGATGAAAGGTCCGAACCACATGGGTTTGAACTTGCCTACCCCCAGGGGGTCCTTATCTTGGTCATATACCAGGACAAGGTCACCTTCCGAGAAATTCTAGGACAAACAGACCGATCGTATTGACACTTGACTTTGTGTTTGTGAGCTTTGTTATCTAAGGTTGTGTCACGATGTTGTTCATTGAGCTGCTCGAGATATAATAAACGTTCTTCAAGCGGTGAAGTGTCTGGCAATAACTGTACTGCCAACTTTAAATATGGGATTTGGCATTCTATGGGCAAGACGGTGTCCAGCCCGTAAATGAGTTGAAAAGGTGAGAAACTGGTTGCAGTCTTAACATATGTTTGGTAGGCCCATAATGTCGAGTACAACATCAAATGCCAATTTGACTTGGCCAAATTGATCGTTCGTTGTAGGATGGTCTTTTAGATTTATTGACAGCTTCCACCTGACCATTCTCTTAAGGGTAGTAGGGTGACGAATGTTCTTTCCTCAACCCAAGATTTGATGTTAACTCGGTCATCATTTGGTTCTGAAAGTGACTATCGTGGTCAGTGACAATCTCTCTAGGGACGTCGAACCTTGCTATAATCTGGTTAAACAAAAAGAGAGTTGCAGTCTCTCCATCATCTTTAAACATTGGCATAGCTTCGACCCACTTTGTGAGGTAGTCAAAAACTACAATGATATAACGGTGCCCCCTTGCTGAAGGAGCGTTGCATGTATTGTAATCAATCCCCCACGTAGTGAAGGGACCAACTATGATGACAGGAAACATGGGAGCGGGATGTGCCCTCATCTTTCGAGATAAGATCTGACATGGGTGGCACTTCTTGACGGATGCGATACAATCTTTGATTAGTGTTGGATAGAAGTAACCGGCTCGTAAAATATTTTGGGTTGTTGCCAACCCAGACAAATGACCGCCACATGCTTCAGTATGGAAATCATTAAGCACGATTTTTTCTTCTTCATGAGTGAGGCGCCAGTGAAGGATGCAATATACACCTCCATGATAGAGAGTGTCCTTGAGGATGAGATAGTTCTTGGCCTGATGATGTATACGGTGAAGTTCATCGTGAGAAGCAGAGGCAGGGCACTTCAAAGTCTAGATATAGACAAGTATATCCCCATACCATGGGTCTGAAGATGATATCAAAAACATATCTCCTTGAATAGGCGATTCTTCGGGCATAACATCACCTGACTCGATCAGAAGTTCCGAGATAAGTTCTGCAAAGACCAGTGACTTTTTTTATTTCGCCAAAATGAAATCTAAGTTAAATTCTTAGAGGATGACTATCCATCTACTAATATTTCCATCGATTACCCATCATGTCAACATGTATTGAAATGGATTCACAACGGCAATGACAGTGGTCTTGTGAAACAAAACATAATGACAGAACCGTTGGACAGCATGGACTGCTGCCAACACAATTTTTTCGATATGAAAATAATTGAGTTCTGGTCCAACCAGGCCTTAGCTCAGGTAATAGATCACATATTCTGAGAGCAAATCATCCTCCTGAACTAAGACCATGCTGATGGTTGACTTAGTTGCAGCCAAGTATAATAAGAAATCTTTGTTATAATTGAGTAGTCGAAGCAGAGGGGCAGTTGTGAGGGCATGTTTCAATGCTTCGAAGTGTTGAGCAGCATCGTCCCAATGAAAAGGAATGTCTTTCTTCAGTAAGCGCATAAATCCCTTTGTGATCTTGGCATAGTTTGCAATGAAACACCACAAAAAGTTCTCTTTTCCCTGTAGACTCTGAAGTTGAAGGATTGTACGTGGGGGAGGAAACTGAACTATTGCCTCACCCTTGAGAGGATCGACCATGATCCCTATTGTTGAAACTATGAAGCCTAACAAACGGCCCGAAGTCACGCAAAAACTACATTTGTTGGGATTCAAGTGAATCCAGAAGTAGCGATATCGCTCAAAGATAAGTCATAGGTGTGTGAGATGATCATCTCTCTTACGAGAGAGTGATGCTAAATCATCTAAGTAGGCCTTGACGATATGTTTGAGATCATGGAAAGCAAAAGACATGACCCGCTAAAATGTAGCACCAGCATTTTTCAGACCAAATGGCATCTTACGATACGCGAATGTACCCCATGGACAAATGAATGTTGTTTTGTGTTGGTCTTCGGGTTTGATTTGTATCTGATTATATCCTGAAAAACCATCCATGAAAGAAAATTCCTCGCAACCTACGCATTCATCAACTATCTGGTCAATGAATGGTGTCGAAAAATTATCTTTTGGACAGGCCTTGTTCAAATCACAGAAGTCTATACAAACATGAATCGTACCCTATTTTTTATTAAATGGCACAGGGTTTGACACCCATTGGGTCAAACGGATGGGGTAGATAAAACCTTCCTTGAGCAGTTTCTCCACTTTGACCTTAATAGCTTCTGTTTTCTTAGGATTAACTAGACGAAGCTTCTGCCGAACCGGATTAGCGTCGAGATAAGTTGGTATTTTGTGTTCAACAATTTTTGGATTGATGCCTGGCATTTCCTCGTAATACCAAGCAAAAACATCATGAAATTCCTTAAATAAATCTGTGTAGATTTGAATCTCTTCGGGGGAGCAGTCAGCTCCGATGAAAACATTCTCCACGACGCCACGGGTTCTGGATATGTTTATAGGTATATTTTTGGCGATGGTTTCCATATTACCCTCGGCATAAACAACATGTGTAGCCAAAGGATTAATAGGACAAGACCTATCTCCAGTCATAGTCAAGGTGAATTCCCATGCCTCAATTATGCTTAACTCTGGGAGGAAATAAGATCTTTGATGGAGATCATCCCAGGGTTTGTCCAGACTAGTCATTGCTTCCATGATTGTTTCTTCTGAGGGAAAGACTAAGTCTAAAGAATATGTATCAGTGAGGGAACCTTGAGCCCAAATAGGCTCTAGAATCGGATCTAACTCTTGTGCGGGAGTTGGATCAGGGTCAGTGGAAGCCTTCTGGACTAAAGAGTATGCTACTTCTATCGCGGACAACGGCATGGACATACCATGGTACCCTATCCCTTCCATCGTGGTCGATGGGGGAGGAAGAATCCATGGATCATTGAAGTAAGTCATGCGAAACAACGAAACATGGAACACCTCAACCTTATGGTGGTCAGATATGAACATAACATCGCCTTGAGGAGGTGGGTAATCGAAAGTTCCCATCAAAGGTGGGCACAAACCAACCCCTATGTTGATGACGTTGGGTTGAGGGTTATCAATCATTGGGACCACGGATGCCCCCAATGAAGGGTCAGTACTGGAGAAAGACAACTGATCAATGGTCACAATCCGGCCCTCATGTGGAAACAACAAGACCCAGAAAATTGTAATGAATACTGCTTGCATAGCATAGGTCCAACTCCTTCCTAACAAAATATTGTAGTCGAGAGATGCATCGACCACTTCAACCTCGACACACATGGTTTTCCCTCCTAACTGCATGGGAAAAGAGGGGATAATGCCACGTGGTCGGAACGAACGGTCATCGAAAGTGGTAAGAAGAGTAGGTGACGGAGACAAAATGGGCTAGCCAATGGCAACACGCCAAAGACATTACACATGTTGAGGCACCCTCATCAACCACTGAGTGGAAAATGTTCCGATTAAAATTTTTCTTGGTGTAAGCCACTACTATCTGGAACTCTATGTGGTAAGGTAGACGAGGTTTTAAGTCGGTCATATCAAGCATGATCGTACCTAGATTACAAGTCTCATTGGATCCTAAAGCGGCTAACAGAGCCTTTCTCTGGGAAGGGCGGCTTTGGAGGACTTCCAAAGCAGACATCGCACAAGGGGTTTGAGACAAATCCTCCACCACGGAGTAGTTCTAGGTGGCCCTTGCATTTGGGTTGTGAGAATATTTCTTAAATGCACCTTTTGGGATGCGTGTCATGGTTTTTTCCAACGTCTTCTCGATATGGAGAGGAAGAGATGGGGTTTCAGCTTTTTTACCCTTCTCAGAGGTGCTTGTCTTGCTATAATCATGTGTTGTATTCGATATATAAGCATCACCTTTCATCATATACACATTCATGGATGCAGGATTGTTTGACGACGGAGGGGGTCCTTGGTTGCCCCCTTTTGCGCTTGTAGAGCCTTGAGTTAGATTTTGGCCATGTTGAAAAGGGTTTGTTAACACAGTTGGTTGTTGTTGTGATAATAACTTTTGGGCCTTTGCAAGCCGAGGGCATTGGTGAGTCGGGTGGTCTTCCACACACAGATTACACGGATACCTCGACTTCCTTTTTTCAGTGTTTCCCTTTCCATCATTATTAATGGGTTTCTTATCGCCCCTACCCTTCTTACGTTGTTTTTTCTTTCCATCAGGATGTTGGGTGGCCTTTGGATTTGTCGATTGCACACTGTGTACATCTGACGTTTGGGTAGGGGGAGTAGACGGAATAGTAGTCTAGTTGGTCGTTGTATGTTGGATAGACAATTGTTGCAATTGTTTCGTCAGGTGTTCAACGAGCTTTGTTTGTGTTGAACCAACAATACCATCTGCATGTGGTCCAGCTCTCTGTCTAGTTTTATCAAGTATCGATTGTGGTGCATCTGGCAAGATCTCATACAGTAGACCGGACTGAGAATAGATTAGCTCAAGCTATTGAGATCTCATGATTGCATATTCTTTGGAAAACACTCCCGACGTCATGACGTCTTTGGATAACTATGGGACCAAAGACTTAAGGAACCACTCAAGCAGGAATGTTGGTGGGACTAGCACCTTAATCAAACTCTTTCGGTGTCTCCATTCTCAGATGTGATCAGAGATATGGTCCACCTTTGTCTGTTCAAAATTGTCCAGCAGTTATGTGTCAGTGTCGTATCTCACAGGTAATTGGAAATGGTTTAGGAAAGCCATAGCCAATTTGTCGAAGGAAGAGTATCTTGAGCGGTCGAGCTCAATGTACCATTTTCCAGCACTCCCAATGAGAGTATGTTGAAACAATCGCAACTGTACGGAGTCGTCTTTCAACGAATTAGACGAGAACCAAAGGTGAAAAGTAGTCACATGATCTCCTCGATCTTCGTTAGGCTTGGCTTTGAACTTTGGTATGTCCTAAGGTAACTCCGTCGGCAAAGGAGGCCAACACGGATCGTGACAGATAGGGTCATTCAACAACCTTGTTAAGTCTAGCAAGTGCAAGGTTGTCGGGTGTTAAATTTAAAGCAGTTGCAAGATACATTCTCCGGGAGGATGGAAAATACCCTAGCTGAGATCTAGGGCCCCCAGTGCACTCCTGGGGTACTTGGTTTGGGACCAAACAGTCAGTTCCATGGAAAAATACCCTTGTTGGGGCCCCCAATATATGACTGGGGTTCTTGGTCTGGGACCAAGCAGTAAACACCCATGAGAGGGCTCCCAGTATATGACTGGGGTTCTTGGTCTAGGACCAAGTACTTAAAGTCCCTAGATATGTCTAGGGCCCCTGGACATGGTCCAGGGTACCCATGCCTAGGGCATGGGTTGATCCTTGGTCTTGTACCTTGGTGGATGAGACCCCAAAATTATTCTGGGGAAACCTGGTCCTTGATCAGGTTGTTGTTGGTGTATGACCCTCCTTGAAGGTGGGCATGACCACATGAGGAATGAATCCCATATGCAATGATGATAAAGTTAATAAGGTCACATTGAAAATTAATGGACAAGTATTTCCACCATGTAACCCCACCTAAACCCCCTTTACCCTTGCTTGTGTTTGTTTGGGGTTTTTGTTTTTGTCTTAAGGGTTAAAGTAAAGTATTAATTAAAATTGTTTTAATTATAACATGTTTAAATTAATTAATTTAAACATGTTATTTTTAATAGTTATTTTAATTATTACTACACTCTTTTTACTCTAGCCTAAAAGTATAAATAGAGGCCTACCCCCCCTACCTCACACACATTCTATTATACTCTTGTTCTCCTCAAAATTAAGTGGATCTCCTCTTTTTTGTTGCGGCCTCTTTTTGTGATAGTTTCTGAGGTAATTCCTTTGGTGGTTCGGCCCTCCTATTGGCCTTTTTATTCAACCCGGTAATTGTTGATATATTCTCCTCTTTGGTTAGGAGCAAAGGGTTCCTCAACTGGAATTAAAGGTTTGTTTTTATGCTGTATACCTGTGTGTTGATGCCGTCCTTTTCAGCCTACTAGTCTAGTTCTCTAGGCTTCTTCTAGAAGCAGTCGTCCCCTTTCTTTTGTGCAGACCTGGCCTCTCTCATTAAACTGTGACTCCTCCAGCTAGATCTGGCCCCTATTCCTTGAGTCGTGGTCCCTCTAATCTGCCTGTAACCTCTGTGTGTGTAAGGGTTTGAGTCCTTGGAAATTCTGTGAATGTGAGGGCTTGATCACAGAATTTTGTGTATGGTGTTTTAAGTGGTTTCCCTTCCTGGTGGCAAGCAAATCTATTCATTTCTTGGCAAGATATCTAACCTATATGGTAGATCTATGATCCTAAATTTTCTCTGAGAATAATTACAAGTGGCCTTCATCTCTTGTGTGTGACATGACTTCCTTCAGTGATCAGAGGTAAGGCTTAAAGGTAAGTTACTTGTTCAAGGTTAAATTTGGTTAGATCTGTATGTTGTTCCTTATTTCTGATGTTCATCATTGTTAGATCTATTTATTCTTGATAGATCTGATCCTATATCAGATCTACTGTTTAGATATTCTATTTAGTTAGATTTACATCAGATCTATAGATCAGATTTGTTTTGTTTAGATCTATTATGTTGTTGATCCTTCTGGAAATTATTATTGACTAGATCAAATTGATTAGATCAGAACTTACTCAGAACTACTGTTGTCTAATTTAGAAATCCTATAAATCTATTTTTTTAGATCTAATCATTGCTTATGATCAAAATCAAAATGACAGTTCAGATCTGAGTGTTATGAACACTCAGAATTTGTTTTAAATATAATTTGATTTCCTAAGTGCAACAGCTATGTATTATATTGGTTTACTATTCTAATCTTGATTTAGTTGTTTTAATATTACTGAAAATTTGAAAGACAAAAATTACTCTGCTTTATTTCCCTAATTCTAACATGGTATCAGAGCTTAGGGTGTGAAGAGAGCTCAAGGACATAATCTTGAGCCTGCACAGATCCACCTTGTTAGGGTTGTTTTGCAGAGATCAGCCATCTAAACTAATTTAGATCTGAGCAAGGCTTCCTCATTAGTTAAAGTTGAAGACAGAATTGTAGGGGCTGCAAACTTCAATTCTTGAAAATACAGAATAATGAACATTCTTGAATAGAATGATCTAGAAGATTTGATCACTAGGGAGATTGAAGAACCCACCTCAAACACATCCAGGGAAGCATACAAAAGGAAACAAACCAAGGCTAAAAGAATCATTTTTTATTCTATCAAAGACAACATGATGCCCATCATTGGTCATCTAAGAACTTCCAAAGATTGTTTTGATGCCTTGGCAAACCTCTATGAAAAGAAGGCACCAACTCAGAAAAGAATTTTGAAGAAACAATTACGAACTTTGAAAATGGGAAAAGATGATACAGTTGCTACCTTCTTCTCCAAAATTGCTCAAACCAAATATCAGCTTATTGCAATAGGAGTTCCTGTAGATGATGATGATCTTGTTCAAACAGCATTTGATGGACTTCCTAATGCTTGGGGAGTTTTTCTTGCATCCATGAATGGAAGGGAATCCCAACCTAATTTTTAAATATTGTGGCATGACTGCTTAGAAGAAGAAGGAAGATTAAATAGAAGAAATGGTTATTCAATTTTAAAAGATCATGCCCTTGCAGCAAAGACCAAGAAATGGAATAAGTTCCCTAAATCAAAAGGTAAAGGTAAGAAACCCCAACAGTAAGCTATCTCATCTCAATCCTCATTTATCTAAAGTTAAATTTTTTAACTGCAATAAGCTAGGACATTATTCTAGAGATTGCAGGAATCCTCCCTCTCAGAAGAAAAGAAGAGGAAGATTCCAAGCCTCAGTTTCCATTGAAGAGGCTAAACATCAAGAGGAGCCTCAAAGAAGACAAACTAGGGCTGCCACCAAAGAGCAAGAACAACAAAAGGAATATTATCTTATCTCAGCTCTTTCTGGCACTATCACCAAGTCAGAGGAGATTTGGTTAATAAATAGCGGTGCTTCCAGACACATGACAGGGTTCAAACAAAACCTTGCAAACTATCAAGACAAGAAATTCAAGGCAAAGGTAGAACTAGGTGATGATGGCACCTATGACATAAAAGGTTTTGGATCTACCTCTTTCCAATTTCACTCAGGTAATATCTTTCACATTGATGAAATTCTTTATGTACCTGGACTAAAGAAAAATTTAATCTATGTTCCAATTTTAGAAAGTAAAGGTTACTTAGTAGTTTTCTCCAAAGCGAAGGCCCTCTTGTGGTCCTCAAATAAATATATAAACACTGCTATAACTATTGGTACTTGTGAGAGTGGACTTTATAAAATTCCAGGTCAGGTTGTTCAAGCTCTAGTTCACGAGACAGTAAATCCCTGCGAGCTTTGGCATAGAAGACTTGGACATCTCAACTACAACGCACTTCCAGGTTTGCAAAATATGGTGACAGGTATGCCAATATTTTCTGTTGAGCATGATAGTATTTGTAAAGGTTTTTCACTTGGTAAGAACATAAAGAAACCCTATGCTCTCAGTAAAATAAAATCAAATGGAATTTTGGATTTAATTCATTTTGATCTTTGTGGGCCCATGTCTGCACCGTCTATGAATGGTTGTATTTATTATATCATTTTTATTGATGATTGTTCACGTAAAACTTGGATTTATTTCTTAAAGACTAAAGATGAATCTTTTAGCATATTTCAAGATTTCAAGAATCTTGTTGAAAATCAAATAGGAATACACATCCGAGTTTTCAGAACAGATAACGGTAAAGAATTTGACTCCTTCAAATACGACGAACTCTGTCGGGCTTCTAGAATTAAGAGGGAGCTAATTGTGCCATACAACCCTCAGCAGAATGGGGTTGCTGAAAGAGAGAATAGAACTATATGTGAAGCAGCCAGGGCCATGATGCATGACCAAAACCTACCTTTATCACTTTGGGTCGAGGTTGCCAATATTGCAGTCTACATTTAGAATAGATGTCCAGACAAATCCCTTGAAGCAAAAAATCCTAAAGAAGTTTTCAACGAAATTAAGCCCTCAGTTGATCACTTGAGAATCTTTAGAAATCCAGTCTATATACACATACCAAAAGAGAAGAGGATTAAGCTAGAGCCCTCCGGTAAGAAAGGAACTTTTGTGGGATATGGTGAAACCTCAAAAGCTTACAGGATTTATATCCCAGGTCAAAAGTTCATCGAAGTAAGCAGAGCCATCACCTTTCATGAAGAAATAGATTTTCGTCAGGCCAGAGAACTTCCATGTGATTCAGAGATGCAGGAAGCTCCACCACCAGATTCTCCTTTTCCAGATGAGCAGAGGGAGGAAACCTCAAAACTTCCAGTGGATCCCTCAAGGGATACTACTTAGTTTCCAATGGAGATACCTCATGTTAAAAGGAAACCAGCCTGGTGTCGGGAAATATTGAAAGAAGCATAAAAGCATTCAGCTCTTAAGGGCATCTTTAGAGAAAGCAAGAAACCATATAAGTACTCCAGTCTCATAGAAAATTTAAATACTTTGATTGATTCAGAACCCTCCACATTTTTTTAAGCCTCAAAACATCAAGTGTGGAAAGATGCTATGAATGAAGAATATGAATCTATTCTAAAGAATGATGTATAGACCGTAGTTCCTATACCTCATGGAAAATCAGTAGTAACTTCAAAATGGCTTTATAAGATAAAGCATGCAGCAAATGGCAGTATTGAGAAATACAAGGTGAGATTCGTGGCTAGTGGTTTCTCTCAAAAAAAAGGAATTGACTACGTCGAGATTTCTGCTCTAGTTTCCAGGCATACTTCAATAAGGATTATTATCTCTCTTGCAGTAGTTTTTGGTTGGAAACTTCACCAAATGGATGTTAAGACTTCTTTTCTTAACGATGAAGTTAAACAAAAAGTATACATCGAGTAGCATGAAGGTTTTGTGATAAATGATAAAAGATCTCATTTGTGCAAACTCAAGAAAGCCCTGTACGGGTTGAAGCAAGCTCCGAGAGCTTGGTACGGTAGAATAGACAGTTTTCTACAAAGTCTTGGATTCACCAAGAGCATAGTAGATCCAAATCTTTATATAAAGATTGTTCAAAATCATCCAGTTATCCTAGTCTTATACATGGATGATATGTTCCTCACTGGAGAGGAAAACTTGATAGCTCAGACTAAGAGGGAGCTTTCTACAGAGTTTGAAATGAAAGACTTGGGGCTCATGCATTATTTCTTAGGCTTGGAGGTATGGCAGAAACCAGGTGAGATCTTTCTCTCACAGGGTAAATATGCAGTTGATGTGCTCCGCAGATTTGGCATGATGGACTGCAAGTCCATGACTACTCCAATGATCTCTAACCTAAAGAAACTACAATATCAAGTCACAAGTTCAGATCTCGAAGATCCCACCTTATATTGGAAGATCATTAGATCTTTGATGTATCTCATACATAGGAGACCAGACATTTGTTATGTGGTAAATGCTCTCAGTCAGTTCATGTGTGACCCGAAGCATATACATATGGTTGTTGTGAAGCATATTCTGAGATATGTTTGAGGAACTATAGCTTATGGTCTCAGATACACTTCCAGTGGAGGTGTAATGCTCCATGGTTTTACAGATTTAGATTGGACGCTCAGTGCAGTAGATCGGAAGAGAACTTCCGGTTATTGCTTCAGTTTGGGTTCGGCAATGATTTCCTGGTCCAGCAGGAAATAGGGCTCCATAGCCCAAAGCACTGCAGAAGCAGAATACATTGTTGCAAGTACTGCTAGAAGAAAAGTAGTGTGGCTTAGGAAGCTACTTTCAGACTTGTTCAGTTCAGAGCTCGAACCCACAGTCATTCATTGTGACATTTAGAGTTGTATAAATCTCACCGAGAATCCAGTGTTTCATGACAGATTGAAACACATTGATATGAGATACCACTATGTCCGAGACATGGTTCAGAAGAATGTTCCCAGCATTCAGTATGTTCTGACAGAAGAACAGATAGTAGATATTTTTACCAAGCCACTATCACTGACAAAGTTTGTATACTTTCGTGACAATCTTGGTGTAACTGAGAATGCCTCTCTTGCTGAGAGGGAGTGTTAAATTTAAAGCACCTGCAAGAGCCATTCTCTGGGAGGATGCAAAATACCCTAGCCGAGATCTAGGGCCCCCAGTGCACTCCTAGGGTACTTGGTCTGGGACCAAATATTCAGTACCATGGAAATATACCCTTGTTAGGGCCCCCCGTATATGACTGGGGTTCTTGGTCTGGGACCAAACAGTAAAGACCTCTGAGAGGGCCCCCAGTATATGACTGAAGTTCTTGGTCTGGGACCAAGCAGTTAAAGTCCCTAGATATGTCTAAGGCCTCTGGACATGGTCCAGGGTACACATGCCTAGGGCATGGGTTGATCCTTGGTCTTGTACCTTGGTGGATGAGACCCCAGAATTATTCTGGGGAAACCTGGTCCTTGATTAGGTGGTTGTTGGTGTATGACCCTCCTTGAAGGTGGGCATAACCACATGAGGAATGAATCCCATATGCAATGATGATAAAGTTAATAAGGTCACCTTGAAAATTAATGGAAAATTATTGCCACCATGTAACCCCACCTAAACCCCCTTTACCCTTGCTTGTGTTTGTTTGGGGTTTTTGTTTTTGTCTTAAGGGTTAAAGTAAAGTATTAATTAAAATTGTTTTAATTATAACATGTTTAAATTAATTAATTTAAACATATTATTTTTAATAGTTATTTTAATTATTACTACCCTCTTTTTTCTCTAGCCTAAAAGTATAAATAGAGGCCTACCCCCCCTACCTCACACACATTCTATTATACTCTTTTTCTCCTCAAAAGTAAGTGAATCTCCTCTTGTTTGTTGTGGCCTCCTTTTGTGACAGTTGTTGAGGTAATTCCTTTGGTGGTTCGACCCTCCTATTGGCATTTTTATTCAGCCTAGTAACTGTTGATATCTGCTCCAGTTTGGTTAGGAGAAAAGGGTTCCTCAGCTAGAATTAAAGGGTTGTTTTGGTGTTGTATACGTGTGTGTTGATGTCGTCCTTTTCAGCCTACTAGTCTAGTGTTTTAGGATTCTTCCAGAAGCAGTCGTCCCCTTTCTTTTGTGCAGACCTGGCCTCTCTCATTAAGCCGTGACTCCTCCAGCTAGATCCAGCCCCTATTCCTTGAGCTGTATCCCCTCTAATATGCATGTAACCTCTGTGTGTGTAAGGGTTTGAGTCCTTGGAAATTCTATGAATGTGAGGGCTTGATCACAGAAATTTATGTATGGTGTTTCAAGTGGTTTCCCTTCCTAGTGGCAAGCAAATCTATTCATTTCTTGGCAAGAGATCTAACCTATATGGTATATCTATGATCCTGAATTTTCTCTGAGCATAATTACAAGTGGCCTTCATCTCTTGTGTGTGACATGACTTCCTTCAGTGATCAAAGGTAAGGCTTAAAGGTAAGTTACTTGTTCAAGGTTAAATTTGGTTAGATCTGTATGTTGTTCCTTATTTCTGATGTTCATCATTGTTAGATCTGTTTATTCTTGACAGATCTGATCCTATATCAGATCTACTATTTAGATATTCTCTTTAGTTAGATTTACATCAGATCTATAGATCAGATTTGTTTTGTTTAGATCTATTATGTTGTTGATCCTTCTGGAAATTATTATTGACTAGATCAAATTGATTAGATCAGCACTTACTCATAACTATTGTTGTCTAATTTAGAAATCCTATAAATCTATTTTCTTAGATCTAATCATTGCTTATGATCAAAATCAAAATGGCAGTTCAGATCTGAGTGTTATGAACACTCAGAATTTGTTTTAAATATAATTTGATTTCCTAAGTGCAACAACTCTGTATTATCTTGGTTTACTATTCTAAGCTTGATTTAGTTGTTTTTATCTTACTGAAAATTTGAAAGACAAAAATTACTCTGCTTTATTTCCCTAATTCCAACACCAGTAAAGGTAGTTTGGGTTGTTGGTTATAACCATGGAAAAAGGGGCCTGGAGTTTGATTGGCACCAGGTTGCCAGGAAAAGTTGGGCTGCTAGTAGGGTTCTGGTAAAAACCATGGCCATGACCAGCGTACGGATTTTTCGTTTGAGGAGACATCATCAGTTGATTCCCGAAATAGGACGTAGATGG
Organism: Picea engelmannii; assembly: GCA_009831015.1. Taxonomy (NCBI): domain Eukaryota; kingdom Viridiplantae; phylum Streptophyta; class Pinopsida; order Pinales; family Pinaceae; genus Picea; species Picea engelmannii. The sequence continues at coordinate 135,241 of ML792372.1, forward strand.
TTGGGCATGCATTACATTCAGAGGAATTTGGGAAGGGTTGCCCCATGCCAATCCCATGGGCATAGGTACTGCACCTTGCCTGGGGTTCCATTGGTTGTGAAAAGAATTGCCCCAGATTGGCATTCCTGACGAGGGAACTGATCCTTGCCAAGACTTCCAAGGTCCTGATGCAAAAGAAGTGCTTGGGTTTGCCCCGTGTGTAGGAATAGTACCCTGCATAGGATTAGGTTGGCCATAACCGAGGTTGCCCCCAGTCGGGAAAGAAACTGACGAGAAAGCGTTGTTACCAAATGCACCGAACAAATAAAAAGGTGCCGACCCTACCGGCATATTATGAGAAGCTGGTCCTTGACTTCCTACTCCAAATGAACTATGGTGTGTGTTTGGCCCGACGGATTGCTGGTGGGTACTGTCGAGTGAAGGGGATGAAGGAGGTATATGACCTCCCCCATAAGGGAAATCATTAAAGGGAGCTGAAGTGCCCCCCGTGGGTACTTGCAGAGGAGCGTTAGAGCTCCCTGCCCCCAAACCTAAAGTCTGTAAAGTGGAGTAGGATAGTACAGGGCTTGTACCTGAGCTAGGCATCCTATATAAGAATGGAAGGCCTGTCGCACTCTGTGTGAAAGGAGCAGTGGTTGCCACCAAAGACGGGATCGGACCACTGCTCGAGGTAGAGGAATTTGAGACCATGGTGGCTCGGACCGGTGATGGTGGGTTAGGATGTGGAACACCCCCTGTGGTGATAGTCGAAGTGGGAATAGAAGAATTCCTAGAAGAAGTGGAAGCATTTGTTTCCATTGTTTTTTGTGACATTATCTGATGCCTGTAAGGATAAATTTGTACGATGATGGGTGCTAGAAGATCAGTGGTTGGAGTTTCAAGTGGACCGAGAGCTTCCGTTCCAAGGTCTGAAATAGTTGGGTCCTCCGAATGTTGGTCGGGCACATTTTCCTGTGACCCAGTCGCTTCAAAAGACCCTTGTTGGTCGAGCTTTCGCCTTAGCGGTGGTGAGGGTGGCTCCAGTGTAACCAGTGGCAGGCCAAGAAGCCTTCTTGATTGGCAGAGCTTGTGATCCTCCACTGTGTGAGAAGATCAAAGACACACTATGGTTTTCTATTCGTTCAAAAACAACACACACTAGAAAAAAAACCCTACAAGATAAAACAAGCAAACACTAACCTAGTTGGAAGAACAGTTACAACAACCAACACTAGAGAAACTTACAGGTGCAAGTGCAACTCAAACACGGAAGCACCCTCCATGTATACTCTGTAAAGCATGGCCCGATGTTTTTCCTAGGTACCGCGGTATACCCCTGCAATCACCTGTGTGTGTCTCTAAAAAAGATAGGCAACTAGGTTGCCAGCGCACGAACAGTCACCAGGCGGGTTCAGTCGACAGTCGGGTAGACCAAAATGAGTAGGGTATCGAGCCCAAAACCTGTCAAGGTTATCGAAAGCAAGTGGTCCAGAAGACAATTGAGGACCTTGAACATATTCAATATCCACGAAGCTCCGTGGAAAATGCAATCAACGGAATGCCAAGACAAGCCCTCTATATGTGTTCTCCATTACGATTGGTCCGGCTTTGGAGGGGTTATCTCCGCTACCTTTCTGCACGCGACCTCGTGTTTATCCCCTATGTTAGAGGGGGGTCCTGGATAAATTTCATGATACTGGACTTTTAACACTCCCTAGCATAGACTCTTATGTATGTTTTTCATCCTTGAAGAGTTTCCTCTCCAACCTAAATCAAGGCTCTAGCCTAGACTAATTGATGGACCCTAAAAACATAAAGTCTAGTTGATTTTAATTAATCGTTAATTTTTTATGGCTTGTCTTAAGTGAAAGGTTATGAAAGTGAAACTAATGATGTTTGAGAGATGAAAGAAAAATAAACAGAAAGCTGGAAACAAAATAACTTCTTCTTGACACAATTCTTAATCAACTTTTCAAACTAAAAAAATTTCCAAGATATTTGAATAGCAAACTCAAAACAGGATTTCGCTCGACTACGAGCTACTTATTGTCCTAAGTAAACATCCAATAACTTATGAAAGAAAAACTTTTCCTGGTTATTAATGAAAACCAATAACTACTTAACCAAACCAAGAAATAAAAGAGTTTTTTTTTTATTTAATGCTCGCAAAGCAAAAAAGGAAAAATGATGACAAGTAAAGACCAAGAAAACTTCTGGCCTAAGCGCAGATCGCAAAGAGTCACTGACAATAACACACAAACTAATGAAAATAGAGTCTCACACTTGTCTAAAAACCCTATGAAAGAAAACAAATTTTAGGAAAACTTTTTTTTTTAATGAAAAAGAAAGTTACTGTTGTGATCATACCTAAGTTGTTGACTACTATGACGGAGACCAAGAACCCTGAGAGGTACAACTTTTGACAAGGAAAAGGATGACTGCCTCTCCTTGAACAAAAATTTTCTCAACAGGCACACAGCTGACAGTTCAACAACTAGTGTGTGCACGCGAGCTGTAAAAGGTCAGAGCGTGTGTACACGCATGCAGACCTTATGCAAGTTGCATGTACCTCTACAAATCTTCAAAAAAATGAAAACATAAGCAATCAAACATTGGCAGAGACCACTGGTATTGAGAACCAGAATCTCTTGAAGACTCAGAAACTTACTTTGTCAGAAAAGAAAAACAATCCAAGGAAAATTTCATAGAACAAAACCAATCTGAAGTGGTAACTAAGCTAAGAACCGCAAAAACAGAGACCAGAATGAGTTTCAGAAAAACCCTGAGAAGGATTAGTTCTAACAAGGAAGAGGATGACTGCCTCTTTAATAAAAAAATTATGAACTTAACTACATTGTTGTCACTTCATCAGCTAGTGTGTCCACGCGGGTTGTGTGAAGGTTGGGCGTGTGTACACGCATGCAAGCCTTATATAGGCTGCGTGTACCTCTGTGACTTCCCGTAAAATAAAATGCAGCCAAGCAAAGTAAGAAGGAAGAACTGTTATGGAAGACCAGAATCCCTACTAGCTCATAATTTTGCAGAAACTCTAAAAACAAGTAATGAAATCATTTTTTTTTAAATACCCAAAAAAGACTCCCAGAAAACCCTAGTATGGTCGCCAATTCTATTGTGGGTGGGAATCCCTCCTATGGACTTAGCATTTAAGGGATCTAATCATGCATGTAGAAAATGACCATTTCAAAGGCTTCTTCTCTTTCCTATTCTCCCAACACAAAACCCCACATTCATGCAATACAAAGGTGTAAATGAGATTCGGTAACTCTACCTTAAGTCCTTTGTTTGATGTCGGTCCCTTTGCTTTCACTCGCTCTTTGATTGCAAGCCTCCTCCCAAATATGGCCTGCATTCACACATGAACAAACAAAAAAGTTGCGAACATGTATTCCATATACTAATTGTTGGGTTAGTTGTGACAATATTATAAAATAAACATTTAACCTGAACACATGATATGGAGGGATGGGAAAAGTATTCCTTTTTGTATTAATCTTCACAAGAGTAAACTTACAATATGTGGTCATCACTGCTCCTCGAAACTAGTCCTGGGCTCCTCTTCAACTGTCCTCCAACTTATTTTCTCTATATTTCTCTTTGCACAAGGAAGGCTAAAGGTTGGGACAAGGGGAGTGCTCAATTGGGTATAGTTTCTTTACTATAATTTTCCTCCTTTCAAATGGGACCCTTACCCCTTCTTTTATAGGCTAGAAGGAGCTAGGTATTTGGTCGAATGACCGGCCATGCATGGACGAAAGGTTTAGTTAACTTACCCAAGTTGTGTGTTCCGTCAGCAACTTTCCCTTTTTAGTGCTTTTGTAGGTACACGCGGGTTGTAGTGAGTCAGCTAGAGTGTACACGCGGGTTGTAGTGGAGTAGGGTGCGTGGGCCTTTAAAAAGGGTTTTTTTAAGAAGAGGTGTTCAATACTGGCTTGGAAAAGAAGGCATATGAGATGGCCTGATGTCAGGTAATCATGTCTGGTGAAAATTAGGGTTATAACATGGAGGCATCTTGACCATTAGAATGACGCTCCGGAATGGCTAGAAACGCAGTTATTACCGGAAAGATCGTCATTGGACTGTTGAGACTGTGCCATAACAGATGGAAGAAGAGACAGTCGAGAGACAAGTGGGGAAGCTTGTTGAGTCCATTCAACAGCTTCAAGCCAGAGTAGCAGAGCTAGAAATTCAAGCAGTGCCTAGTACTCTACAAGAAGTAAGAGATCAAAGGGAAGAAACTACCAGGAGCACAGTAGAAAGAATCAGGGCATTGGCCACAGAATGTAAGAAACTAAGTGAATGAAGTGTGCGGACCTATGAGCGCCTTGCAGAAGACCCAGAGCTGAGGATATTGGAGGCATAGCTCCAAGAGGCCAAGAAGTAGGCATCGACTGTGCAAGCGCAGTTGAAGTTGCTTACTACAGTGGAAAAGATGAAAAGGTCGCAGGAACAGCACGCAGTTCAACATCAAGTCACTGCCATCCAAAGCAAAGTTATGGAGGTGACACAGAGACTCCAGCCGATGCAGGATGAAGCCTGCACACTTTTCAAAGAGATCAAGGGACAAGGATCACAATTGGAACAGGTGGTCATGATAGTGGAACAACGCCTAGAAGAGCCTGTCATCGAGCAAGTAATTCAGGAGTTCGTCGAGCAAGAGGTTTTGGCGAAGCAGCAAGTCGAGGCAGCTTGAGCTAAGATCAAGGCCTTCAATGCAGTGTTGCCCAGATCGAAGTGACTCAGGATGGGTCACAGGTGAGTGTTGGGGGAATGTTGGCCCTTGACTAGGTTTGGAGGAAACACTAGTCATGTCTGACCATTTTTGGGACTTTTAGGGTTTATGTAACAGGTATTGGATTTTTGGGATTTTTGGGATTTTAGGGTTTATGTAACAGGTATGGTATGTTGGACCATGGGTTTACCCATGCTTAGGCCCCTTTTTTAATGTATAAATAGATAGCTAAGCAATTTAAGAAGTACTAGAATTGGCTTAGTGCAAGTGGTAAGTTACTAGTCATTATTCAGCTTAGTGCATGAATAGTTGGCTTTGTGCACGAATGAGTTAAGGCTTGCAAAGATAAGTGTAAGTGTTTTTGTAAGTGCTTGGCAGGGATGATTTTAAGGATGGAAATTTATTTTAAAATGTAGAAACCTTGGCGAATCTTACTAATCCTTCATATGCCAACTATAAATGTTTGGCGATATTTTTGTAAAAATGTTCAAATTTCTAAGGATTTTATATAGTTTGTATAAAATTTTGGTGATTTTTAACGTAAAATAATTTTATCCTATAAATTTTGGGCGAATCATTTTTAGAATAACGAATCTTTATTTGGTAAAAACCTTGGAAAATTAGCCCATGAGAGAAATTTAGCCCCTAAAATCATCCCTGGTGCTTGGTGCAGGCAGAATATGTAAGGCTTTGTGCTTTGATCTAACTCAGGGAAGGAGGATCTAGCGAGGTGCACGCAAATCTCATGTCCTTTGCAGAGTTGGATCTGTGGCTTGGTTCATGTAAGAAGATTGGAAGAGACTAATAAAGAAGAAGCAGAGTTGGTGGACGTAGCCCCACACTGGGGTGAACCATGTATATCCTGTGTTATTGTTCTTTGTGCAATGCGTTCATGATGTTTATGTTATATTTTCTTAGTACGCTATTATTGATGTGTGATAGGTAGATCCATTGATTCTTAGTGATATATATATGAAGAAATGTTAGATCTGCTCTGATGTTATGTGCTAAATGATTAGATGTGCTTAATCTTGATTAATACTGCACTGATCTACACTTAGGGTTAATATGCGGTGTGAATAAGAATCAGAACTTAATGCATATGTTGGCTAAGTGCTATGTTAAGGTGTTGTAATCACAAATCTGTGTCCCAGCTAGATTTTAGACACTTGAGTCTTGAAACCCCCCCTACCTCTACCTTGGGTGAGACTTCATCTTCTTCATAGGTGTTGCCGAAAGGGTTAGGGTTTTGTTGGTGCATTTGTCCCTGTGCCAACAATGCATGTTGAGCATTCGAAGTTGCGCAGAAATTAAGGATGTGCATGGTATATGCACTAAAGTGTGGCATTGGGGCATGTATAACATGTGGTGTGCGCAGTATATATATGCACGGTAAAACACACTAAGTTTTTTCTCACAACGTGAAAGCTTGTGTCATAGTGTGATGCACAAGATGTGTTCTTGCATTATTGACCGAACGCAGTTTGAATTGTTTGTGCGCACGTGACTTTGGTATGATTGTGTGTGCATAATCACGTGGCTCGAAGGTATAATTACTAGAATGCATATGAAAACACTTAACCATGAAGTAGTGTGGTATAGTGTTGGTAATATGTGTAGAGTATTGGTGCAGACACAGAAGTGGTGTTCAATAGAGATTGGTGCACGACACAGGACTTGTGCTCAATAGAGATTGGTACACGACAGAAAATGTGCACTGGATAGTGGTGTGTGGTGCAAGCGCTACAGGTTTAGAATTGTGTGTGTAAACCTGCACATGCTAAATATGAAGTATAATTATGTGTGTGAAGTTGACTGAGAAGTTAAATTCCTAATAAATAAGAAGAAACAATTATGATGTTGTATGAAAACTGAGTTGTACATCATTTCATGATTTGTTAAATTGTCTAGCCTAACCAATTTTGTTGGTTTCACATTTACAGAGCCAACATCATTAGATCAAGAAGGATCAACACAAGTTGAGAATCATGGAATATGTGGAAGGGATTTTCAGTCATGAAGAAGAGAACAGAGGAATGTAGGTCCATATGGGTATTGAAGGTACAAACTCCAATGGACATGGAGAAGGTAAGGAAGAAAGCATGAACTTGATGGAAACCATAAAGAGTTTGCATAGGGATTTCTTGAGTCTTAAAGATAACAATAAGAGGATTTTGAAATCTAAGGAGCTGTAGGAAGACTTCAACATTAAGTTGATGTAGAGCTTGAACAGAATTGAGAATAAAATGGATAAGCAAACGGATTCAAGCAGATCGAGAAGATATAGGTCCCATGATAAGAGGGGAAGATCATTGTGCATCAGAAGTGATGGCAGACAACACCATCACTCTCCAAGACATTCCACTATGAGAGCGTGCAGTAGTTCAATTCCTGTTAATAAACCTAATAATACTGGGGTGGATGAACTAGAGAAGGAAATGAATAAAATCAAACCTCTTACCTTTGATGGTGAGCATAAGAAAGATGAGGATGCAGAAACTTGGCTGCTAAATATGAGAAAGTATTTCTATTTGCACAATTACTCTTCACTGGCAGAAGTTAGAATTGTTATTTACCAACTCAAGGGAAAAGCATCAATGTGGTGGGACCAATATGTGCAAGTACAACGCATTGATGAGAAGAAAGTGACTTGGAGAGAATTCAAGAGATATTTTCAAAGGAAATACTTGACCAAGAGGTATGAAAAGAAAATGAAAGAGTTCTTTGAACTCAAGCTTGGGAGTATGACAACAGATGAGTATGAAAGAAGGTTTTTAGAACTACTAAAATATGTTTTGTTCATCAAAGATGAGCAAGTTAATATTCAGAGATATTTGAGTGGGTTTCCACCATTTATGAGTGACAGAATACAATATGATGATCCCAAAACATTGGAGGAAACCATAAGAAGGATTGAGTTCCTTTATGATCAGTAAAAATGGAAAGCATCTTACCAGAAATCTTGGGAAGACAAGAAGAAAAGTAAGATGAAACTAAGGAACAAGGGGAATAAGCCACCATTCTTCAAAAATAACTATCAGGAACAATCATCTACTAAATAATTTAGATTGACAGATCCATTAGGGAAAAGTTCAATGCAACAATCTATTCAATGTTGGGGTTGTAAGGGAGATCACATGTACAAATATTGTCTGCATAGGAGTGAAAGAGTGAAGACTGCTCACAACGTGCAACAAGATGAAATGGTAGAGGACATGGGAAGAAATGTACCTAATAATTTTGTAGCCTTGGACAATAATCAAGATGAGTTTCAATCACATATGATTGAAGTTGAAGGTAAGATAAATAATCATCCCATTGCTATTTTAATTGATTCGGGAGCTAGTCATGGTTATCTAGATCCTAAGATGGTGGAAAGGTTTTATTTGCCAAGAAGCAAGCTTGGAAAACCTTGGATGGTACAGCTAGCCATAGGAGCTAAAAATAATATTAGTGATATCATTAAGGTATGTCCAATGAACCTGAATGGACTAAACACCAGCACAGAGTTGAATATTATACCTTTAGGTTCTTATGATTCTCTAATTGGTATGGATTGGTTGGATCAACACCATGTTGTCCTAGATTATTATAAAAAATCATTTAATTTCTTGGATGAGGAAGGAAACTTAAGGACAGTACAAGGGATTCCTAGAGAAGTGACTGTTAGAGAAGTTTCGGCCTTTCAACTAAAGAAGATTTACAGGAAAGGGTGTCAATTTTTTTCCGCATAGATGGAAGAGACACCTAGGGATAAGGTGTCAGACATTGAAGAATTCACAGTCTTGAAAGAGTTTGAAGATGTATTCAAGTAGATACCAGGATTTCCACCTAAAAGAGATATTCACTTCTCTATCAATTTGATACCTGGTGCAGCTCCAATATCTAAGACTCCTTACAAGATGAGTACACCTGAACTGAAGGAATTGCAAATGCAGCTTGAAGAGATTCTAAAGAAGGGGTATATATTCCCAAGTGTGTCACCTTGGGGTGCCCTAGTATTTTTTGTAAATAAAAAAGATGGAACCTTGAGACTTTGCATAGATTTTTGATAGTTGAACAAAGTAACTCTGAAGAACAAGTATCGTTTGCCAAGGATAGATGACCTCTTTGATCAACTGAAAGATGAAAAAATATTCTCCAAGATTGATCTCAAGTCAGGCTATCGTCATGTAAGAATTAAAGAAGAATACATCAACAAGACTACTTTCAGAACAAGGTACAGCCATTATGAGTTCACAATGGTACCATTTGGGTTAACAAATGCACCAGTTTTCTTCATGTACCTCATGAATGGTGTATTCAGAAATTACTTGGACAAGTTTGTCATTGTATTTTTGGATGACATTTTGATATATTCTAAGTCTAAAAAAGAACATGAGAAACACTTTAGAATGGTTTTACATGTTTTAAGGGAGAATCCATTGTATGCCAAATTGAGCAAGTGCTCATTTTACCAAAAGCGAATACATTATTTGGGCCATATAATCTCCAAGGAGGGGATAGCGGTAGATCCAAAAAAGATAAGAGCCATTGAAAATTTGTCAGCACCAAGGAATGTATATGAGATAAGATCATTCATGGGCCTTGCAATTACTATAGAAGATTCATTAAGGGACTCTCAAGAATTGCACACCTAATTACTTCCTTGCAAAAGAAAGATGTGAAGTTTTAGTGGACACTAGACTGTGAAAGGAGTTTCAAATATTTGAAGCAGTTATTAACAAGTGCCCAAATACTAAGGATTGTTGATCCAAATGAAGATTTCATAGTATGCATTGATGCATGTAATGAGGGACCAGGTGGAGTCCTTAGTCAGAATGGGTATGTGATATGCTAGGAATCAAGGAAGTTGAAGGAGCATGAAAGACACTATGAAACTCGTGATTTGGATTTGGCATCCATTGTACATGCCTTGAATATGTGGAGGCATTACCTCATGTGGAAAATATTTGAATTGAGGACAAATATTTGTTTGATCAACCAACTCTGAATGCCAGGAAAAGAAGATGGTTAGAATTCATCAGTGAATATGATTTTGATATAAAACATATCAAAGGTAAAGAGCACAAGGTGGCTAATGTACTCAGCGGGAGGGTGCATGAGATGCATGCTATAGCCATTAGCATGTGTCAATCAAATTTGAAGGGTATAATTCTAGAAGTTGCTAAATCATATCAGAAATATATGGAGTTGAGGGAAAAACTTCAGCAAGGAAGCTTACAACAGAAAGTTGAAGACTATAAGCTAGAAGAGGATGAAATCCTTCTATACAAAGGAAAAAATTATGTGCCAAATTCTCAGGAATTAAAGAATCTAATATTGGGAGAAATGCATAGTGTACCTTATGTTGGACACCCGGGTTACCAAAAAACTATTGCAATTGTCAAGAGCCAATATTATTGGCCAAGAATGAAGAAAGAAATTGTTGATTTTATTTCCAAATGTTTGGCATGTCAAAAGGTCAAGGTTGAGCATAGGCATTCATCTAGTCTGCTACATCCATTACCCATTCCAAAGTGGAAGTGGGAAGTGGTAACAATGGATTTTATTAGTAAGATACCCAGAAATAACATGCAGCATGATTCCATCATGGTGGTGGTGGACAAACTTACCAAAGCTTCCCATTTTATTCCAGTGAAGCTTAATCACAATGCAGCTAACATAGTTGATATCTATCTGAAAGAAGTAGCTCGATTGCATGGAATGCCCAAGAAAATTGTCTGGCAGAGATCCAAAATTTACTTCAAAATTTTTGCAAGGTTTTTTCAATGGATTTGGAACAAATCTACATTTTATCACAACTTATCATTTATAGTTAGCTGGGCAGACAGAAAGGGTGAATCAAGTAATAGAAGATATGTTAAGGATGTATCTCATGGATAAACCATCCAAATGGGAGGATTATCTACACTTGGTAGAGTTTTCTTACAACAATGGGTATCAATCATCCCTGAAGATGAGTCCATTTGAGGCACTCTATGGAAGGAAATGAAACACACCAATCATCTGGAACAACCTAGCAGACCGTGCAATAGTTGGTCCAAAACTACTCAGAGAAATGAAAGAGAAAATGATAAAAATTAAGCAGAATTTAAATGTTGTGTAGGATAGGCATAAAAGTTATGTTGATAAGGGAAGAACTCACAAGGAAGTAAATGTGGGAGATCATTTTTTCCTAAAACTAAAGTCCAACAGAAGTTCCCTTAAATTGGGAAATTGTTCAAAGTTGGCAGCGCAGTTTTGTGGGCCATTTGAAATCCTGGAAAGGATTGGGCCTGTGACATTTATGCTTACCTTGCTTGCATCAATGCATATTCATAATGTATTCCATGTGTCCTTTCTTAAAATATATATACTTGATACTAATCATGATATTGATTGAAACGTGATTCAGTTGGAACAAGAAGGCAGTTTTCAAGTGCATCTGGTGTGCATATTGGATTAGATGATCAAGTAGCTATGGAATCGAGCCATAAGGATAGTAAAGGTCCAATGGACCTGGTAAATTCCTGAGGATGTGACTTGGGAGCATGAGGATGCTATGCGGGCAGAATACCCACATATTTTTTAAAACTTTTGTTTTTTATTGTACATGTGTATATACTACACTGTGGACAGTGCATAAATAAGGGAGAGGGGATTGTAATACCCCTAGGCTGATTCCCAAGTGTAAACATCAATGTAAATCTACTTTACTTATAAGTTGGTGAGATTAAGTAACAAGTTGTTGATTTGGTTATGTGCACATTAAGTTAGTGCGTGAGGATCTCACATCAAAGGAGTGTGCACAGTTGTAAATGGATACAACGCACAGTCGAATGTTTTTCGCGCACCCATGTAAGTAAACAAGAATGGTGCATTGAAAGTAAGATAGCTTAATGAATGCAGCACGCGCAAGTGTTAAGAGAAGGGATGGCGCACTGAAGGATTAGGCATGCAACCCTGGAATCAGTGCACATTGGTTTAGTGCATAGGTTTTTGAATGGCAAAGAAGCCTTTTTGTATATAATTCATGATGTAGCATGCACCTATGAAAAGGAACGAGGTTGGCGCACTAAGGAAAGAGTGCATGCAACCCAGAAGTTCCACACACACTGGTTTTAAGTGCGCAGACTGTTTATTTTCAGGTTGGTGAGACTGTATGCAAAAGATCAGTACTCATGTACTGAGATGTAAATGTAATCATATGAAAATTAATAAAAATACATCCCTACGGAAAACTGACCATGTAAAAGAGTTTGGGGGGGCTTAAACTCCACTAGATGAGGTCAAGGGGGCTGGGTTAAAGGGGCTTAAAGCCAAAAAGGAATATTTTATTAATATTTTTTTAAAAGTGTAAAGTAAGGATATAGTATTATATCCTAAGTCCTGGGAAGGGGACAAGCGGATAAAAGAAGTTCTCAACATGACAAGTGTCAATTTGGGGACATGTTGTGGACAGAAGGTAGTTCTCAACCCGACAGGTGTCAAGTTGGGAACAAACAGTCAAATGATTCATACTTATTCCATTCAGGCACCGAATCATTCAGGTGGTTTGGACTATCACAGGGGGTGATGAATCCGATTGATTTTCCATCAAAAGGATATCTCTGTCATGCCCCGACTATTCTGTGATTGATCCCGACGTTGTTGTCATGAGATGATTATTATTGTAATCAATATGTTGAATATTTTCGTAGATACCTGTGTATGGAATAATATCTTGGAGAGATTATTTGAGGAGGCAAGTTTTCATGGCCATGGGACGTTGGCCTAAAGAGGCAGGTTGTCAGGCCTGTGGAAGATTGTATTCTCTCCAGGTGAGAGAATTGTTGGGAATTATTTCCTGAGGTGTCAAACTACAACAACAGGGCTCTAAGACTTCATGTTCGGCCTATTTTTAAAGCCATGGAAGGGAAGTCAGGAAGTGAAGGGATTGTTGAGCAGAGAAGGGGTAGAATTCCTGGGGTGGGATAGGCATGTGGGGAATGAGATACTGTAGGATATCAATGTGAATTGGCATCTGTGATGGAATTTCCTGAAATTGAGTCACATGTTTATGAGCTACCTGTGACTTAGTTCCTGTAGAGTGAGATAATTTATCCTGGTTGGGAAACCTTTCCCAAGTGGATTTTAGCCCCAGCTTGGGGGTGACCCATTGTTGAGATTTATGAACAGTGCGGTCTAAGGATGCAAGGAATATGGAAGGTACAGTTGGTGTATTTTATTCCAAAAGATAAGTTCCAGTTGTGTGTTAAATCATGTTTGCAAATTATATTTATGAAATTGTTTTCATGGGTTTATGTTATTCATGTTGTGTTTTTAATTATGTTATGAATTGTGTATAAATCAATTCAGAAAATGTATGTAATCATGCATTACAGAGATTCTATATGTTTTTAATTAAGGACAAAGTTGTGTTAGAGAAATTCAAGTGGATTTTTTGGTTAAATGGTATTAAATCATCAGAGTTTTAAGTGACATTACCTAGCAGATGGTTGGGGGTGTTACATGCTTCCCATTTTTGTTATATTTATTGTATCCTTTGATTCATGGGTTTTCTCATGTTGTGTTGTGCCTTTTTGTTGTTCTACATTGATCTGTAGTCTTTCCAAAACTTATTTAACCTCCATCAAATTTTTCAGTAATTCTTCTCTTTGTGACTTCACGACGCATAATGCTTCTTCTCCTCGATCATGCACTTTGCCTGCCACCAATTCTGCATCATCCTCAGTTATTGTAAGATGATGGGTCTCCTTGTGCGTCCTTATATTCTTGCTTTGTCCTCATATCTTCATCATTGATCTTCTCTTTAGTGTTGTCTCCATATGCATGGGGTTCTTCGCCTCCGATAGGTCTCCACTTTCCCCATTTTTTCCTTATGCATGTTGAGTTTCTAGTACTGAGGCCCTGGGTATTGTTTCCTTCTTCCTCTGCTTCATTACTATCACCCTACTTTCTCTTGGCTAAGTGCGCTCTGATGCTTTCCTGGTATTCATTGTTGGACTACTTGATTGTCTAGTTCATGCTTGTTCCTTACCCTTTGTTCCTTTCTTGTCAACCATGGGTACCTTCCATTGATTTGGCCATTCCCCTATCACCCATTGTACTTCTTCTGTTTTGATACAATACTACATCTTTAACCATTTATTCTTGGGGTCTCTCCTTGCTCGTATCCACATATTATGTCTAGATTCTTTGAAATTTGATATCCCTTCATTCTCCTTCACCACTTCTGGTGAGATCCTCCATGTGTCTGTTATATTTTCCTACATCTCCTCAAGATACGTGCAAAAAATGTTGGTATTAGTTTTCCTCTTCTTAGGATCTGCATTCTGCCACGGGTTTATATATCTTGTTGCACGACACTTTCCTCTCCTATCACAGAAGGCTGAGTATTTTGGTTTTTCCCATGCCACTAAGGATATCAAAATGAGCAGCCAAGAATAATGGAACTCTATCCCAGAATCTTACCCATATCTACAACCCTCCAAAAATATGTTTAGAAAGTATGGTTCCTAACTGAGTATTATCCCCTTCGTGCAGTACGTGGCTATTGCTACCACTCTTGTTGGTGCCTCTTCCTTACGACATTTTCTTAGTAACTTGCAAGCCATCATCTTTGTCATGAATCTTGTGGCTGGATCATTTATATTTTTTATAATCATGCCTCTACTTCCCCTATCAGTGCCAAATTGGGCTTTTACTTCTTCTGCAACTGTATTTTCCTTTGTTTTGTCATCTAAGTATTATTCTTGCTTCACCCCATTTGTTGGAAGCCCTGTAATATTTTCAATTAGGTCTACATCAATTGGGACAGGTCTGACCATCCAAAAAAATCCTCCATATGCTCTCGCCATTATTTTTTTCATGCAGGTATTGACATCCTTCCCCCTGCCAAAGTGTGGGATTTCCAGCAAATTCATTATGTTTGTATTGTACAACCTTGTAATGCACTATTTGGGTTCTAATATTGGAACTCCTAATGCACTTAACCCTTTTTTCTCCATATAAATTTCTTGTGCAAGCTCAGGAAACTTAGCCACCTCTATGACGTCGTGATATGCATACTTAAGTTTGGGAACAAACCCCAGTATGTCCTCTATATTTATTGTTGATTCTGGAATTTGGGGCAATGACAGTGAAACCTACTTTTGTGTGCACGTAAACGGTTATTGTTGGCCTTATTTTCTTCTTTGATGGACCTGTTGTCTCGTTCTGTATTTGATGGACATGTCCTGATATTAATGTTTGTCCTATTTATTTGTTAGATCCTCGACCTCTAGGGGTTTTTTTTCTCTAGGGTTCTATGTTGCCTTGGATTCATCCAATTCTGTCTTCTCCCTATCTTCTTCATTTTGTTCTCCCTGTGGGTGCACCACCCCTAGTTTTTTTGTTTTAGGGTTTCCTTCTACGCTATGGTTTCATCCTTCTTCTGCTTGGTTTACCTTAGTTTCTTCTTTATGTTGGTTTTTCTCCTCAACGAGTGTCAGACTAACTGACTCATTCATTGGAAATGGAATATCATCCACATGTATGAATCCTATCGCATCCTTTGTCGGTTTCTTCTCTGATGTAGCGCTTATTGTCCTTCGTGCGAATTGGTTGGGTGCTCTAAACTTCGGTGGTGTCATTGTTCTAGCTCGGGCAAATCTTGTTGTAAATATAGGTTGGCCTCTTCACAAATTCTCACACAATCACACCTTGTTTTATCCTTTTCTCTTGTTTTCTCAAAATCATAATAAGTGTTTACCTTTTCGTGCTTTTCCCCTTTTATAAACTCTGTCATAAATGCTCTATTATATTCCACTTTTCTGATCATCATCTTTCTTTTTCTGACCACTCTTTGTCCTCATTGTGTTGTATTTTATTCTGTCAAATTTGTCCTACGCGCAGTGTCTTGAATTATGTCACAGAAATTTATTGTCTGTTGTGCGGTGTATCTTCCAACTATCTTTCTAGCTCTTATCTATCTATTAACTTATTTTTGTTTTTTTCTTCCTTTTTCTTCTTTTTCTAATTTTTTCTTTTATTTTTCTTCTTTTCCTCCTACTATATACATTATGTACAAATCTACTTCTCTGCACGGATTCTACTAAGGGTTAGTAGGTCGATTTTCCCTATATAGTTTCAGTTGACTACCATCCACCAACCCTTGCATCTCCTTGCCTGCTAAATCATGTAGTTTCACATCAACTCCATCTGTGATAGACTTTATCTCATATGGCCCTAGCCAATGCATCATGAACTTCCCTGGGTTCTGCAAGTATTTACTCTCATAGAGGAGAACCAAATCTCCTTCCTTGAAGTTCTTCTTCTTGAAGTGTCTATCATGCCAAGTTTGTCCTTTTCTTTTTTTACTTCCTCATGGAAACCGGCTACAATCTTGTCTTCTTCTAATTCCATGAGTTGAGCCAACATTTCTTGAGTTGCGCCTCTTTTTGTCATGTTTTTAATTGTTGCAATGCGTAGAATAGGTATCAAATACTCCAAATGTATTATTTCTTCATGTCCATACACCAGTTTGAAAGGTGTCTACCCTGTAAGATTCTTGCATGTATTTCTATAGGCCCATAATACTACTGGTATCTTCAAATCCCAATCATCCCTATTCACATTGTAAATATTGGTTAAGGCATTCTCCAATATCGTGTTAAATGCTTCCACTATCCCATTAGCTTAAGGATGGTAAGGAGTTCTCTTATGATGGTGTATTTATAAATTTCGTTTTCAAACTTATTCAAAAATTCTATCACAAATATCTTGTCCTCTTGAAAATCAATCCTTTTGGAAATAACATTTGAAGAATTTGGAGCAGTAACATTGATATTTTCATATCTCTTCCAATTCCCTGTTATATTGGACAAGGATTGATCATTCATATCAGTATGATACTTGGAGTGAAATAAAGATAGATTTCCACAGTGATCACATTTATTTCCACCAACACATTTTTTTTGGTAAAATAATTATTCTCTTTCACATAGAATTTGGGATATAAAGGCACAGATTATGGAAGGAGGAGGTGAACTTGCCCAAAACGTTTTACCAAAATCAAGAAAAGCATCATAATATAACTCAAATTCCACATGATAACGACAACAACAAGTGTCATGAACAGTGATGGGTTTAACATACCATGGTTTTTGTTGCAAAAATGTATTAATGGACATTTTAACTTAACTGTATTTCTCTTTGAACTTATTGAACAATTCTATTTGTGTAATTTCCAATTTATGTTTTGGATGCTCTTCATATTGACTTTTTGTTATTCTTTGTCGCAACACATCCCTTACAATTGGTGAAACATGATCATTTTCCAACCAATATTCATGGGCCTTAGTTTTATCATCTTCTGCATGTCTATCTTTGTAAGGGTGTCTACAAATAATTGTCCAACAAGTAAGTGCATCATTTGCATCTATTTGCAATCGGAATTTTCTATAATTGTACAATGTTTTTTCTTTAGGTTCTTGTCACTTTTTCCATATGTTGTGTCAAACGGTCTTTTACATTGCTATATGAAACAATTGTTGCTTGTATTACTTTACGTGCAACACTAACATCTTTTTCTCTAGACTTTCCAAATTATTTGTATGCATCTGTTATATTTTCCAAGACACTTTGTTTTGCCTTTCTATCTTTTGTCACTTTTTGAAAACCCAATAATGATGTAGCTTCTTTTAACTCTTCTGACCTTATCAAACCTCTCAAAATTTAAGATTGTGTTGTTTTTTATTCATCTTTTAAATATTTATCATAAATATTTTCAACACAATATCGTATATAATGGTCAGGTTTTTTGTCCCCAAATTTGTCAGTATCAACATTTTTTAACATTTCATCATCAATGTCGATGTCACCTACATAAATATCAATATAATTTAAAAACATAAATTTAATATATTAAATTTTTAAAAAACACTTGAAATTAACATAGATTCAATTTTCTAAGTTGTCAACATAAAAATTTCAAATAAATGTTGTATAAAAAATATACAAATTCAAATTAGATTTATTAGAAAAATAAATGAGCAATCATAAATTAATTAAAATCTACAATTGTTAAAATCTTGTATTTTATATGAGCACACACACACACCTGTAGGTGGTTGGACTTCTGCTTCATTTCGGCTTCAACAACTTCGTCAATGTTATGAGACAAATCTATTTTTGTTTTTTGCAAAATATAAATTTCAAATTACAATCAATTATATTAGACAATATTTTTTTGAGTTCTAAACATTATCTATAATATGTATGCATATCTGGTTCGATTTCTTCTTGTTGAACATCGAGATGAAAATATCTAATTACATTATCATCATGTGTTCCTTCAATATTTGCACGTTGTTGTTTCTTTCTTCTATAGTTCTCTTGTGTCTGTTCTATACGACAAGTAGCATCCTAAGTGCAATCATATTTTATCTTCTACTCCCTTTTTTTCCCATGGTTATTAAATTTGTAAAGGTTTTAAAAAAAATCATATCTCAAATAACTTGGAAAAAAATTGCTCAATAAACCAAGTTTCTTTAAAAGAAATTTTGGATGAAAAATTGATGTTAAACAAAAATTTTAAAAGAAGGATTTTGAAAAAAATTGATTGAGAAAAATATAGACTTTGAAAGGAATTGTTTAAGAAAACTTACCTTAAAAAAAAACTCTTTGGTATAGGAATAAATTGCTTATGAAAACCTTCACTTACAATAATATTGTTGAAAAAAATCTTCAATTTAGAAAATGTTTCCCCAATTAGGTATGATTGCCATCGAAAAGTGTAGGATACGATACAATATTGATCCAATTGAAAGTATTTAATCTAAGAATCTAAATAATAACTAAAATTATAACTATATCTAACTAATATAAATCGTAGATAGCTAGGAATGAATTTCTTTCAATTAGATATGAGAAGAGAGGTTAATTATTGAATTTAAGGAAACAGTTCACAAAATTCAATAACAACTTACATACAAATACATATATTTATATGTTATGATTAAACAGTTATTCAAAAAATATGATGTAAGTATTCTTGTATCCAAGAAATACCTATCATTGAAATCACCAATTCAAGAAAAGAATTTCATGAAAAGAAAGAACATGCAAAAATGTTCATTTCACAGAAATGTTTATGGAACAATCTTACATGTACAAGAGATATCCAAAACAGATATATGGCCTTCTCTTTATTATTAAAACTGATGAGAAATTAAACAAGTTCAATACAAATTTTTACATCCTTTGTACCATCAAAAGAACATATACTTAAACTAATTTCCTCTTACATACATCCAATTTCTAGAGACTTATAGTTACAATAGTCAATTTTATAATCGATGGTCGATAGCCAATATTCGATAGTAGCTCATCATGTAGCTCATGTTCCCAAATTTCTAGAGACTTATAGTTACATACATACATCCAATTTTATAGCTACGTGTGGCTCGTCCCAAACCACTCAGACTTAGTTCACCTTCTGTAGCACTACCTCCAGTGCATGAAACTTATTTTCCAAGTTTGTCGCTTTCTCCTTATCATGTGCACTCTTTCCTTCTACTATATCCAAATCCTACATTGTCATGTGCTCTTTCAGCACTTCTCTGCTTTTTGCAAGCACCTTTCCCAATATTCCTTTCTCTGTTTGGAGCTCTTCTATCATTCTTTCGGCCTCTTGTTGAAATGGTTCCAACTTAGCTTGCCTTGCTTGTTTTTCTTCCTGTGTAATCTTTACCTTTACCTACAGGTTTTTCAGCTACTGTGCGGCCCTCAGTCTCAGGGATGTGGCCATGGTATTTTGCCTATAATTTAAGTCATGAACTGCAACATTCATCTTTTCTTCTCTCTTCTCCAGTTGTTGGATACTCTCATCCTCTTCCAATATGGTCTAGATATGTGCAGTCTTGTCATATAATTATGCCACTTCTTTTACCTCATGTGTTATGCTATCTATGTGCGTAGTGGCCTCCTGCTCTCTATGTTCCTGTACTTTTGGAGGTGTGCTTGGAGTTATTTTTTATGTTAAGTCTTATATCTCCTGTTTATATTTCTCCAATGTATGCACAATCTTTAGTATCTTATCTTATGTTGGGACCTCCAGTTCCTATGCACAGTCTGGTATGCGATTGTATACTTCTACAAGTTTCTTCTCTAGGTTGTATGTGCGTTGTTTCTCCTACTCCTTCTCCAGTGTGATCTACTCACAAGTTACCTGCAAGATCTTCTTAACCTATCGGTCGAGTTCTAGGTTAGTGGCATCCTCCCTAGCTCTATATTGAACCTTCTGCATCATGCTCGCTTGTAACCCATATAGTTCCTTCGTGGGTATGTTTTCCAGAACCAAATCCAGATGTTATATGTATTTCACTGGTTTCCGCGATGTGTTCTCATATACTACCAACATTTCCTGAGTGATCTTGAACCTATCACTACTCTTCACTATTGTTTGCACTGTCTCTTCTTGTTATTTCTGCGTTGGTGCCTCCTGTACTTTTTATTTTTGTTGTGATGTAGGATGATGCACTGTATTTAGTTGAAACCTTTGTACAATGTCATGAACTTCTGTTATCTTCTCCATAATATCCTCTCAATGTGCCTCTGTTTCAAGTAGTGCATTCTTCCCTCTATCATGTACTTTATCTACGACGAATTTTGCATCGTCTTCTATAATAGTAAGTATTGGAGGGTTCTTGTGATACTTCATCTTCTTCCTTATTCCTCCCTCTTGTGTTCCCATCCTCTTCTTTGTTGGAGTTGAGGTCTGTGCCTCAGTTTTATTCCTTTTTGCATCATCATCTTGTACCTCTTTTCGATCTCCCTTTACCTACTCTCCATCCCCTTTTACCTCTTCCCTTGATATAGTGGTTTTATTCCTTTCCTTCTTTCCTGATGTGCTACTTCCTGAAACTTGACTGTGCTCTGTAGCCTTCCTTGTATTGTCTGTTGGACTTCTTGTCTTCTTTTAGGGACCTGCTTCTTCTTGTTCCTTAGGTTTTGTTCCTTTCTTCTGTGTGACTGGGACTTTCCATTACGTAGGCCAGTCCTTCATTATCCATTCTACTTCCTCGCCCAATATCCAATACCTCATTTCTAACAAATTCTTCTTTGGGTCTCTTCTGGCCTGAATCCACATGTGGTGTCTTGAATCCTTGAAATTAGAAATCCCTTCATTTTCCTGGACTACTTCAATTGGATTCTCTAGACATTAGTCATATTTTGTTACATATCTTCCAGGAACATTGTGAATACTGCATTTTTCTAAGCCATTTTTCTCCTGCACCCTTCTTGATTGGAAGGAATCACATGAAATGCATGCACATAGTGATTCGAATAAAGAAAACAAAGAGTTCGAGACCCCGACTCATCAAAGGTAAAGGTATCTAAGGAATAAGTATCAGCAGGAGTAGAGGTTGGAAGGGTGGGGATTTCCCTCTATCAATTGATACATGTTCGTATATTGATTGTTTCCCCTATATATCTCCCTATTCTTAGGTATTTTTCTTGCCATAAGGTTGTATACCGCGTTGCACGACATTTCCCGCTTCTATCCAGAAATACTAAGAATTTGGGCTCATGCCAGCCTACCAAATCTATCAATATCAATAACCAAGAATAATGGAATTATGTCCCATTATCATGTGCATCCCTGTAGTTGATCAAAAACGGGTTCAACAAATATGGTGCCCATCATAATACTACACCCTTTGCACATAGTGCAGCAAATGTTATGACTCATGTTGGGGCCTCTTCCTTTCTGCACTTCCTCAAAAGTTTGCAGGACATCATCTTCATGCCAAACCTCTTCACGGAATCGTTAATGGATTTCATCACTATTCCCTCGGTTCCCCTTTTTTATCAAATTGTGCTTTAACCTCTTATGGGATTTCTTTATCCCTTTCTTTGTTGTCTAAGTAGTCCTTGGGTTTTACGTTGCTAGTAGGTAACCCTGTAATTTTAGCTATGATATCTACATCTATAGGGACCATCTTTTCCATCCAGAAGATACATCCATGTACCCTTTCCAGCAGTTGCTTCACACAGAGGCCCACATTCTTACCATGCCCGAAATGCGGTATGTCCAACAAATGCATAATGCTCGAATTCTATAAACCTGTGATCCACTGTGCGGGCTCCAAAATTGGTTTCCCTAAGTGTACTACCTCCCCCCTGTTCTCTAAGTATATTTATTGTGCAAGTTCAGGAAACTTTGTTGTATTTGTTACATCATGTCATGCACATTTTAATTTTGGCACCTTCCCTAGTATGTCTTCAACTGCAACTACAGCGTCTAGGATATACAGTAACGTGATCTCTACTGTGTTTCTTGTGCTTGGTGCTTTCCTCTTATATCTTGTGGCTGGGTTTTCTTCTGCAACTTCATCCTCGACTTCTTCTTCTTCTTCACCCTCTATTTCTTGTTGCTTTGTAATATCTTCGACCAGGACTTCTTCTGTGATGGCTTCCTATTTATGTTTTTTCATTTCCTCCACTTCTGTAGGTTTTTTCGGGACTAGGGTTTGCCCCGTCGTTAGGGTTTTTTTATTGTCCTATGCTCTGACCCTCTTACACCTGTTATTTTGTTGATATTTATTTTTCTATTCTTGTTGGACTAATGGATTCAGTCTCCAATGTTTTAATGTCTTCCAGCTCCATGAAACTTTATGGTTCTATCATTATTTCCTTATTTCTCCCTGATTGTTGGGTCACTCTTACAAATCATCTAGGAGCATCAACCCTAGGAGGTTCCATCTTGCACATGAATTAATGTCTATGTTTCTTAAGAACCATCTATTTGTGATCTTAAGTTTTATGTTGCTCAAAAATTTCTAACTATTGGACTTGTCTGAGCTTTCCTCCTTTCATAGTTTTTTTTTTTGGTTTCTCGATCATCGTTTTCCTTTTTCCCATTTGTTTTCAGTTTCCCTACACGTTGTGTTTTCCTTTCTTCAGTGCGGTGTAATTTTTTTTTGTTATATATTTGGCTCACTAGTATTTTATTCATGCAGTATCTTCATTTATCTTCACCCTAACTTTCTATCTGTTGTGCACTGTCATCTTTAATTATTTGTCTATCACTTATTCCTTTAACTACTTCTTCTTCTTCTTCTTCTTTTCTTTTTTTCTATTTTTATCTTCCTTTCTCTTCTTTTAATTCCTACTATTTACAATATGTACAAGTCTACTTGTTTCACTACAACTACTAAGGGTTAGTAGGTCGACTGTCCCTATACAATTTCATTTGATTACCATTCAACATTCCTTGAACTTCCTTTCCTACTAAGTCTTGCAATTGTACAACACCTCCATCTGTGACAGATTTTATCTTATATGGCCCTAGCCAATGTATTCTAAGTTTTCCTGGGTGTTGTAAATACTTACTTTCATAGAGGAGAACCAAATATCCTACCTTAAAATTCTTCTTCTTTATATGCATTTTATGCCATTCTTTATCCTTTGCTTTCTATACCTCTTGATGGAAACCTGCCATGATTCTGTCCTCTTCTAATTCCATCAATTGAGCCAATATTTCATGTGTTGCACCCCTTTCTTTCATATATGTAATTGTTGCAATGTGCAGATTTGGTATCAAATAATCTAAAGGAACTATTGCCTCATGTCCATACACCAATATAAAGGGTGTTTGTCATGTTGGTTTCTTGCAAGTAGTTTTATAAGCCCAAAGTAATGTTGGTACCTTCAAATCCCAATCATCTATGTTCACATTACAAATATTTGTTAAGGAATTCTCCAAAATCTTGTTGAAGGCTTCCACTATCCCATTAGCTTGAGGGTGATGAGGAGTACTCTTCTGGTGGTGTATATTAAACTCTTCAAGCATTGCCTCAATTGTATTTTTGATGAAGTGAGTCCCTTGATCACTCATCAATATTCTTGGACATCCAAACCTTGTCACTACATGTTCAAATAAAAAGTGCATTGCAGTCTTTGCCCTGCAATCCTTTACTAGTGTGGCCTCAACCCATCTGGTTAAATATTTTTTCATTGTAATAATGTATTCAAGCCCTGATCTTCTAGTTGGTGGATTAATTGGACCTACAAAATCTACTTCCCATTTATCAAACACTTGTAAAGTAACTTGCGGTCTCAGAGGCATCTCATCCCTCCTGGATGGCTTCCCAACTCTTTGACAAACATCACACTTCTGACAATATTCCTTTGAATCCATGTGAATTGTTGGTCACAATAATCCTGCATGCAATACGTTATGTGTGGTAGGTTTCCATGCATAGTGTCCTCCTGTGATTCCCTCATGCACCTCTTCCAAAACGATGGGCTTTCCATGCTCCTTCACACATCTTCTCAATATGTTGTATGCTCCTAGTTTCTATAAATGACCTGCAATCAACTAATAATCTGCAGCTCTGACTACCAAATTTTCCTTTTGTGCAGTGGTAAATTCTCTTGGTGCAAAGTGTAACACACCCCCAGCCTCATACATGTTGGTCTATGCCACACTTAAACTCTTGTGGAACTTCATAAATATGAAATTGTAGCATACTCAGCCTTCCAGGCCGGGCAAACCAACTCCATCAAAACAACAATACCATATATATATATATATATATAACAGATAGATACATTCTGGAAATATATATATTTATGCAGAAATAATAGTAAAAATGTGCATGTAGCATACACAGGCAATGCCCACAATTATAAAGACATGTATAAATACACAGTGTGCAATTGAACACATAATTGATACTTGTATTTTTATAGAATACCAACAACTGCATGCAGACCTTCCATGATCCTCCCAGCCTTAGAACACGTTGCTCATCACTATCATCAGTGGGTCACCCCCGAGCTGGGACTAAACTCCAATCAAGTAAAGGGATTCCTAGGCTAGGATGAGACAATAGGAAGTTACCTAGTCAATAGGAAGGATTTTGTTCCAGGATTCCAACTCAAACTAGCAGCCTACAGCCCCTCATTCCCCACGTGATTGTCCCACCCAAGGAAGTGTGCCCCTTCTCTGCTCAACAATCATTTGGCTTCCCCAATTCCCTTCCAGGGCTTTAGCAACAGGTCAGACAAGAATTCTCATAGCATTATATCTACAGTTGGTCTTCCTCAGGAAAAAACACTTCCCCGTCCAACTCTCTCACATGAAGAGAGTTTCTCACGGGCCTGACAACCTGCCTCTTCAGACCCACAGGCCTGACAACCTACTTATTTTGTCCAGTTCCTAAGTCAATCCAATATCGGTGATGGCAGCAAAAAATTTCAAGTATGGAATAGGTAAAGGCAGCAACCATGCTCAATCAAGGGAATGCTTTGATAGCAACATCAGTCAGGTAAGGCACAATATGGCTCAGGCAAAGTACAGGTGCACTCTACATAACAGAAATTGTACGAGGTCACTATTGAAGATGTGTGCGAGGCATGGAGAGGTTCGACTAATGGAGTCAATGGCTACCTACATGAATTCCTTGGTGAATGGGGAAGGATGGCTCCCTGCGTGAATGGCTAAGTGTTTGTGTGAATGGGAAAAAGATGGGAAAACAAACTAATTTCCCTACATATATTTTCATGCACCCTTATTGACACATGGCTCTCCCATAGTTTGCCTCTCTCCACTTGGGATTCATGCTCTTTCCCACAAGAACTTAGGATAAATTAATTACCCTCACCATAGTCTTTAGGAAATATAATAGTCCCATAGAGATAAGCCATCTAGCTTAGCCCCTTTCCTAGGCTCCTAGCCCCTCCCTTTCCCTTCCTAGTGGAGTTTATTCCCCCGTACTCTTTTATCTTGGTCAGTCTACATGCAGCGATGTATTATATTAATGATATGAGTGTTTACATATACAAAATTAGGCTCACTGGCCTTTAACATCGAGGCTCTCTGGCCTAATCAACACATAAGCCTCCTAGCTTATAATCACTTGGCTCACCAACCTATAAAACATATTGACAATTCAACCGGGGCTCAATCTTGGGGTATATCCCCTCCCCTTATTTTTGCATTGTCCTTTGTGAAATACATATACACCTTTTACACCAAGATTTTCAAAAATCTTCAAAAATATGTGGGTATTTTGCCCACATAGTATCCTCGTGCTCCTAAGTCGCATCCTCAGGACCATACCAGGTCCATTGGTCCTTTACTAGCTCTATGGATCAACTTTGGAGTTTCTTTATCTTCTGGTCCAGTATGCACATCGGATACACTTGAAAAGTGCCTTCTTGCTCCACCTGAATCACATTCCAATCAATAACATGATTAGCATCAAGTACATACTTTTTTAGCAATGACACATGGAATACATTATGAAAATAAATAGATGCAGGTAATGCAAGCATGTAAGCTACAGGATGAATCCTCTCTAGGATTTCAAACGGCCCACAATAATGAGCTGCTAACTTTGAACAATTTCCCAATTTCAAGGAACTTATGTTGGCCTTCACTTTCAAGAATACTTGATCACCCACTTTAAATTCCATGTGAGTTCTACCCTTATCAACATAGATTTTCTTCTTGTCTTCAGTAGTCTTTAAATTATGCTTTATTTTTTACATCTGCTCTTCCATTTCCCTGAGCAACTCTGGTCCAACCACTACTCTGTCTGTTGGGTTGTCCCATCTTACTGGTGTGTTGCACTTTCTGCCATAAAGTGCCTCAAATGGGCTCATCTTTAGAGATGTTTGGTACCCATTGTTGTAAGAAAACTCTACCAAGTGTAGACAATCTTCCCATTTTTATGGTTTATCCATTACATACATCCTCAACATATCCTCAATCACTTGAGTCACCCTTTATGTTTTCCCATCAGATTATGGATGATAAGTTATGCTAAAATTCAAATTTGTTCCAAATCCTTTAAATAATCATTTCCATAAATTTGATGTGAATTTTGAATCTCTATCAGACACAATTGTCTTGGGTATACCATGCAATCTACAAATTTCCCTCATATAAATATCAGCAATGTTAGTTGCCTTGTGAGTGAGCTTCACTAGAATAAAATGGGCATCTTTGGTAAGCTTGTCCACCACTACCATGATTGAATCATGATGCTTGATTGTTCTGGGAAGTTTGGTGATGAATTCCATTGTTACCACTTCCCATTTCCACTCAAGGATGGGTAATGGCTACAGCAACCCAGCTGGGTGTCTATGCTCAGCCTTGACCTTTTGACACTCCAAACATTTAGCAACGTACTTAGAAATTTGCTTCTTCATGTCTGGCCAATAATATTGTCTATTGACTATTGCATTTGTTTTATGATACCCTGGGTGTCCAGCATAAGGTACGTTATGCATTTCCCTCGATATATGATTTTTCAATTCTTGATAATTGGGTACATAAATTATGTTTGTGTACATGATAATTTCATCAATTCCCAGCTTGTAATCCTCAATTTTCTGCTGCAAAATAGCTTGTTGTAATTTTACCACTAATTCCTTGTATTGCAAATCTGATTTTGCAGTCTCCAATATTCCCTATTTCAAATCATATTGGTACATGTTGATGATTGTAGCATGCAACTCATGCACTCTTCTGCTAAGTGCATCAGCCACCTTGTTCTCTTTCCCTTTGATATGATTTATATCGAGTTGTATTCTCTGAGAAATTCCAACCACCTGCTTTTCCTGGAATTTAGAGTTGGTTGTCCGAATAAATATTTCAGACCATGATGGTCTATCCTCAGCTCGAACCTTTTTCCCATGAGATAGTGCCTCCACTTTTTCAAGGCATGCACTATGGCTTCCAACTCCAAATCATGAGTGGAATAGTTCCTTTCATGCTCCTTCAACTTCCTTGATTCATAACATACAACAAAACCATTTTGACTAAGGACTCCACAAAGTCCTTCCTTGCATGCATCTGTGCATACAATGAAGTCTTCATTTAGATCAGAAATCCTTAGAATTGGAGCACTGGTTAATAATTGCTTCAAATGTTGAAAACTCTTTTCACACTCCTCTGTCCACTGAAATTGCATTCCCTTCCTTTGCAAGGAAGTGATCGGGTGTGCAATCTTTGAGAATCCTGAAATAAATCTTATGTAGTAGCCTACAAGGTCCATGAATGATCTGACTTATGTCAGATTCTTTAGTGTTGACCATCCGCTAATGGACTCAATATTTTCAGGGTCCACTGCTATCCCTTCTCCAGATATGATATGCCACAAATAATGAATTTGGTTCTGGTAAAATGATCACTTTCACAATTTGGCATACAACTGATGCTCCCTTAATAATTGTAATAACATATTCAAGTGTTTCTCATGCTCTTCTTCTGACTTGGAATATATAAGAATGTCATCCAAAAATACAATGAAAAACTTATCTAAATAATCTCTAAAAATATCATTCATTAAACACATGAAGACAGCTAGTGCATTTGATAACCCAAATGGAACCATTGTGACTAATAATGACCATACCTTGTTCTGAAAGCAGTCTTGTTGATGTCTTCAAGTTTGATTCTTACCTAATGATAACATGATTTGAGATCAATCTTTGATATTTTTTATGCATTCTTCAATTGATCAAAGAGGTCATCAATCCTTGGTAAAGGATACTTATTATTTACAGTTACTTTGTTCAACTGCCTAACTTCAATACAAAGTCTCAATGTTCCATCCTTATTCTTCATAAATAAAACTGGGGCACCCCAAGGTGACACACTTGGGCATATATACCCCTTCTTCATAAGCTCTTCAAGCTGCATTTGCAACTCCTTCAGTTATGGTGTACTCATCATGTAAGGGGTCTTGGATACTGGAGCTGCTCTAGGCATCATATTTATAGAGAAATCAATATCTCTTTTAGGGGGTATTCCTAGTATTTATTTAAACGCATCCTCAAACTCCTTTAGGACTACATAATATTCAATATTTGACGCCTTATCCTTAGTTGTTTCTTCCATATCGGCTGCAAATATTTGACAACCCTTTCTGTAACACTTCTTCAATTGCATTGCATAGATTTCTCTAATCACTTCCCTGGGAATTCCCTACATTGTCCTTAGGTTCCCTTCCTCATCCTGGCAAGTAAATGCCTTGTTATGATAGTCTAAGACAGCATGGCGTTGGTCCAACCAATCCATCCCAATTAGATGGTCATAGGAACATAAAGGAAATATATTCAAATATTCCTTAGTGCTTAGCCCATTCATGTCCATTGGGCATGACTTAACCATATCATTAACTTTTCTTTTGGCTCTGGTAGCCAGCTGCACCAACCAAGATTTTCCATGCTTTCTTCTTGGAAAATGAAATCTTTCCACCATCTTAGGATCTATATAACTATGATTAGCTCTTGAATCAATTAAAATTGAAATGGTTTGGTTGTTGATCATACCTTCCACTTCAATCATGTGTGATTGAAATTTAGCTTGCTTATTGTCCAAGGCTACATAGATCCTAGGTACATTCCTACCCATGTCCTCCATTGTTTTAGCTTGTTGTACATTGTGAACAGCTCTCACTTTTTCACTTCTTTGAGGACAATATCTATACATATGATCCCTTTTACAAACCCAACATTGAATGGGTGGCTTCCTTGGCCTTTGTCCACCTATCTCAATCGTTCTAGTCTCTCTAGAATTTGGATGTCCCAGAGGACTATTTCTAAAGAATGGTGGCTTATTCCCTTTCTTCCTTTGTTCCACCTTGAACCTCTTCTTGTCTTCACAAGATTTTTGGAAAGTTGGATTTCCTTTATGTTTATAATATAGGCATTTATCTCACCTTATGGTATCCTCCAAAGTCTTAGGATCATCATATTGTATCTTATTACTGATGAATGAGGGAAACCCACTCAAATACCTATGAATTTTAACTGTCTCGTCCTTGATGAAGGAGACATAATTCAACAGTTACAGAAACCTTCTTTCATATTCATCAATGGTCTTACTTCCAAGCTTGAGTTCAAATAACTCCTTCATTTTCTTGTCATAATATCTCTTTGTCAAGTATTTCTTTTCAAAATACCTTCTTGAATTCCTTTCAGGTAACATTTTTCTCTTTAACGTGTTGCACCTACACAAGCTCATCCCACCACATGGATGCCTTTCTCTTGAGATGATAGATAGAAATTATTCCTTCTACATGGGAAGAATAATTATGCAATTGAAAATATTTTCTCATGCCTAGAATCCATGTCTCGTCATATTCATCCTTCTTGTGCTCACCGTCAAGGTTTTATCTTGTTCATTTCTCTTCACAATTTATCCACCCCAAACTTCTTCTTAAGCTTCCTGATAGGGGATGAAATGGAGCTATTATGTGCTCTCCTATTAGAGTGCCTTGGGGAGTGATGGTGATGTCTGCCAACACTCCTTGGTCTTCCTTTCTTCTCAGGAGACCTATGACTTCATGATTTGCCTGAGCCATTCTCCTTATCCAAATTCTTTTCAATCTTTTCCACGCTCTGCATTAACTTCATGTTGAATTCTTGTTGTTGTTCCTTGGATTTCATAAGCCTTTCAATTATCAGCTTTATGACTTTGGACATCTTTCTGCAAATTTTTAATGGTCTCTACCATATTCATGTTTTCATCCTTTCCTTCTCCATGTCCATTGGAGTTTGTTCCTTCAATACCCACATGGAAATCCATCCCTCTGATATCATCTTCCTCGTTGTAATCCCCTTGTGTCTCTTCCATCCCTTTGCACTTTGTGATGATCCTAATCTGCTCTAGTTGTTTTTAACTCTGCAAAATGTGCAGCCAACAGAACCTTGTCAGGTTAACTGACTCATCAATTTCATGAAAAATATGAACCATTCTGGTTCAATAATATATCAGACTTATTTCTTCTGATTTTATGAGAAATTGACTACTCAGCTCAATTTTTTAGGTGAACAGTTATGTTCTACTGACCAAGATATTTCCAATGACTTCTCCCTTTCTCAATTCTGAGTTTTGAGCAGGAATCTATGAATATTTGTACATGTGTGCCTCCTGGGAGGTAATCCCTAAACAGTTCTTCTTCTTTCTCAAATATGAATTCGCTCTTGGATTCGTGTTAGATATTCTCTTCAGGTTTACAGGCCTTATTTACTTCTTTAGGTGCAGGTCTATACAAATTGGTACATGTTGGCATTGGGGCAGACCCAGGGTTCAACTCTAACAGCGCACCAACAAAAATCTAACTACCAGCCCTTTCGACAACACCTGCGAAGTAGACGAAGTCTCACCCAAGGTAGAATCAGGAGGGGTTACAGGACTCATGTGTAACCAAGTTGGGACACAGATCTGTGATAATAACACTTCACAGAGTATTCTATCAACACTTAGAAGGGGACATGCATCAGTTCATTAGCTTTATTAACATCACAGAAAAAACCCTGATATGGATCGGCGTAGTAACAATAGAGATTAAGAACTTCGATCATTTAGAACATAGAACTTAGTTAGATCTAACATTCATTCATCCTTAACACAACTAAAGAAGTGAGCATCAATGGGTCTACCTAACATACATAATAAGCAAAGCACTGAGTAGATTCATAACATAACCAAAAAAGCACAAAGAAAACCAAAGACACAAGATATATGTGGTTCACCCCAATGTGGGGGTACGTCCACCAACTGCTTCATCTTCTTTCTTATTCTTCAATCTCTTACATTCATCCACTCTTGTGCACTAAGCCATAAATCCAAGCTTCACACTAGACAGGAGATCTACACACTGTGCACCAGATCCTCCTTCCCAAAACTAGGTCAAGGCACAAATCCAACTTCTCTATTGAGCACAGAGTCTTACATACGCATTATGTTGCACAAAAAAACTAAGAACTACTTGCACTTAGCCTATTTTTCCACTATTCTCTTCTCCCCTTTCTACATTACATTCTTACTTATGTATACTTTCACAATAAGGCCTAATCATGGGTAAACCCATGGGCAAACATCCCATAACCCATTACAAAAAACCTAAGGAACCCATCACATGAAAAATAAGTGATATCCGTGATCTTAGCTCTGCATGGGTGCTCCATCTTCAACCAGCCTGTCGAAGTCCAAAAGTGGTCCAAAATTGACCAAGGTTTCCTCAAAACTTGGTCGAGGGATAACAGGCCCCCAACACTCACCTATGACTCATCCCAAGTCACTCAGGTCTGGTCAATGTCGCTTTGAAGGCCTCAAGCTTCACTCGAGCTGCCTTGACTTGCTTCTTTTCCTGAGCCTCCTGCTCAACAAGCTCTTGGATCATTTACTCTATAACAGGCCCTTCCAAGCATTGTTCTGTTGTCGCAACCACTTGGTCCAATTACATGCCTTGTCCTTCAATTTCTTCAAACACCTTGCAGGCTTCATCCTGCATAGGTTGTAGTTTCTGCGTGACATCCATTAACCTGCCCTGGATGGAAGTAATTTGTTGTTGTACCATGCATTGTTCCTGGGACCTCTTCACTCTTTCAACTACAGTGAGGAGCTTCATCTGCACCTGCATGGAGAAGGCCTGTTGGTGTGCCTCCTGTAATTGTGCTTCTAGTTTCCTTAGCTTTGGATCTTCTGCGAGGCATTCATAAGTCTGCGCACTTCTATCGCTCAATTTTTTGCATTCTGAGGTGAGGGTTCTGATCCTTAATACTGTTCTCTTAGAGGATTCCTCCCTCTGGTTATGCACCTCCTGTGGGGTGCTTGGTACTGCTTGGATATCCAACTCCGTTATCCTCACTTGAAGTTGTTGGATGGTCTCAACGAGCTTCACCAATTGAACCTTGATTGACTCTTGTTCCTCTTATGCCAAGCTTGGCATAGAGCAAAGTGATTTATTCATCACTTCTTTGACCACGGTCTGCTCTGTGAGCAGCTGGTCCTGTTCTCTTTGTAGCTTCACTTTGTCCTCCTGTAGCATCACCCGAAACTCTTCTTTATCATTTTCATAGGAGGTTACATAGTATTGTGCTACTCGTAATTTCTCTAAGACTTCCTCTTTCTCTTGTTTCAAGGCTTCTATAGCCTTCTCCTTTCCTTCTTGGAATTTCTGAAGTCGAGCTTCTGTAGCCTTCTCCTTTCCTTCTTGGAATTTCTGAAGTCAAGCCTCTGTCGCATCTATAAGTCTTCTTAATTGGGTCGGTTCATCCCCCAATTCTAAAACCTGTGATGAAGAAGGCGCAGTAGGTACTGCACAGATCAATTGAATAGCTTGTTGTATTTCCTTCAGTTCCTTCTCAACCCTTTCATACAGCTCCTCCTTCTTCGCTCCATATCTCTGTAATATGTCCTCAGAAGCATCCTCCATGGCTTCGCAGGCCAAGTTGATGTCATCCTTCATGAGTGTGGCCTCTAACTAGGGCTTGCTAGTGTGTGTCTTCTTTCTTTCTGAAGGTTTCTGCGGAGAAACCTTCCTCTTCTGCAGTGTTACTGTTTCAGTAGGGGGATCTTTCAGCAGTGTAGCTTTGCCTTCTCCTTTCTCTTCTCCTTCATCCCCTCCTCCTTTTCCATTTTCTTTGTCTCCTCCTCCTAGCAAGTCGAATCCATTTTCTTTAGAGGCATTGTCCTCCTCTTTAGTCTTTATATTCTGGACTTCCTCCTTTTTCTTATTCTTCTTTGTCCCACTAGATTGTCTAACATGCTTGACCTGGGTGACTAGGGGGATTCTTATGATGTCAGTGTCGGAGAGTTCTGCATCAGCAACAGGTACAAGGAAATACTCTAGCCGCTCCTTCATGATATGCTCCATGTCTTCGTCTGTCAGCTTGTAATATGACTGTAAATATTCCTTTCTCTCATCTTTATGTGTAGTGATATAGATAAAATGTCGATCTACGCAGAACTTGGCTATCGGCCTATACTGGTGCAAGTTATGTGATGGCATGCATGGAAATTCTTCAATGGAAACCTTCAGTTGTTGATATTACACATGGAACACATCGTTTGACTGCCATTGTTTTGATATGTCATTGGTGTATCACTTCAATATCTAATGGTTCAATCTCCAGAAAGGTGGCTCCTTCAAGCATTTTCCAAGTGAAAAATGCAATCAGCATGATCATCCAGCTAAAGTGGAATTCGTATCCCTGGTCCTAATATTTGCAGCAGTCTTTCTCGAGTTCATTAACGAGGCAACTCGCCCAATTCATCTGCATGCCCTCCAAACATTTTCCTGCGAGGTCCACCACGAACCCAGTAGCATGTGTGGGGTGGTTCTTTCTTATGATCTTGCCAGCTATGAGTTGGCAAGCAAGGCGCACTACGCCATCCTGGATAGAGGCTACCTTGTAGCCTCTCTTTCCCTTTTCGACTTTTTCGTAATCCTCCTTGACGTGATATTCCAGGGATCAGTCCAAGGCCTTCCCTAGATAAAACTAATGAGGGTAAGGTCCCTTCATGCTTAATCC
The DNA here is from genome assembly GCA_009831015.1 of Picea engelmannii. Classification (NCBI taxonomy): domain Eukaryota; kingdom Viridiplantae; phylum Streptophyta; class Pinopsida; order Pinales; family Pinaceae; genus Picea; species Picea engelmannii. Next base: position 169,277 of record ML792372.1, read on the forward strand.
TATAATCAGGTGGATCGATGCCAGATACACAGTAATCCATCGGTCAATCCACAAGTATCTTCCATGGTAGCACGAAAAGAGGATTTTAACGCAAGCGTTAACCTCCTGGTGATGGCTAAAATGGGGAAACTTCATCGCATTTAGTACAGTGGATTGTGCGAGCTCCTTAATCCATGGTTGGGAGACCAGGCGAGGCTTCTTCCCAGTTGTCTTTGTCAAGTATCGATGGGGTGCGATCATAGCATAGTTTTTTATGTCACCGAGATTAAAGTCGTTGTTCTTTAGTAGTGGGATCTATCCTAACTGACTCCCAACTATGCGTATTCCTTTCGGGATGTACGCGGTGATCACAGTATACTCATAGTTGCTTGGTATGTTGTCGTGGTAACCGTGCCATCCAAAGGTGGGATATAGTCTGGTAAGATTGATGGGATCTGCTTCGCATTAGCCATATCACCATGATGCTTACTTCGTTGCTCAGTCGCGGGGCTAACACGGCCAGAACGACATCCAGTCGAAGGGGAAGCCTGCAGTCCCCTGGTCAATGACACCTATACTCCTTTAGAGATAGCTCTATCAACCATGAAATTCTTAAGAAAATCCTCGAAGAACTTCTCTAACTCAGTGGGTTCTCCTGACATTCTCATTGTTAAATAGACAGGTCAGGGTAGGCGAATGGATAAGCGACATCCAGTTTATGATAACACATCTCGACACACAATCAATTCTTTGTTGGCTCAGTTAATCACAAGTGGTAAAAAATGGTCTCAGCCTAGTGTCCGATGGGTTAAACAAGCGGGGCCTCGTAATGGATTCTTCCAACGAGAAGGAATGCTTCCATCAATGTGAATATGTATGTTATGGCGTTGTCTCAACGTCCCTCAAGTGGTCCATCCACCCATAATGTGTTTCCTAGCCGTTCTAGAGCGTTGTTCTAATGGACGAGGTGCCTCCAACAATCATATAGCTTCGCCAAGGCGAAGTCCCATTCTGCGCGGTCATGTTGTTCCAGCGAGGTTCAAATCCTGTGAGGTTCCAGTCTTTGAAGTCTTCCATCTGTTCTCTATAGCTTCTTGTAGCTTTTCTAACTTGGTTTTCTCTTTATTGGTCTTCCTCGCCTTCTTCCCTGTAATCTGAGTCTCTCTAACAGTTTCTGGAATCATCTTTCCATTCTTATTCTTATCTTCTCCTAGCGTGGTGACTTCGCATTGTTGATGTGTTCTCAAAGGGTTCAAAGTTAATACCCCTTCTCTTATTAATTCCAGGGTGGGTATTCTTCTTTCTTGCATATATAGGTCCTTCAAACCTTCTTGTGCTCTTTCAACCTCATCAATTGATTCTCTTGCCTTATGTTGCTTCGACTTATCTTCCCGTTCTTCTATTAGTCGGTCTATTTTTCTACCTATGAAAGCCCTTAGTTCTTGCTTTTTCTTTTCTATAGCTTCTTCCTTTTGATTTCCTTCTGATTTTATCCTTCTCAATCCAAGTCTTTCCTAACATAAGTGGGAAATGGGGCATAGTTATCAACAAACTTAATGACTTCAAATTCATCTTCAGTCGATGTTCCATGGGCATTGTACTTATGCGTTGTTTTACTTTTTTTCTAGGTTCCAGCATCCACTTATTAGTCGAAAAATTCTTTCTATGCATAGGAATAACATATCTTTATTAGATAAACATTATCTTTACTTAAATAAACTCTTTCTTCCAATTGTTCCCTAGCTTTCAGACTAGGAAAAAATCTATTAAACATACCTAAATTCATGCTTTCGAAACAAAATTTTCACTTATCTTACTCTTATCAAAGCACAGAGCTTTACTTCTTTTAAGATCTTACTTCTTTTCTTCAGATTGGGTTTCTTTCTTAGCACAGATCTTCACAAGTCAAGTAGAGTATTGTGCACTACGGCAGCAGATCTACGCACAGAGATTCTATTTTCTTTACTTCAGTTCCCAATAATCACAGTTTCAGTCCCAGCAACGGAACCATTTTTTGGCAGAGGCGTAGACCTAGGGTTCAACTCTAACATTGCACCAACAAAACCCTAACTATTGTCCCTTTCAGCAACACCTATGAAGCAGGAAAAGTCTCACCCGAGGTAGAAGCAGAGGAGGTTACAGGACTCAGGCATCTGTAACCAAGTTGGGACACAGATCTGTAATAATAACACTTCGCAGAGTATTCTAGAAACACTTAGAAGGGGACATGCATTAGTTCATTAGCTTTATTAACATCACAGAACAAACCCTAATATGGATCGGTGTAGTAACAATAGAGATTAAGCACTTCGATCGTTTAGGACATATCACTAAGTTATATCTAACATTCATTCATCCTTAACACAACTAACTCACTGAGCATCAACAAGTCTACCTAACATACATAATAAGAAAAGCATTGAGAAGATTCATAACATAACCAACAAAGCACAAAGAAAACCAAAGACACAAGATATACATGCTTCACCCCAATGTGGGGCTACATCCACCAACTTCTTCATCTTCTTTATTATTCTTCAATATCTTACATTCATCTGCTTTTGTGCACTAAGACACAGAGCCAAGCTTTGCACTAGACAAGAGATTTGTGCATTGTGCACCAGATCCTCCTTCCCAAAACTAGGTCAAGGCACAGAGCCAACTTCTCTATTGAGCACAAAGCCTTACATACGCATTTTGTTGCACAAAGAAACTCAGAACTATTTTCACTTAGCCTCTTTTTCCACTATTCTCTTCTCCAATTTCTACATTACATTCTTACTTATTTATACTTTTACAATAAGGCCTAATCATGGGTAAACCCATGGGCCGACATCCCATAACCCATTACAAAAACCCTAAGGAACCCCTTGTTGGGTCCACATAGCTCACAAAATGAGTGATATCCATGATCTCAACTCCGCATGGGTGCTCCATCTTCGACCAGCCTGTCAAAGTCCAAAAGTGGTCCAAACTTGACCAAGGTTTCCTCAAAACTTGGTCGAGGGCCAACAAGCCCCCAACACTCACCTATGACTTGTCTCGAGTCACTTGGGTCTGGTCAATGTCGCTTTAAAGGCCTGGAGCTTCACTCGAGCTTCCTCGACTTGCTGCTTCACCTGAGCCTCTTGCTCAGCGAGATCTTGGATCATTTCCTATGTAACAGGCCCTTTCAGGCGTTGTTATGTTGTCGCAACCACTTGGTCCATCCTTGTCCTTCAATTTCTTCAAACACCTTGTAGGCTTCATCCTGCACAGGTTGTATTTTATGCACGACTTCCATTACCCTACCCTAGATAGCAGTAATCTGTTGTTGTACCACCTGTTGTTCCTAGGACCTCTTCATTATTTCAACTGTGGTGAGTAGCTTCATCTGTGCCTGCATCGAGAAGGCATGTTGTTCCGCCTCCTGTAACTGTGCTTCCATTTTCCTTAGCTCTGGATCTTCTGCGAGGCGTTCATAAGTCTATGCGCTTCTATCGCTCAGTTGTTTTCATTCTGAGGTCATGGCTCTGATCCTTACTACTGTGTTCTTAGCGGCCTCCTCCCTCTAGTTACACACCTCTTGTGGGGTGCGCGGTACTGCTTGGATATCCAACTCCATTATCCTCACTTGAAGTTGTTGGATGGTCTCAGCGAGCTTCACCACTTGAACCTCGACTGACTCATGTTCCTCCTATGCCAAGCCTGGCACGGAGTGAAGTCCTTTATTCATCGCTTCTTTGACCGCAGTCTTCTTTTCCAGTAGTTGGTCATTTTCTCTCTGTAGCTTTGATTTTTCCTCCTGTGGCATCGCCCGAAACTCTTCTTTCTCATTTTCTAGAAGGTTACAAAGTATCGTGCTACTCATAATTTCTCTAAGACTTCCTCTTTCTCTCGTTTCAAGGCTTTTGTATCCTTCTCCTTTTCTTCTTGGACTTTCTGAAGTTGAACCTCTTTCACATCTGTAAGTCTTCTTAATTAGGTTGGTTCATCCCCCAATTCTACAACCTGTGGCGAAGAAGGCGCAGTAGGTACTGCACGGATCAATTAAATAGCTTGTTGAATTTCCTTTAGTTCCTTCTCGACCCTTTTATACAGCTCCTCCTGCTTCACTCCATATCTATGCAAGATGTCCTCATATGCATCCTCCATGGCTCTGTGAACCAATCTGATGTCATCCTTCATGAGCATGGCCTCTAATGTGGCTTCCTAGTGCACGTCTTCTTTCTTTCTGAAGGTTTCTGCAGAGAAACCTTCCTCTTCTGCAGTGTTACTGTTTCAGTAGGGGGGTCTTTTAGCGATGTAGCTTCGCCTTCTCCTTTCTTTTCTCCTTCATCCCCTCCTCCTTTTCTATTTGCTTCGTCTCCTCCTCCTAGTGAGCTCGATCCATTTTCTTCAGAGGCATTGTCCTCTTCATCAGTCTCTATATTCTGGACTTCCTCCTTTTTATTCTTCTTCTTTGTCCCACTGGACTGTCCGACATGCTTGACCCTGGTGACTAGGGAGCTTCTTATGATGTCAGTGTCAGAGAGTTTTGCATCATCAATAGGTACAAGGAACTCCTCCAGCCACTCCTTCGTGATCTTCTCCATGTCTTTGTCTGTCAACTTGTAATATGAGTGTAACTCTTCCTTCCTCTCATCTCTGGACGCGGTGATATAGATAAAATGTTGATCTGCATGGAACTTGGCTATCGGTCTATACTGGTGCAAGGTGTGTGATGTCATGCATGGAAATGCTTCAATGGAAACCTTCAGTTGTTGATAGTATGCATGGAACACAACGTTTTACTTCCATTGCTTCGACATGTCATTGGTGTACCAAAAGGTAGAAAAACTAGTGACCAACGGATCTGATGGTTCAATCTACGGAAAGGTGGCTCCTTCGGGAATTTTCTAAGCGACAAATGAAATCAGCACGATCATCCAACTAAAGTGGAATTTGTATCTCTGATCCTAAGCTTCGCAACAGTCTTTCTCAAGTTCATTGATGAGGTAACTCACCCAATTCATTTGCATGCCCTCCACACATTTTCCTGCGAGGTCCACCATCAACTTAGTGGCCTATGTGGGGTGGTTCTTTCTTATGAGCTTGCCAGCTATGAGTTGGAAAGTGATGCGCATTGCATCATCCTGGATAGAGGCTACCTTGTAGCCTCACTTTCCCTTTTTGACTTCGCCAAAATCCTCCTTGATACATTGTTCCAGGGAGCGGTCTGAGGCCTTCCCTGGATAAAACTGTTGAGGGTCAGGTCCCTTCATGCTTAATCCTATAATCAGGTGGATCAGTGTTGGATCCACAGTAATCTGTTGGTCGATCCATAGGTATCCTCCATGGTAGCATGACAAGAGGAGTTTAACACAAGCGTTAACCTCCTGGTGACAGCCAAAATGGGGAATCTTCATCACATTTAGTACAGTGGACTACGCGAGCTCCTTAATCCATGGCTGGGAGGCCAAATGAGGCTTCTTCCCAGTTGTCTTTTTCAAGTATCGGTGGGGTGCGAGCATATCATAGTTCTTTCTGTCGCCGAGATTAAAATCGTCATTCTTCAGTAGTGGGATATTTCCTAAATGACTCCCAACTACACGTATTCCTTTCGAGATGTACGCAGTGATCAGGGTGTACTCATAGTCTCGTGGGATGTTGTCACGGTTAATTGCACCAACCAAAGGTGGGATATAGTCTGGTAATATCGACAGGATCTGCTTTGCATTAGCCATATCATCGCGATGCTTACTTCGTTGCTCAGTAACGGGGTTAACACGGCCAGAATGACGTCTAGTCAAAGGGGAAGTCTGCAGTCCCCTGGTCGGCGATGCCTATACTCCTTTAGACATAGCTCTATCAGCCATAAACTTCTTAAGAAACTCCTTGATAGACTTCTCTCACTCAGTGGGTTCACCCGACATTCTCACTGTTAAATAGACAGGTCGGGGTAGGCGAATGGATAAGCGACGTCCAGGTTCTGATAACATAGCTTGACACATAATCAATTCTCTGTTGGCTCAGCTAATCACGGGTGGTAAAAAGTGGTCCCGACGTAGCGTCCAATGGGTTAAATAAGAGGGGTCTCATAACGGATTCTTCCAACGAGCAGGAACGCTTCCATCAATGTGAATCTATCTGTTATGGTGTGGTCTCAACGTCCCACAAGTGGTTCATCCACCCATAAATTTGTTTCCTAGTTGTTCTGGAGCGTCGTTCTAACAGGCAGGGTGCCTCCAATGGTCATATAGCTTCGTCAGGGCAAAGTCCCATTCTGCGTGGTCCTGTTGTTCCAGAAGGTTCAAATCCTGCGAGGTTCTAGTCTATGAATTCTTCCATCTATTCTCTATAGCTTCCTGTAGTTTTTCTAACTTGGCTTTCTTTTTATTGATCTTCCTCGCCTTCTTCCATGTAATTTGAGTCTCTCTAACAGTTTCTGGAATCCTCTTTCCATTCTTATTCTTATCTTCTCATAGCGTAGTGAGTTCACATTGTTGATGTGTTCTCAAAGAGTTTGAAGTTAATACCCCTTCTCTTATTAATTCCAGGGTGGGTATTCTGCTTTCTTGCATAGATAGGTCCTTCAAACCTTCTTGGGTTCTTTCAACCTCGACAGTTAATTCTCTTGCCTTCTGTTTCTTCGACTTATCTTCCCCTTCTTCTATTAGTCAGTCTATTTTTCTAACTATGAAAGCCCTTAGTTCTTGCTTTTTCTTTTTTGTAGCTTCTTCCTCTGCTTTCCTTATGAATTTATCCTTCTCACTCCAATTCTTTCCTAATAGAAGTGGGAAAGGGGTATTGTTATCAACAAACTTAATGAATTCAAATTCCTCTCCAGTCGATGTTCCATGGATAATAATAGGTACATTAGTAACTCTTCCACATAAGGTTATCATCTTTCCCTTAAACAATCTTATCCTTCCCAATGAAGGTACCACAATAGGCTTTCCCAAAATTTCCCAAGTATCTTTTGTCACAATATTCATTGGTGTTTCCTCATCCAAGACACAGTCTATGTTGAAGTCTTTTATTCTTGTACTTATGCGTTGTTTTACTTTCAATATCTCTGGTAAACTGACATCTTTGTGATCATTCATTGCTTCTTTCAACTATGATGTCATAGTCTGAGCTTTCTGTTATTCTTTCTCTTTATGATTCTCTAACATGCTCTTAGTCTCTTGACTTTCTTTTTCTTGTCTCATGTTCATCCTTTCGACTTTAGCAATCATCCTTGGACAATCTTCAACCTCATGACCAACAAGTTTACAACAAAGAGAAATAGGACCTATACCAGGGCATTCCTTAGCAAGATGTCTCGATATTCTGCAGTTATAACATAATGTCAATCCTCTTTTTCTTTTATATGTTCCCCAACCACTTTTGTACGGATCACAATGTTGGACCTGCAATCTGCAAAAGTTCTTTCTAGGTTACTGCATCCACTTATTAGTCCAAAAAAAAATTCTATGCATAGGAATAACATATCTTTATTAGATCAACATTAGCTTTACTTAGATCAACTCTTTCTTCCAACTACGTCGTAGCTTTCAAACTAGGACAGAATCTATGAAACATACCTAAATTCATTCTTTCGAAGCAAAATTTTCACTTATCTTACTCTTATCAAAGCACAGAGCTTTACGTCTTTTAAGATCTTACCTCTTTTCTTTAGATCAGGTTTCTTTCTTAGCACAGAGCTTCGCAAGTCAAGTAGAGTATTGTGCACTACAACAGCAGATCTACGCATAGAGCTTCTCTTTTCTTTACTTCAATTCCCAGCAATCATAGTTTCAGTCCAGGCAACGTAACCATTTGTTGGCACGGGGGAAGACCTAGGGTTCAACTCTAACAGCTCACCAACAAAACCCTAACTACCATCCCTTTCGGAAACACCTGTGAAGCAGGCGAAGTCTCACCCGAGGTAGAAGCAGGGGGGGTTACAGAACTCAGGCGTCTGTAACCAAGCTGGGACACAAATCTGTGATAATAACACTTCGCAGAGTATTCTAACAACACTTAGAAGGGGACATGCATTAGTTCATTAGCTTTATTAACATCATAAAAAAAAACCTAATATGGATCGGCGCAGTAACAATAGAGATTAATCACTTCTATCGTTTAGCACATAGCACTGAGTTAGATCTAACATTCATTCATACTGAACACAACTAAATCACTGAGCATCAACATGTCTACCTAACATACATAATAAGCAAAGCACTGAGCAAATTCATAACATAACCAACAAAGTGCAAAGAAAACCAAAGACACAAGATATACATGGTCCACCCGAATGTGGGGCTACGTCCACCAACTACTTTGTCTTCTTTATTATTCTTCAATATCTTATATTCATCCTCTCCTGTGCACTAAGACATAGAGACAAGCTTCACACCAGATAGGATATATGTGCATTGTGCACTAGATCCTCCTTCCAAAAACTAGGTCAAGGCACATACCCAACTTCTCTATTGATAACAGAGCCTTACATACGTATTTTGTTGCACAAAGCAACTCATAAATACTTGCACTTAGCCTCTTTTTCCACTATTCTCTTCTCCCCTTTCTACATTACATTCTTACTTATTTATACTTTTACAATAAGGCCTAATCATGGGAAAAACCATGGGCTGACATCCCATAACCCATAAAAAAAACCCTAAGGAACCCCTTGTTGGGTTCACATAGCTCACAAAATAAGTGAGATATGCAATCTCAGATCCACATGGGCGCTCCATCTTCGACCAGCCTGTTGAAGTCCAAAAGTGGTCCAAACCTGACCAAGGTTTCCTCAAAACTTGGTCGAGGGCCAACAGTACCCCACAGACTTCTTCTTTCATCCCCTTTATGTCCTTGAAAAAAATAATTCGGGCACTAGCTCTCCTTTATTTCGACCGAAGTCTCATATGACCAAGGTCTATGTCCAAGCGCTTAGTTGATATGCACTTATCCGGAGCTTTGGGACATCGAGGCTACAGAACTTCGGGCTTCGGAGGTTCTTACTACCTCATGCCTTATTTCTCCCGAACTTCAAACTGGAAAACTCTTTCACGATACATCTTCAAGATTTGGAATTTCCTCCTACTCCACACATCGTTCCCTCCAAACTCTGAACTGGTGAATTCCTAGAGAATCTCTCTATAGCTTCTTGTTTTGGAGGTTCTTGCATCAATATACTCACATTCCCCCAAACGTCGAATTTCCAAATTCTCAGGCTAGCACTTTGGAATTTGGTTACTCTGGCGCTCCCTTGCTTCGATCTTTGAAAGATCTTGCAACTACACACATTCCTCTGAACACCAATTTGGTGAACTCTCGAAGTCTCATCAGTAATCACACACCAGGGGGGTCCTACATGGCAGAAATATAGAGATGACATGTGGCCCAATTTGACGGGTGGTATGTGTCAGGTTATAACTGTCACAAAAGGTATTTGAAAAGAACAAAACAAGATGACACGTGACAAGCATTAGGTGGGTCCATGTCACCCTAGGTGATGCCAGCAAGCCACTTCACTCTGGTGCTTTGTGACTTCGGAACTCTAGGATTTGTAGGTTTCTTCTACAACACCCTTCAAAACTCTCGAACGTTGAATTTTCGAAGATGTCCACATCACTCTAGGTGACATCATCATGCAGCGTCACTCTGGTGCTCTAGGAATTCAAAGAATCCCACACCAAAGCACAAAAAAACAATTGAATGCCGAAATTTCGAACAGGTGTTCCCCAGATCTTTGGGACTTTGGGGCTTCGGTACATCGAAACTTAGAGCTTCATGGGATTTCACTGTTGAACACCACCCCACCCCCGAACTGCCAAACACTGAAATTTCAAACACCTTCTAATCTTCAGACATGTGTCCCCAAACATAAACAATTTGAATTGGTTCCCGACTTTGAAACTTTGGGAAAAACTCCACTTCGCAACAACAACTAGATCTCCCTGAATGTCAAACTATCAAACCACTTGATGGATCCAATGGATCGCCTCTTCCCAAACGATCTACGGTGTAGCTTTACTCCAGGACTTCTGCCTCCTTTTTTCAAGGTAATAAAAATTTTTGAAGTAACAAAGTCTGAAGGACTGGAGGGTTTAACTGTCATGCTTCTTTCCCAGATCTGACAGTTGTGAACGATATGCCTTCTCCCGAACAAATCTGATGGCCAAAATATAACTTTGTGGCCCCAAAAACATGGTTGTTGTGGTTTCTTACCTATGATGGATTTCTCGAACCGCTAAACCTCCTGAGCTTTCAAACACAACTAAGGTTTTCTCTCAGCGCCCTCTTGGCACTCATGGACATTCTAAAACTCGAATTTTGTTCGTTTTGGAAACAATTCACTATGAAACTTTTTCTTCAATTTCCACTTGCACGACCCAATCTAGGCTCAGTGTTGAAAACCGGAGCTATGATACCATATTGTAACACAACCCCAACCTCATACCTGATGGGATATGCCACACTTAAACTCTTGCAAAACTTCATAAATATGAAACTGTAGCATACCCAACCTTCTAGGTTGGGCATACCAAATCCATAAAAACAATGTATTTGTCTATTTAAGGATATATATATATATATATATATATATCCTTAAATAGACAAATACATTCTACCAATATACATATTTATGCGGAAATAACAGTAAACATGTACATGCAGCATACATAGGCAATGCCCACAATTATAAAGACATGTATAAATACACAGCATGCAATTGAACATAGAATTGATACTTATATTTTTATAGAAGACCACCAACTGCATGCAGACCTTCCACAATCCTCCCAACCTTAGACCACACTGCTCATCACTCTCAGCAGTGGGTCATCCCCGAGTTGGGAATAAACTCCACCCAAGTAAAGGGATTCCTAGGCTAGGTTGAGACAACAGGAAGTTACATAGTCAACAGGAAGGATTTCGTTCCAGGATTCCAAATCAAACTAGCAGCCTACAACCTCTCATTCCCCACATGCTTGTCCCACACCAGGAAGTGTGCCCCTTCTATGCTCAATGGTTCTTTGGCTACCCCACTTTCCTTCTAGGGCTTCAGCAACAGGGAGGACAGGAATTCTCATATCACTATAGCTACAGTTGGGCTTCCTCAGGAAAAAACACTTCCCCAACCAACTCTCTCACCTAGAGAGAGTTGCTCATAGCCCTGACAACTCGCCTCTTCAATCCACGGGCTTGACAACCCTCCTCTTTGAACCCACAGGCCTGACAACCTACTTCTTTTGTCTAGATCCTAATTCAATCTAGTATGCGTGATGGTAGCAAAAAAGTTCAAGTATGTAATAGGTAAAGGTAGCAACCACACTCAATCAAAGGAATGCGTTGACAACAACAACATTCAAGTAAGGCACAGTACGGCTCAAGAAAAGTACAGGTGTGTTGTGCATAACAGCAAATGTATGGGTTCACTATTGAAGGTGTGTGTTAGGCATGGAGAGGTTCGCTTGATGGAGTCAATGGCTACCTGCGTGAATTCCTTGGTGAATGGGGAAGGATGGCTCCCTCCGTGAATGGTCGAGTGCCTATGTGAATGGGAAAATGATGGGAAAACAAAAAAAATTCCCTGCATATATTTTCATGCGCCTTGATTGACACATAGCTCTCCTAGAGTTTGCTTCTCTTCACTTGGGATTCATGCTCTTTCCCACGAGAACTTAGGATAAATTAATTATCCTCTCCATAGTCTTTAGGAAATATAATATTCCCTTAGATATAATCCCTCTATCTTATCCCCTTTCCTAGGCTCCTAGCCCCTCCCTTTCCCTTCCTAATGGAGTTTAGTCCCCCATACTCTTTTATTGTGGTCAGTATACACACAATGATGTATTATATTAATGATATGAGTGTTTACATATACAAAATTAGGCTCACTATCCTTTAACCTCTAGGCTCTCCGACCTAATCAACACATAACCCTCCTAGCTTATAATCACTTGGCTCACTAGCCTATAAAACATATTTACAATTCAACTTGGGCTCGATCTTGGGGTATTACATAAATCATGTACTCAAAAACTCAATAATATCAGCAAATTACTCATCATCTATTTGTACTGAAAACAATTGTTCATCTGGAAAGTTGTCTTCCAAGTTACTAGGTTATTCTTCGTTAGTTATCCTGGATAAGTGATATGGTCCTGCATTCAATTTTCCAGGCTTCACCACAACTTCAAAATAAAATTCTTGGAACAAAATTATCCATACGCATATACTTCCCCCCAACACTATCTTATTGACTAAATATCTCACAGTTGAATGGTCTGTAAACATTTTGAAATGTTTCTCTAACAAGTAATGTTTATATTTCTGCAAAGCATACACCATAGCTAATCCTTCTCTTTTTGTAGTGTTATAGTTTTGTTTTGAATCTGATAAATTTCTTCTTGCAAATGCAATGGGGTGATCAACATCACCTTCTCCTAGCTTAGTCAATATTGCTCCTAATGATATTGCAGATGCATGCACATGAAATTCATTTGACCAATCTAGGAACACCAGAATTGGCGCAGTGACCATATTTTCCTTCAAAATATCCAAACTCTTCTTGCATTCATCATTCCACTAGTACTTGATGTCCTTTTTCAACAATTTCTCCATTGGCGCAGTAATCAGTACATATCCTCTTATGAACATCATGTAATATCATGTATGGCTCAATGTACTCTTCAACTGGCACACTGACTTTGGTGGTGGTAAGTTAACTATGACAATAATTTTAGCAGGATCAACTAGCAGACCCTATTTACACACCACATGTCCTAAAAAAATATCAAAAGGTGCATTGAAAATACACTTCTTGATATTCAAATATATCTGACACTGTATGCATATGTCCAACATCAACCTTAATACTTCAACATGATATTTTAGCAAACTGAACATTGTCCAATCATCCAAGTAAACCTCCAAAAACTTGTGAATGAAGTCCTTAAAAGATACTACTACTACCCTTGAAAAAATGGTTGGTGCATTCTTTAATCCAAGTGGAATAACTTTATACAGAAATAATCCCCACTCTATAGAAAATGTTTTCTTATGCCTATCTGCTGGTTCTACCCTGATCTGATGATAACCTAAAAATCCATCTGTAAAAGAATAAGCTTCTCGACCCCCTACATTCTCCAAAACTTCATCTATAAATTGGGTAGGAAAAGGATCATGTAGGCAAGCATCATTCAATTTTCTCAAATCTACACAAATATTGATCCCTACTTGCTTCTTTTCCTACACCAGCATAGCATTGATCCATTCTAACTCTTCTACAGGTTCTATGACACCAACTTCTAGCATCTTGTCAATTTATGTCTTGACCTTCTCTTTGTATATTGGATTCAATTTGTAAGGTCTCTATCTAATAGTTCTTTCTTCTGGCTTCCAAGGGATCTTCATCTCTCTTAGATCTCCTGCTAACCCCTTCATCTCCGAAAATGTTGTTGGGAATAAGTCATTGTATTCGCGTAGTAATTTTGTGATCTTTTCTACTATTTGATTATCCCAATAATCTCCAATACTAGCCATCTTTGGGTTTTCTGCAGTTCCAATGTTGACCTTCTTGATATTTAATGCTCCAGCATAATCTTCTGAATCTAGCTTGGGACCTTCCACTTCCCTTTCACCTTCCACTTCTGGAATCTGTATATTGTGTGGATTATCCTTTGTTGGATCTTCCTCTTCTACAACGTGATAACAGTGTAGCAATTGCTTAACCGTCCTTCTAGCCTGCTTCTGATATGCTGGAACTATTTCAAATTCTGGTTCTTCAAAGATTTTTTCTCTTAACACTTTTAGCGTGGTATCTATCTCTAGACTATAATGCTCAAAAGCAAATGTAATAGTGAAATTCTGATGTATCTCCTCCCAGATAGCATTTTCTTTGCGTTGTTCCTGTTCTGCGTACCAATTCTTCAAAATGCCTTCTAGTGTGTGAAAAAATGGTGTGGCCATTCTTTTGGTGGTACTAATATCCACTGAACTATGCACTTATCTACATGTTCTTGAGGTTGTCCAAATCCCTCATATTTCTCCTCATATCTATGCTCATGCTCTAAGCCAAATCTGATACGCAGTAACCTTTTGCACTAGAACCAATTCTTGATATTTTCTTTGTGTGTACCCCACCATCTTGCAGGTGTAGCTTTTAAAGAAATCTCTAATGTTGGTAATATCTTATTTTCCATAACATCTTCCTCAAATTTCATTAAAAAATCTTCTAAATCATTCAAGCCATAAAAAGTAGGAGGTTCTCTTACCTATGTACCAACCCATCTCAATGCACACGTTATTTTAGCACTTCTCCTGGTAGATAATTCATGTAATCGATGTTGTGAGTTCTTCATTACTATGTAAAAGTCTGAAGCACAAGAACTAATGCTCCTCCAACTGAGCATGCCATGTGCAGTTGGGTTGATATAATCTTCTTTGCACATGGTAGTTCTATATAGTTGATTCGCATCTTCTGTAAGAATATTGTTTGTCATAGGTTCCATGTACCTTCCTCCTTCTGAGGGATCTAATGGCGCAATAAATTTGTATTCTCCAGACTCAAATATCATCTTCCTTGTCTTCAAATTGATAATAGCCTGGTTATCAAAATCCCAATCCAGACCCAACAGTGTTGGATATGGAGAAGTATTGTCCACTATGTCAATGACTTCAAAATCAGCCATGGTGTGCACACCGTCTAAGTCTACTAGAATCCCCTTCAATATCCCAATTGGAACCACTCTGTGTTGATTTTCCAACTTCAATTGAATAGGTGAATACCCCAATTGTGGTCCTCCCATAGCTTCCCAAGTTTTCTTTGGCAGAACATTGACTTCATATCCTAAGTCTAGTATGATATCCCCCATATTGAAATATCCTATGTTGGCATTCAATCTGAATTCCATGTTGGTTCTTCTCTTTTTACGTACCTGATTTACTCTTTTTACCCTTCTTCCCCAGGTTGACACTTTTCTAGAAAATTTTGCAGTACTTGTAAGGAATTTTTATCTTTCAATAATTTGACACGGGCTCCCAAAAAGTTTCTTAAGTTACTTACTTGTTCTGAAGATTGCTCTTGATTGGTCTGATCAAATAATTAAGGCATGTCATAGATTGGTATCTCATCTACTGTCTTAATTCATTAAGTGGATGATTTTTTTTCCCTCAAGATCTCTTGTTCATCTTCTTTGAATATCTCTTTCTCTTTGCGCACATCAAACTTTTGTTTCAGTGTTGTATTCTTCCTAGCCCACTAGTACTGGTCTTGATCCTTCTTGGATGCATATTCTCTTGTCTTAGCTCCACCTCTAGTAACTATGTTAATCTTCTTCACGTCTTCTTCTTTGTTTTCCACCCCGATCCATTACACGTTCTGATTATTTTGGTTCCTCTTGTCCTGTATCTTTAATAAAAGTGTAGGATAGTCTTTTGTTTCATGGTTTGTTGCGCAACAATACATACATTCCATAGGTAGTTGTCAGTAGTCTCTTTCATAGTGCCCTGGTTTCTGACAGTTATGACATACAACTAGTCCTCGACCTCCTCCAAATCCTCTTCCTCCATGGCCTCCTCCTTTGAAGCCTCCTATATTTCCCTAATTATCTCCATGCGATGTGTTATATTGAGGTCCCCAATTATACTATGGTTGTGCGTTAATGTACTACGATGGTGTTGCGCACTGTTGTGTGAGATTATATTGTTGTTTCCCTTGGAAATGGTGTGCATTGTATTGTGGTTGTTTTGCAACTTGCTACGCGGGATTATATTTTGCTTGTTGTGCATTGTTATACTGCGGTTGTTGCGCAAGTTGTCATGTTACATGTTCATCCTGCACCCTATATGTATCTGCAATCCTTACATTCATCGTCTCCAAGGTTTTGTGGTCCTTGTCTTCGTGTCCAACTGACTTACAAAATGTACTCTTTGGTATTATCTGGTACTTTTTCATCAGGGGACAATGATAGGGATCATTCCCATGCATTTTTAAAATCTCACACCATGGTCCTCCTAAAGCTAAAGGGTTTGGAATACCCACTCCAATATACTTGGCAAATAATGGAAACTCATTCTTGTGATGGCCTTATGTCCTGCCCATTGTACACTCGACATATCCTATTTTCTTCTTTCCTTTGTTCTGATTGAACTGGAATGTCAAGTTCTTCAGATCTTGCTTCAGCTCTTCCACAGCTAGATATGTATGTTTGTACTAGTTTTCCTCTAGTTGTAAAGCTTCCTGTAGGGCCTCACCCTGAATTTGGAAGTTTTGTTGTCTCAAAGGACACTTCAAGTGTGGAAACAAAGAATTAACAAACAAATTTCTATGTTGTGTATCGATAATAGTGTATTTTAAATTACCTTTTAGCCTATTGAACTTTTGGTCAACTTCCCAGACTAATTCTCCTAGTTTTTGCTTGATATCTATCATTTCATTCATAAAATAGTCTTATGAACTTGGATTCTTAAATTCATTTATTAACTGCCTCTTCACATCTTCTACAGTCGCATATGTTCCCACTGGATTGTTTTTTTAGAGACCCGTGTAACAGTCTAATGTGTGGTCTCTAAATGTGATTGACAATTGTGCAACCTTTGTATCCTCATATATAATCTACTTCACTTCCCATATCTTCTCACGGATGAACAAATGTTTTTCTGGATCATCTGACCCATCCCCTCGGAACTATGGTAACCTAATAGTTGGATCTTGTCCTACCATTGTGAAATTTATTGAATTACCACCTCCGCGCAGTGTAGGTACTTGATTGTTGCTTGTTGAACTTGCACTTCTGCTACTGGACCCACATCATGTAAAAATTATTCTACCACTAAACATTTGTTGGTTAACTGCATTTTCTTCTTTAGTTGTCTTAGTCACACATGGGGTTTTGTGTTCCACACTAATTCGAATCTTTATTGGAGAGCCTTCTTCTGCGTCGGACCCATGACCTCTGGTTTTCCTCTCATATGTGGCATGCAAGATATCCTCAATCTTCCATGTGGAACGGAGATTCTATACCTCTTCATCATCACTATACAAGCCCTCTCACTCAGCCACTTCCCTCTTCTTTTTATTCATCTTATACTAGAAGGTTCATCCATTGCGCGTCACACCTGTATTCCTTATCATTTCCCTGGTCTTCTCATCATCCATCATGATGGGGTCCATTTCTTCCTTCTTTTGGCCTCTCTCCACAGCCTTATCCATATCTCATATCCTCCTTAGTGCTTCCCCCAATTCCCCAATGTGCATAGAGTGATCCAGTTGTTTGATTCCATGGTCATCACACCTTTATCATGTAATAAGATCTTGATTGATGTGTAAAGAGACCTAATGTACCTCCCTATGTGTCCCTTCAAGAAATCTCACTCTGCAACAGTATATGATTTTGTTGTATCTACTACAAACTTAGTGATAAACCCTACAGTAATGTTGTCTAACCAAAAATCCACTGTGTGCATGAATTTGTTATTAACCCTTTCCAATTGCACGATATTTTCAGCAGTCCATTCTACTAGCCTGATTCGATTAGTCAGATGGGTATCCTTCAACCTTAATAACCACTCCTATAATAATTCTGGAAAGAAACAAAAATATGCTCCATGCAAATTAGTAAACACATACCTCTATAGGTACTGGCGTGATGTACACCTGGAACCCTTATTATCTTTCTGTGCAAACTTCAACTACTTTATTGATCCAGGTGGATATTGGTGGCCACCCACCTATTCCAACTGGCTCCTCTTGAGATTTTTTAGTTTAGCACGTTCTTCTGTAATCCTTTTTAATTGCGGGTTCTACACTTTCAAGGTTGTCTAAATCCCTACACATTTTCCAGGCAGATATTGGTGGTTTCCCACCTAATCCAACTAGCTTATTTTTTAAGTTTTCATGACAGCACATCTTTCTGTACTTCCAGGGTTGTTTTGGGGCCCTAAACAGTGTTTTTTTGGTGTTCCATAGTCGATGTATAAATGCAGTTAGATTTTGATGGAATAATCTGTAGCTCTCTAAAAGACCTTTCCAAAGGGCTATCACACGCCTAAAACGGAGGTCGTATGCAAAAGTTATGACCCCGAGAAGTTGAGGTACCAACATACCCACAAGAACCCACATAAATTTTGGTGTTTCATCTCCTAGGGTTAGGTTTTTGGATGTCTAGGGTTTTGACATTCATGAGCAATGTTAAAAAATTCTCTAGAACCTCATTTTAATCATTTTTCTCAGATGGATGCACGTAGCAAGCCACATCTCTTCTCAGAGATAGCTACCACCATTCGAGCAAGTTGTTTCCAATTCTGCGGTTTTACAGTTTTAGCCTGTTTTATTTATTCAATAGAAGTTATTGTTCACTAGATATATGTTTTTGTTGTTCCTATCTTTGTGTTATTGTATTTATTCTATTATTCCTTCCGTTTCACACATAAATATGGATCAGTTGTATCAGATCGGTTTGCTCTTCATTTATTTTTCTTCGTGCATGTCCCCGACAAGATCTGGGTATAAGAAGTTGTGACTCAAACCATTCAAACCTTTGCAATATCAGCCACGCCGAACCCGTAAAAAACCCATGGGGGATGAGAAGAAAGATGATGGAGTAGGATATCCTTTTAAAACATTTCTCCAGGAAGCCCTTGCACAACAAAGGAACAAGATGATGGACAACTTTGCATAGATCCTCCGGCGGTTTCCCACAAAAGATGAATATTCATCAAGCGGCCATCCAACCCCCTTCAAGGAACAAGTAAATTTTGATATTCCATTATTTGAAGGATTGATAGATGTGGATGTTGTAGATAAATGGTTGAATCTGCTCGAAGGGTATTTTTCGGTCCACAATTTTTTCGATGGGGAAAATATTACTTTTGCACTCCTCAAGGTCGTCCCCCATGTTAAGGATCGGTGGGATACTTACTATGAGAAAAGGGCCATAGAGGAATCTGCAATATTTATGATTGCCCCAACATGGGATTCCTTCAGGGATTCCATTAAATAAAATTACTACCATGTTGGAATTTACGAGGACCGGTACACAAGATGGACCACGCTGCGTCAGGAACGGGACCAGAAAGTACCAGATTTCACCAATATTTTCCATACTCTGCGCACCAAATTGGGTATCAAAGACTCTGAACAGCATATGGTGCTCAAATATTGTGATTTTCTACATAGATATATTAAAACAAAAATGGATTTTCTGGACATCGCATCATTAGGTGCGGCTTATAGATATGTTGTCAAGATCAAGCAAAAATTTAAGTAGAAGACGCAAGAGTTTAGATATGCAAAATCCTCACAGCCAAAGCAGGGAAAAGGTGGCCCCAACCCACAAAACAAGGGACAGATAAAATATGGTCACTCTTAGGAAAACTAGTCCAAGCCGCAACCCAAGAAGGGTAATGAGAATACAAAGAAGGACATGGGAAAATGGTGTGAATACCATAAAATCCCTTGGCACAACACCAAAGAATGTCACTCCAAGTAGTCACTGGTGGTTGAGCTGAAAGCTTCTGAGTCAAAGGAAGATTCTGACTCTGAATCAAATCCAGAAAGTGGGAAGTGGATCATCGATGTCGAACCCAGTGCCATTTTCACTACCACCAAAGTCCAACCAAGCGAACCAGAAGAACCAAAGGAAGGGAAAAGCCTCTTTCACTCATGGATGTTGGTAAAGGGAACTCGATTGTATTTCATTGTCGATATCATCATTTAGAAGAACCTGATTTCAGCAAAGGTCGTCAAGTGGATGGACCTGTCGATAACACTGTACCCGCAACCCTACACCATCGATTGGATTTGCCAAGGATGAGATCTGTGTGTTAGCCAATAGTGTCATCTTCCCTACAGCATCAAGCCCTTCAAAGATGAGGTATTGTGTGGTATTTCTCCCCTTGAAGTTTGTGATGTTCTTTTAGGCCAGCCATATTTGTGGAAGTGACATGTTGTGTATGAATCTAGACCCTACAGTGTTATTATTACTTTGGGTAGACAATTCTATAGGGTACCAGAGGTAACGCCACCTATCACTATTTATTTAATCTCTGCTAAGAAATGCATTAAGGTCATTTCACAGACCGGGAAGTTTGTCTTCTTTGTGATCTATGCTCACAATAAGTAGAAGGTCATTTCCACATCCATGACCTCTATACAGAGCCTCTCTTTGCAGTAAAAGTAATTGGACGAGATCATGGAAGAGTACAGAGACATCTTCTCCTCACCCACCAAGGTACCGACGCACTGCCAAGTCAAGCATCCAATTGATCTAACCCATAGTGCCTCGTTGCCTAATGGACTAGTCTATCATCTCTCACTAATAGAAAATGATGAAATAAAGCACCAAATCCAAGAGATTCTTCAAAAGGGGCACATATGACCCATCTCCTCCTCTTTCAGAAGCCTAATTGTGCTAGTGAAAAAGAAAGATCGGACCTGGCGGCTCTATATTGATTACAGAGAACTAAAACAAATCACAGTTAGGAATCGGTACCCAATTCCTCGAAGACATGACCTTCTTGACCAACTCAAGAGGGAAAATTTCTTCAGCAAGATTGACCTAAAGTCTCTCTACCATCAGGTTCCCATCGAACCAACTGATGTATGGAAGACAACTTTCAAATCTAAAGAAGGTCTCTTTGAATGGTTGGTCATTCCCTTTGGCTTAACAAATGCACCATAAACTTTCATGAGATTGATGGATAATGTATCGAGACCCTTCACCAACTCTTTTTTGGTGGTATATCTGGATGACATCCTCATCTTCAGCAGAACTTGGAAGGAGCACATGCAGCATATTCAGCAGGTTTTGGGCACTTTGCAGTAGCACAAGCTATATTCCAACTTGGAAAAATGCTCCTTTGGCATGAACAAGGTCCAATACTTAGGCTACATTGTTTATGAGCATGGGGTACATATGGATCCAGCTACGATCCAAGTCATTCGTGACTAGCCATCCCCAACCACACTAATCGAGATTTGGACCTTCTCTGTACTTGCCAAATTCTACTAGAGGTTCGTGTTGGTATTATCCCATTTTGCCTGGGCCCTCAGCCAAGTAACCAAGGGTGGTGGAAAGGAAAATTTTACATGGGGGAAGGCACAACAATGAGCATTTGATGATCTGAAGCATCGCTTGTGCTCAGCTTCAGTACTCTCCTTACCTGATCTACGAAAATCATTCAATATTGAGGCTAATGCCTCCGACTATCCTGTCAGTGGAGTTCTCACTCAGCATGGTCATCCAGTAGAATACCATAGTGAGGCACTCTCAGATATTGTCCAGAAATACCCCACCTATGAAAAAGAAATGTATTCCATTGTGCAAGCATGTCGTCAATGGAAACATTACATTCTAGGAAAGGAGACAATCATCCACACTAATCACAAGCCTCTACAGTTCATACAGACACAAGGGAAGTTGTAGAACGACCGCCATCAAAAATACCTACAATAGTTCCATCTCAACATCAGGTATAAAAAAGGGAGAAAAAATTTTGTCGTTGACTACCTCAGTCTCCCTCATGTTTTTGCACTCACCACAGTACTTTATTCCTATGGGCATGAAGCATCTGAGTGACAGCAACTTTATCAATGTGACCCTAAATTCGCCACCACCTATCATCTCTTGGGTGCAGGAGCGAATGTCACTAATTTTCACATCCAAGATGGACTTGTATGCCATCTGAGACACTTTTGTGTTCCCACAAGTGAGCGTGCAAAGCTGATTTGGGAGGCTCACTATAGTCGGATGGCAGGACATTTTGGCATGGAGAAAATGGCGGTTTTTCTACAGAAACATTTTTATTACCCAAAACTTTGACAATACGTCAGCAACTATATCATATCTTGCATTGCATGTTCCATTTCCAAGCCATCCATCAATAAGCAAGGCTTATACACCCCTCTTCCTATTGTTGAGAGGCATTGGGAATCCATCTCGATGAATTACATGTCTAGCCTTCCATCCACCAAGCACATAAATGATTGTGTATTTTTGGTGGTTGATTAGTTTTCAAAGATGGCCATTATCACATCCTACAATAAGAGCATCACAGTGGGAGATACTACCAAGCTCTTCTTCGAACTGGTGTGGGTCCATTTTGGGACACCACAAACCATCACATTAGATCGGGACAGCAGGTTCCTCAACACATTTTGGTCGAGTCTCTGGTTACTGTTGCACACGAAGCTCACTAAATCCACTGCTTTCCACCCCCAAACCGATGGCCAGACAAAGGTCATCAATCGGATGATTGTGCACATCCTATGCATGTACAACTCTAAGCATCTGCATACATGGGATGCAATTCTTCCCTATGTTCAACACAGCTACAATAGGGCTCTCCATAGCTCCACCATCCATAGCCCATTTCAGGTAGAACTGGGATTCCAACCCTTGGGTCCCATTGATGTTGCACTACCTCTTACAACCACAGAGGAAGAATATTCCCATGTTCAGTCTGAGACCGACAAAGCCACCTAATTCATTGAGTGGATTTAGCACAGATGCCAACAAGTCCATGAGATTTTGCAGAAATTCAATACTAAGTACAAGCAGCACCATGATCAATACCATGTACCACATCAATTTCAGGTGGGAGACAAGATCTGGTTACATTTGCAGAAAGAACGCCTTACAGGGCCCCATCGGAAGCTCTGCCCACTTCACTATGGGCCTTATACTATCACCAAGGTTGTGGGTAGTAATGCTTTTGATCTCAACACTCCACCCTTCCTTGGCTTGCACCCAGTGTTCAATGTGGACCTCCTTCGGCCATATTTTCCACCATTATTGCACACCTCAGAGATCACAGAACAATTGACACCAATAGAGCTCAACCCTGACTGCATGGAAGAGGAATTCACTGATCAGATAGTGGACACACAGGTTAAGGGCACTTTCCAATAGAGGATCCAGCTTTATGTAGATTTTAACCTTGTACGGTATTTACTGCAAACATATTTTCAGTAAAAGAACAGAAAAGATACAATGGAAAATACAAACATTACACAGATATTTTTCCCCTGGAAACCCAAACAAGGAAAACCAGCATATTATGTATTCATTCATAGTGATACATTGTTTACATTACAATATACATATAGGATCCAACGGCACCCAAAACCCTAACCCAATGACTTGGATTAGTCAACAACCCTAATTCCTTAACCGAAAATAGAAAACCATCGAAAAAATCCATGTGTCAAAAAACCACCCAACAATGGACACAAAAATCGAGGCAACACGAAAAATGAGATTAAAATGCGACACGTTTCTCGAGGAAAAAAATTCTCGGGGGCACTGCCCCTGATCCCCTGCACATTTAACACAATGCAGACACTACTACTCATGCAAAGAATATAAAAAATACCCAACATTCTCCCACTTGTTTCTTTCTTTACATACAGAGTTACATAGTCAACAATCCAAGGCATTAATGCCCATGGATCCTCTACACTAAGAAAACTTCTCAGTGCTCACAGACTTTGTTAATGAATCTACAACATTCTTCAAAGTGTCCACCTTCATCAATAATACTTTCTTTTCTTCAACCATGTCTCTGACAAAGTGATATTGAATATCAATATGCTTTGTCTTTGAATGATAAGTTGGGTTCTTTGCGAGAAAAATTCCACTATGACTGTCACAATCTATCCTTACAGCTTGTTGTACCAACCCAATACCTGAACACAATCTTTGTAACCATATTGCTTCCTTATTTTCATGAGTGGATGCCATGTATTCAGCTTCTATAGTTGAAAGTGCCACTACATCCTCTCTTTTGTTCATCCAACTTATTGATCCTCCAAATAGGTTAAACACATACCCACTTGTATATCTTCTACGATCCATATCTCCAGCCCAGTCTACATCTACAAATCCATGTATATCCAATACTCTGTCCAATCCCGATCTTCCTTAGTAGCACAAACGATAGCTAGCAATGCCACACAAATACCTGAAAACCCTTTTTACTGTTGTCCAATGCTCCTTCCTTGGTTTTGGCATATACCTTCTCAAAAATCACATTGCATGTGCAATGTTTGGTCTATTACAGACCATTGCATACATCAAACTACCAACGACACTCGCATATTGAATACAAGACATGTCCTCCTCCTCTTCATGTGTCTTGGGACACTGATCCGCAGATAACTTTACACCAACAGGAATAGGAACCTTGATTAGTTTACATTCCTGCATAGTAAACCTCTACAATATTGTCTCGACATTTGTTTTCTGATTTAACCACAGTTTCCTCTTTTTCGATCTCTTTTAATTTCCATGCCCAAAATTAAATTTGAAGCACTGAAATCCTTCATGTTGAATTTAGAGGACAACTGATTTTTCACATCCTGGATAATCTCCTTGTTGTTTCCTATCAACAACATGTCATCCACATACAAGACCAAATAAATCAAATGATCACCAATTAATTTAACATACACATGGTGATCCTCTTTTCTTCTTGTGAAGCCAAGTCCCATCATATAAGTATCAAATTTTTTATACCACATCCTTGGTGATTGTTTTAAACCATACAGGGACTTTTTCATCTTGCATACCAGCTCCTTATTTCCATTCACATCATAACCTTCTGGTTGCTTCATATATATTTCTTCTTTCAGATCCCCATGTAGGAATGTTGTCTTCACATCCATCTGTTCTACTTCAAAATCAAATGCAACAGCAACAGATAACAGAAATATTATAGAGGTTAACTTGGCAATAGGAGAAAAAATCTCACCAAAATCAATTCCTTAACCTAGGAATAACCCTTTGCTACTAATCGAGCTTTGTATTTCTCCACTTTTCCTTCTGCATTAATCTTATTTTTAAATACCCATGTGTTGCCAATGGGCTTTCTTCCAATCGGCAACTCCACTAGATCCCAAGCCTCATTCTTATCCAAAGTTTTCATTTCTTCGTCCATGGCCTTTATCCAAAGATTTCCATCCTTTGAATCCACTGCCTCCCTAAAAGTTCTAGGATCATCATCAGTAATAGACAAAGAAAAATTTGAACGGAAATCAGATGGAGTACACCTTTCTGGTAGCCTTCTTTCTCGAACCGATCTCCTCAATAATAGAGTATGAGGATCTTCTACTTTTGATTCATGTTCTTCTATAGAGTCTCATTCATCATCATTTAAATCAAACTCAATTTTATCTGGTTCTTCCTTACTTGGTAGGACTTCCTGTTTAACAATATCCTTCATTTCTCTAAATATCACATCTCGGCTATACACTACCTTCTTAGTTTCTGGGTTCCAAAGCTTATAACCTTTGAGACCATCTTTATATCCAATAAAGATACACTTTTCAGCCTTCTTATCTAGCTTACTCTTGTTTTCCTTTGGAACATGAACATATGCATCACAGCCAAATACCTTGAGATGTGTGAGAGAAGGTTTATTACCATTCCATACCTCTTGTGGAATCTTGTCATTCAGTGTTGATGAGGGTGATATGTTGACCAGGTAACATGCAATACCCACTGCCTCTGCCTAGAATTCTTTCTCTAACCTGGCACCATTGAACATGCACCTTGCTTTTTCCATCAGCATCATGTTCATCCTTTCTGCAACTCCATTATGTTGAGGTGTATATGGAGTAGTATTATGCCTTGCTATACCTCACTTCTTACAGAATTCTTCAAATTCATTCTCGCAGAACTCTTCGCCATTATCTATCCTCGGCACCTTAATTCTTTTCTCTATTTGATTTTCAATAAGAGCCTTAAACTCTTTAAACATGTCAAAGACTTCAGATTTCTTCCTGAGGAAATATATCCAAGTATTCCTCGATAAGACATCTACAAATGAGACATAGTACACAGATTTTCCCAATGATGGGACCGACACAGGTCCAAAAACATCATTATGAACTAGCTGTAAAATTCCTTCTGCGCTCGTTGCACCAAAGGGGAATCTTACCCGATTATGCTTCCCATATACACAATGTTCACAAAAATCAAAATCCAGAGAGAAGTTAGACATACCTTCAACCATACCTTTACCATGTAGTAGTCTAAGACCCTTCTCTCTGATATGCCTCAGTCTTTGATGCCATAGCATAACCTTTTCTCCAGAGACTGTAGGAGTTCTTTCTTCTTCAACTCCAATATCAAGAACAATGAAACTATTACACCCATCACTAATAGTGCTTCCTTGCAGCTTATACAGAGTTCCAAACCGAACTCCCTTCAACGACACCATTGTTCCCCGAACCATCCTGCAGGTTTCCTTTTCAAATATTGTTTTTACCCCTGCATCGTCCATTTTTCTTACAGAAATTGCTAATTCAGAGTTTGGCATTCATGAGTAATGTTAAAAAGACCTCTAGAGCCTCATTGTAATCATTCTTCTCTGATGGATGCGCGTAGAAATCCACATCTCTTCTCAGAGATAGCTACCACCGTTCGAGCAAGTTGTTTCCAGTTTTGCAGTTTTACAGTTTCAACCTATTTTATTTATTCAGTAGAAGTCATTGTTCACTGGATATCTATTTTTTTTGTTCCTATCTCTGTGTTATTTTATTCAGTCTGTTATTCCTTTCGTTTCGCTCATAAATCTAGATCATTTATCTCTAACCATCTTTAAATATCTTGCTTCGTAGGATTCCATGGCTTGAACATCCCTTTCTACCACTGCATCTTCTTCACCAAACCCTTCTCAGTTGTTCTTCTTACTTCCAACAGGCAACGGAACCATTTGTTGGATGTATGGAATCACCCGGGTTCTACCTTAGTTCTCCAACAAAACCCTTTTCACCATAGGCCCTTCTGGTAAACCAAAAGGCTACACCTCGCACAGAATGCACAGTGAAATCTCACCCGAGATGGTTTATGGGTGACTACATGACACAGATGCCTACATTCAAGGAATGGGTTGGGGTTTTTCTTCTTTTACTTCTTTTCTACTTTAACATGCATTCTACTACAGTATTCATCAGATCCATTAATTATCTTTATTATGCACACATATACTAGTTTGTGTTAAATTAAAGCCATTCATTTATCTATCTAATCATTCAACCATAATTGCAAAAATAGTAAAAACATTCAGACACATTGCAAAACTGAGTTTTACTGTGGTTCACCCCCCTGGGGCTATGTTCACAAAGTTATTCTTCTTCTTTATTATTCATCAAAAAGTCAATGTGAACATTACAGCATAGGATAATAGAGAGTAGTGAGGCAGACCAAGGTCACACCAATCTCCACAGCTTGTGACCTAGCCCTCAACTACATCTCCATATGGACTTCATCTGAGCTCCGCAACTCTCAACCATACAAAATTCAAACTCAAAAAGGTTCTCCAAGTACTTTCTTCATGCAATAATTCCTACAAGGATCTCACACCAAACCATATTGATACCCCAATATACCATGACTTCCTTTATTTATACTACAAAAGTGGGTTAAACCCTTACAATACATTCCAAAACCCTAATCCTAACATGTCTATGTTTGTCCACATCTGCCCTGGATTTCCGCAAATCCTGTTGTGTGCGCTTATTTTCCTCAAAATATGGTGTGCTCTCCTTCTTGGTCCAATCTGCCTCATTTTCTGCATTGTTCTCGATCTTTGCTTCAAAATTTACTTTTCTTCACCATAGGCCTACACCAACACATTTTAAGTAAATTTATTTTAAACTTATAGTAAAAAAGTAATTTGATTCAATGATTTATCCTTTCCACTGTTACTCAATCTAATTTGATTTCTAAAGATATAGAATTTGATTCAATCTTGACTGCAGAGAATGTGAATTTGTTGTTTAGATAGGTGATCGATAGTTTAATCATCGCGCAACTGTAAACATTAATACCACATTGATCGGGTGGATTTGCAATAAAATATTTATTAGTGTTTCTTTAACCATTGAAATTTGTGTGCATGAAATCTTACAGTAGAGAACACAGTATATTGAATATCATTTTAGTGTTGACCATATACTACATACATTTGCGAAAATCCAAAATATGTATGTCATGATGAATAACCAAGACTTTGATGACACATTGTTCAAGACACGTCAGTTGATAGTGACTTACACATAGGATAACTTAGGTGCCATGTAGGTCTATTTTTGATAGCATGATCGATTTAAATATGGCATGGCATATAACTGGAAGCTAGCATAGACAAGCATTCGGGCACATCATAGGGGTTTAGACATCCGGGTATCTGGATATATGGGTGATTCGAGAGGAGCTAAAATAAAATTATCCTGGATGTCTTATGTAAATCTAATGTATAGATATATCTAGTATCTGGAGCATATGAGGTTTCAAAGTAACATTCATCAACAGGATATTGGATCCAGATAAAATTGGGAATGAATGACATCTTGTATCCAAGGTCCAGTAGACTCAAATAACCCTAGGCTTCCTTAACTTTTGGATTTGAATAAAATTTTCTAGGAAAAACAATTATCTGATATCTGTGCATCCAGTATGCTAACACAATGCTTGTAAGTGATCATTCTGGATATCCAGATATCATGAATTAGCACCCACATCTGGATGCATGTTACTTTGAGATTAAGTTATCCAACATCCAGGATGATTAATCCAACAATTGGTCAGTCAGGTCCAGATTTGATATAAAAACATTTCCTTCAAGAAATTAAGCATTCAACAAAAATGAATTTAGAAATCAAATTGGATTAAATTAATAAGGAAAAAAATCATTGAAGTGAATCATGAAAAACTAAAAAAGAGCTCTAAAATATTTTACATACAAAATCTAAAGAAGGAAAAGAAACTCTTAACAAACAAGCCAAAATCAAAACCAAATGAATAAAATCATTAAAATACAAAAAAAACAAATAACATTTTGAGGAGTCCCCACTATTTAATGAAGGAATCATAAAATAATAGGGGGGTTGTTGTGTAGGCTACAACAAGAAGCTACAACAGTCTGTTGCCAAATCAAATCCAAAATTGTAATAAGAAAATGTATGTTAAAATTATCTTATTTTGAATTGATTATATATCATTAGAGTTTTATGTCATATTCTATAGTCATCAACCCCTAAATTTGAGTTCAAATTCCTGACCCACCAATATATTTCATCAACGTGGTATGGGGGAGAGCTTCATGTTATAATCAAAGTATACTAATATATCATGAATCTGGTAATCCATGGTAAAAGTAAAGGACAACTGGTTGAAGATTGTTGCAAGGAACAAAGGAAAATAAGTAGGGGAAGAATAAATTTAACACTCCAATTGTTCATATTTTTCCAAGTTTTCTGTAGTGATAGTGGTTTGATGTTTTGATTGGGATTCATTGATTACTTTGATTCAAACTTTGAATTATTTAGAGGATGTAGAGGACATCCTAATATATATCTCCTAAAAATTTCATCAAATTATATTAGTTTTAAGTGGTTCAAAAAAAAAAATGCGGACCATTATAAAAGAAGCACAGGAAACTAAAAAAAAAAAAAAAGTGGTCTAAGTATTTTGATTGGTGCTCACTCATTACTTGGAATAAGACTCTGAAATTTGTATAGAGTGTATAGGACATATTCTTATTTCTCCCATAAAAATTTCATTAGAGGATATTTGTTTTAAGTGGGCCGGAAAAAAAAAATTGATTACAGACCCCTACAGGAACACTCCAGAAAGCTCAAAAGAAAATTGAGTGATTCTAGTATTTTTATTGGTTATCACTCAATAATTGCAATCAGACTCTAAATCTTGTATAGGGTATACAAGACATATTGATATATCTCCCATAAAAATTTCATCAAATCATATTGGTTTTAAGTGGGGGAAAAAAATTAATTATAGGCCCCTACAGGAACAGTCCAGAAAAATCTGAAGAAAGTTGAGTGGTTCAAGTTTTTGGTTGGTTCTCACTCATGGAATAGAAAAAAAAAAATTACAGAATATAGTGGATATTTTTGTATATTTCCCATATAAGTTTCTTCAAGGGATATTGAGGATGTTACTTTCAAAATTCAATTATAAACCACTACTGGAAAATTCAATAAAATTTAGGAAACTGGATTGCAAATGCTCTAATGAATTTTTCAATAGCTCGAGTATCTCCAAAAACTCAATGATAGCCAAGGAATAAGAGCACAAGAGGATTTATCATGACATAGATCATCTTTGAGGGAAATTTTTGTTGCACAGGGGCATGCAAAACCTCCATTTGGGGGGTTATGATAGGCCTCCAAATTGTCCATCTTATGGCCCATTCTACATCTACGTTCAATACAATGTTTCCCCTAAGCCATAACCTTCATGAGGAAAAATAATCCTTTTGATGACCAATATGACTTGTTTATCTAATTGTATATGATTAACTTAGTTCAATTTGAAATGTGGCATATGCTTAATCTTAGAGTGATTTATGGTTTTTATTATTGTATATGTTATATATGAATATTAATGTGATCTCCAAAGGTTAAGTGAAAGAAATTGAATAAATCAAATAAGATTGATCTCCCTCATTCATGGCTCTAGGAAAACTTGATTGTTGCTGATATTTTTAAGCAATCTTGTCCCTTCACCTTCTCTAGAAAACTGGAGTAAATCATGTTATCACCCTGTAATTTCCCAGGCTGAGGAAGAAATCAGCAGGGGTAACCACAAACCACTTGGAGTCAAGGATCTATCCCTCCAAGACTCAGAGAGGGATCTCTCTGTCAGATTTAGATTTGTTTGAGCATGGATCTTAGGCTAGCTATGAGGATAAAAGATTTGTTTTTAGATTTTTTGGTTGAGACAGCGGAAAGGGCCATTGGGCAAAATGGAGTCAAAATTCAAAGTGATTAAATGAATGGATAACTGAGACAAAATATAACCATGTAGGGTAATCATGTCAGTGGATCCTTTGAGCTTATAAAATGGGAAAATAAGAATAGATCGAAGTTCATTTCAAATGCAGAGCAGAGCTTATCCGAATTCTACATTACAAACTTGGAAGAAAACATAAATATTGCTTTGAGCCAGCACAGGGTGTTAAGAACAAATCTTGCACATCATCTTCTCATGAACAATACAGAAAGAAAAAGAATGTGAAACAGAAGAGTAACAAGTTACATCAGGGAAAAACTTCACCACTAAAACACGATGCAAGAATCTGGAAATATAATGCCTTTGTATTCATCCATAACAGTCACTTACAGCCTTTGAAAAATTTTTGCAGTGGATGGGGACATTTTCATGCCATCCTTCCCTGTCGGTCTAACCCCCTATTACTTTGAAAACATAGGCTTTATAGCCTTTACATAAAAATCTAAGATCATATCAAAGAGGATCTAAAATACTAAAAATAGTACATAATCAAACAGTTTCACAAAAGCAGGATCAAGTCTTATCTTAAGGGGTCAAGCCCTTATCATATCTGGTAGTCTTCAACAATTTTTGAAATCTTCAACAATATTATGGGTGATGACAAGGCAACTCGAGATCCTTTTATGGCACCTGGGAAAATATTCAACCAAAAATAGGATAAATTTTGAGCCTTTTTTCCTTTGTATTTGCCACTAAACCTTGAAAAAGAGGATGATTTTTATCCATTTTAAAGTTATAATTCATTTGAAACCTTCCTCAAATGATTTGGTAGTGAAAATATTCAATCTGGGAAAAAAGACTAACGTTCTGCATGTGTCTGCGATTTCGATAGCTTATGTGCCTGAAACAGAGTAGGATAAGTTGTCGAATATCCTAGGATTCGGCAGCTAACAACACCTTTTCAAACCCGGCTAAGCTGTCGAAACTGCAGGTCTTTGAAATCTTTTCCAAAATTGCAAAAATGGAATTTCTTCGATCTGTCTACCCTTCGGGATCTTCATTGAGGTTCACAACAGCTTCTGCTAGAGATTCTAGATCAAGATGTGTTCTTGGCTTAGGATCTTTAAGCATTAGTTTGATCCTTAAGCATCTAACCATTTTGTGCAGCTTATGATTCTCCTTGAGCAATTTCTTATTCCTCTTTTGCTCCTTTACATGCATTTTAGCTAACCTTTCAAAACAATCTCTTACCTCATCTGATGTGTTCTTTATAGTCTGGTTTTGGGATTTAATAACCCTCTCAAGCAACTTCAGCTCCAATATCTCTTATTTAAGCTTCTTAATCTTTAATGATTTGTTGATCTTGCTTACTGATGTTTTAGGTATTTCGAGATCTGGAGATTCAACTTCAGTTTCCTCTCTCTCATCCATAGGTGTTTCAGACTCAGAATCTAAGTATGGAAAATTCAAAATGTTCCTATTAGCAACGTTGCTTTGGCCTTCAATTCCTTGATCAAAATCAAGCTTCTTTTTTGCCTCCTTGAGCCTGGATGAATGAGTTGGCTCTTTTGTCTGAATTGGTGACAAAGCCCTTCTCTTTCTCTCGCTGCTCTTTGGTGTAGATGACTTCTTTGTAGGTGTATTATTACCCTTAGGCTGGATCTCTTGCTCGAATTCTCCCCAAAACAGGAGATAGTCCCATGTCCTCTCTCTTCTCTGGAGTTCCCCCATCACTATAAGCTTGATGAGGCCATGATGGAAAAGCCTACTGTGCACATTATCAGGCTTAGATTGAACTTGGTGTGACATATTAGTCAAGCTCCTATGAAGGTAATTGGGTAGACTCAGAGGACACTTGCCTGTAAAATCATTCATCAGTTTGAAGTGATAGATCATGACTCTACCATACCGACCTTCACAAGTGATGTACACTTGAATTTCCTTAAGAAAATGCTGCCATTTCTCCTCCAGGTAAGATCTGGGAACATCCTTCTGCCAAATAATTCTTTGAAATTCAGGCTTAAGGTAAGACTTGAACTCAATATCCTTAGTGACAATTGTCTTAAACCATCTCTCACATTGCCTAGGCATCTATGTTGTTGTTGCAACATTGGCCTCATCGATTTGCATTACCATTGGCCCCAATGTTACTTTTTCTCCATCAAAGATTCGAGCAAAGGCTTCAACAACACCTTGGTGATACCCCTGCAATTTCTCACAATACCTGTAGCAACCTACTTCTTTGAACATCTGGTAAATCTTGGGATGAGATTCCAGATATAAGACATCATTCAGCTCCTTTCTGAGAAAATTTCCTCCATTGTCCATCTGCAACAAACGTTAATACCTGCAAACAACAAAATCAAGCTGGAGTGGAAAATCAACATTGATGTAGGGAAGTCATATGGATGAAAATGCATGAGGTAGACTAGTGGATTGAATGGCCTGCAAATTCCCATACTGTATTTTCTTTCTTATGACCAGACCTAGAACGGTTCTCCTGCTTTGATTTCTTTAGGCTCCCTCTCCTCAGGCATGATGGGCACTAACTATCCAGACTCAAGGCAAGTCCTTTCCTTATTTCTCTAAAGCAGGCACCGGGCTTTAAGCAGTTTCACATGATGACTAGCTTAGAATAGAGAGGAATTCGTCTATGACTCTTCTCTAACCCCAGTCCTTCATGTAATAGAGTGGAAAGTGTAATAGGTGCTTCTCCTAGATGTATGATTACAAATGATCTAAGGGAACTCTCGCATCGTCTGAAGTGCTCCACTACGAATCGATGGCGCCCTGGACATGATTGTCAGTAGCCAGTCACCTATGCCCATGCTTTGCTATGGCTCCTTTTGGGTCTAAATATGGAACACCTGGCTCTGCCTCTGCCCTTTTCTTTGCCCCTGGAACCTCTATAGTTGTCCACTTCGTCCCCGAAGCAGGATATCAAAAGATTTTTTTTGTGGTTGGGGCCGAAAGGCGAGGCATAAAAATGAAGCATAGTCATGTATGTTATGCTCTCTCCCCACCAGGAAACAAGAGTGCAACCTTTGAAATGAACACTTGGCAGACAAGGAACCTTAGATCATGAGGATTATTTAAAACTGACTCAGACAGTGATGGTTTTGCTTACGAGGAGATAATGGTAATGACTACTGATGATGGCAGGGTTTCGAATAGATATCTTAGGGTTTCGAATCCTTCATCAAATAATGAATACAAACCAAAATAAATTATTTATACTAAGCAAATCATATCTAGAGGTGATTTCAGCAGCACTTAAGATGATGATGGTGTGTGTACTACTGATGGTTTGAGAGTCTGATGGGACAGTCTAACCGTTAGCATACTCTGCACTTTCGGCAACTGACTGAGAGTTGTGCTTGCCTTTTTAGCTACCGAAACTAGAAACTTTTGGCACCTTACAACACATGATAATTTGATCCTTAGTTGTCGAAAGCTATTTCTTTGACACCTTTACATTCAAGAGTTTAAACCATCTAGTAAAGATGCAAATGAATCTTTGAAACTAAAATCACACTCCTACTGCCTCAAAACCTTCGACTACTCATATATTTCTTCTTCTTGTAAATTGTGGGTGGGATACCACATGATTTACCACACATCATTTCTAAAGGTAAAATCTTAGTCATTTGTATGATTCCTATGAAACATAGGGTCATAACAGTGGCTCCACCTGGGGATGGTACTCTCCTTGTGAGGTTCCAAGAACACCAAAACCAGGTAGCTTTACCTTTTGTATGATCCGCAAACCTGCAATCTGTTTCTGTCCAAGATCTTTGTAACTGAACCACACACAAAAATCTGATTTGTGTGTTGAATCTGTTCTATACTCTGAAAAATCTGATTGTTATTCTAAAACTGGAAATTTAAACCAATGTTGAGAATTAAACTGAAAAGCAATTAAGATGCTTATATAACAAGATTATTTGCATACCTACCTAATCTAGGCTACTAAAATTATATTTCTGTTAAGTAATGGAAAAATGCTAGTGAAGCCAATCCAGCATTTGCTCTGATAATTTTACTTCTTTATCGCTTTTGATCAAACTCAGAACTAGGCCTACTAATGGTGCTTGAGAGTAGTTTCTAGCTTGGTCTTCCCCACAGAAGATTTGATAAACCTGAAAAATAGGAGAAATACTAGAAATGGAAAAGGGTCATGTATTGAAGAATTTCTCCATATATGTATTTACAGGATCAATATAGTCTTGGCCCATCCTTTGATTTTCAACTTCAAACAATTCAACATCATGACTTGATTTTTCACCTGTGCTTTATGTGTCCTCCAATGCTTCTTTACATGATTGCAAATGCTCTGATGGGATTTGTGGTGATCCTCCTACTGAACCGGGCAATGAAGTTGATTGTCTGATCATATCACAATCATAGAAGTTTTTCAATCCATAATTGAAAGTCGAAAAAGGCTCCTGACTACACATATCATCTAAAATTGTTGTTAGGGGATCCTGAAAGGGTTGACAAGATTGCTTCATGATTCGCATGACAGGTTATGGCTTTCTATGTGTTTATCCTTCAACATCTACTCAAAAGTCTCCTTCAAGATTTTGAATGAGTCAAAAACTAATGGTACAGAGTTACATTCCAGTGTTTCGAATTCTGCTTCAGGCTCTGGATTTTCCCCTGAAATTTGAAAATCAGAGAAACTTGGAGATTGTAATCCTAGATCTGAATAGCCTTTTTCTTAACACTAACATACTTCACTATCTCATCAGAAGATTTATCTTCTTTGATATTTACCGCTTGTTCATAAATTTCCTTCAAAAATTTAAAAGAGGAGAAACATAAGGGTAAAGTTTGTACACTTACTCCGAGATTTTCTGCATTTTGATCCTTGTTGTCATGATTGCTATGTACAGATTGGTTGTCATGTTTAAATTGCAACTGATCATCTTCCTCCAAACAATATGTTGTTGATTGCTTTGGAAAATCCATCTGAATGTAATCCTCATCACACTTGGGAAGATCATCCATGAAAGGAAAATCATCAAACATAGACATCATATCAGTTAATGGCTCTTCTGCAAGCTAAGTTGGAATTTCATCTTGGAATACATTGTGAATTGAATACATGAAACAATCATTATCCAATCCTTGATACCAAGGATGGGATGGAAAGTGTTTGGGGACATGGATCCCTGTCTGTTCTGGAACTATTGGGACATGTGGTCTTTGAACATCAAGTTTATGTTTCCTGCTAATCGATTGCATCATTTCATTGACATTGTTCCTCAAAATATCTAGTTTTACTTCTAAGGATTCCTCATGCTCCTTTTCTGGTTTTTTTTTCCTCAATGATTCTAACTTTGCTTTTTTGTTCAGCAAGTTAGCTTCCACATCGACTGCAACATTTTGGATTTCTTCTAGGGTTACAGTGTTCCTTTCTGTTAATTGGAAGGCCATCTCTAGATCAAAAGCATCGGGGTAATGCAAGTGAGCTAATCCTGGGGGTGGTCTTATATCAGCAGGAATTGCATGATATACCTTATTGAACCTTGTTGAAAACTGAGGTACTGTCTCCCATGGCTATCTTTTCAAATGGTCATATTCTTCTAGAATGAGAAAGACATTTCTCATGATCACCCATCGATCTAGGAAAATTTGTGTGAATTGATGGAAATTGCTAATGCTTGTAGCTGGAAGAATCTTAAACCAATTTTTAACTTTACCTTGCAATGATAGGGCAAACATTATGATGCAGACATCATCATATTCCACCTCAAATAGATCAATAAAATCCTCAAGACTTTGGATATGCTTTTCAGCAGTGATCGTCAAATTTTCCCCATGGCCAGATTATTAATGTAATTGACAGGGAGGTCATGGAGAATAGGAGGCAAACTAGAGGTTTATATCTGTCTGGGACTTTTACTAGTATAGGAGGTGAAGCAAGGGGGCTACAATTATCTGAAATTTTAACAAGAAAAGGAGATAAAGCAAGAGGCTTATGTCTCATTGGGCTTTCTACAAGTATATCTAGGATGTTCACAGGTGTATGAATATGCACATGATCTACAATTTAGGGCTTAGTCTCTTGAGGCTCATCAATTTGAAAATGGTCAATGTAAACTTCAGCATTGTACTCTTGACCAGGATCAAAATAAAAGAGAAGATAATTACAGAAAAATCCTATAACATCTTGAATACAATTAGGACTTGAATACCTGATCTTTCCAGGTTGCTTGGTCATGTTTGAGTTTCTTCCTCCAGTGGATTCTTTGAGTTGGCACTGTCTGGAGCTGATTGGAGTTTCTAAGTGAAATATTTCAGCCTTATTGTGTCTAGTCACTGTCCACAATCAATGATCAGATCTAGAACTTGAAGTGCACTACTGGAGAAGTTCCCCAGTACGGTCGCCATTATGTTATCACCCTGTAATTTCCCAGGCTGAGGAAGAAATCGGCAGGGGTAACCACATGTAAATGTGTTGAACCTACATTTAATAGATCTAGCTAAACAATAATACACACATTTGCAGAGAGAATTTGAGAAAGAAGAAGAACGAAAGAAAGAATGAAAGAATTCTCATTAACCGTTGTGAAAAATGAATAGTTTACACATGATATGCTATGTATATCTCAATGAGTTTGCACTGGAGGTGAATTAATGCACCATAGTGGTGGTCTAGATTGATATGGACAAACACCAATAGTTACGGGAGTGAACTGCCACCTAGTCTAGTCTCTCAGGAAGTTACGGGAGTGAACTACCACCTAGTTGAGTTAACTAGTCAACTAGTCTTCAGCTAACTGACTGAACAGAGAGTAGTGAGGAGTTAACTCAGGGAATCAAGGCTAATGCACCAGTTTGGTGATGATCCCAAGGCAAGGTCAAATTAGCATGGTGATGATCCCAATGCAACATCTAAACTCAACTCAACTAGTCAAACTGAAGTGTCAATTGAAAGAGAATATTCTCCAGGTGGAATATTCTCTCCTAAACTATAGGAGACTGGATAATGACTAATTATGACTAATAAAAAAGGAAAAACCTTAGGAAAAAATATCCTAGGTGTGTGTGAAGTAACTCCAACACCCCCCCTGAACATCACTATGGTGAAAATAAAGAATGGGTCCCGGAAACGAGGCCATGTTAGGTACCCAAATACAAAAGATACACTGAAAATAATGTGAGGAAAGAGGGAAAACCTCATGGGAAAAAACCCCCCCCTCAAGGTACATTGTATGTAAAAATAAGAACTACAGTTTCTAGGCAACTGTGTCCTTCACTCCAAGACGACTTCGCAGAGAATGGAACTTTTGCTCAATGAAGGTCTTGGTGAAGATGTTTGTCATCTGTTCTGCTGAAGGATAGAATTGTAAGTCTATGATCCCCTTGTGTACTAAGTCCCAGATGTAGTGCATGTGGATCTCGATGTGCTTCGTTCGCTGCCTCTGAACGGGATCTCTGCAAAACTTCAGAGTGCTCTAGTTGTCACACCAGATGACGATCGACCAATGAAACTGAATGCCCAACTCAGTGAGAAAATCTTGTAGCCACATAGCCTGAATGGTTATGTTAACTACTCCTCTATACTCTACCTTGGCTGAAGATAGAGCAATGGCAGCTTGCTTCTTGCTCGACCAACAGATAGGCCTGGAACCAAGACTGAGTGAGTAACCATATGTGGAATTGCGATCAATGCTATCGCCAGCCCAGTTAGAATTAGTAAACCCGATAAGATCTAATGTAGAGTCTGTTGCATAATGAATCCAAAAGGTGATGGTTCCCTGTACGTATCGAAGGATATGCTTTGCAGCTTTCCAATGTAGCTCATGCGGCTCCTGCATGAACCTGGAAACTGCGCCAACTACATATGAGAGGTATGGTCTAGAGTGTGTGAGATACAACAAGCTCCCCACTAGTTGTTTGTACAGTGTGTTGTCAACCAGTGGAGTCTCCCCGCCATCCTCAAGTTTGACTCCTGATAGGAAATGAGTCAGAGCAGACTTACAGTCTGTCATGTGAAATCTCTCAAGGAGATCTCATGCATACTTGGCTTGAGACAGTTTGATGCCTGATGCCTCTTGACTGATCTCAAGTCCGAGCAAGAAGTGTAGTGAACCCATGTTCATCATCAAAAACTTGTCATCTAGAATCCTCTTGACTGCAGAAATCGTTGAAGTCGAGCACCCAGTGATCAGCAAATCATCGACATACAGAACTAAAAGTAGAAGTGAATCAGTCGTCCTGAGCATGTAGACATTCGGGTCTGATTTACAACCTATGAAATTCTGTGACAATAGGTAGGAATCCATCTTGTCATACCATGCCCTCAGAGCCTGCTTGAGGCCATAAAGGGACTTCTTTACTCGACAGACCAAAGATGAGTCCTGAATAAATCCCTGGGGTTGGTCCATGTAGATCTCCTCAAAGATATCACCATGAAGAAATGCATTCTTCACATCCATCTGATGGACTTCCCATCCCCTTGTTGCCGCAATGGCAAGTGCCAATCGTATGGAATACATCTTCGCTATTGGAGTGAAGGTCTCATCATAGTCAATACCATGAACTTGTTGAAAGACTTTGGCGACAAGCCTAGCTTTGTATTTGTTTATCTATCCATCCTTTGTGCTCTTGGTCCTATAGACCCATATTTATCTGACAAGTTTCCTCCCAGAAGAAAGAGGAACCAGATCCTAAGTCTGGTTCTCGAGGACAAAGTTCTACTCCTCCTGCATGGCGGATTCCCAAAAGGGATTTCCAGCAGCCTCGCTATAAGACTGTGGATCTGAAGACTGAACCAAGAAGAGATGACTTGAAGGCAATAGTTCAGTGGCAGTGAGTGCAACAGGAGGCTCCTCAAAATCATATCAAGTCCTCCTAGTATTGGTTGGATCGCCGACAAGATCCCTTGCATCCTGAAGAGTAGTATGTGCCCACTTGGGCCTCTGCTCTGGCTCTACAACTGCATCTGGATGCTCTGACTCTGCATTTGACTATACTGACTCTAAATTTAAATCTGAATCATCTGAGTCCTCCAAATCATAACTCTCATCTGAAGAAGAGTCGTCATGTGCATGCTCATCATCTCGGACAGGTGGAAGAGTGAAGGTGATTGCATGCGATTGTTGATGTACATGCGAGACACTTTCCTTGAATTGGACACTATGCTCAATGATGAGCCAGTTTGAGGAAAGATCAATAAGATGATATCCCTTCACATCATTAGGGTATCCAACAAAAATGCACTCGGTGCTCTATGGATCAAGTGCCTTCCTCTTTTCAGAGGGAATCTAAGCCCATGCACAAGAACCAAAAATGCGAAAGTGGGTCACTTTCGATTTGAGGCCACTCCAAGACTCGTAGGGGGTCTTATCCTTGACAGATCTATGGGGAGATCTATTTTGGATGTATGTTGCACAGTTAAGTGCTTCGTCCCATAGTCTCTGTGGTAGTGACTTTGCATGCAACATGCAAGATGCCATCTCCTTTAGAGATTAGTTTTTCCGCTCAACGACTCCATTTTGCTACGGAGTATAGGGAACTAAATGTTGCAATTGAATCCCTGCCTCATGGAAAAGATTGTGGATCTCATGATTCACATATGTTGGCACAAGAACAGACCCAGGGTTCAACGCTTTGACAGCGCACCAACAAAACCCTAACTATCGGTCCTGTCGGCAACACCTGCGAAGCAAATGAAATCTCACCCGAGGTAGAGGCAGGGGTAGTTGCAAGACTCAGGTGTCTGCAACCTTCGTTGGGACACAGATCTATGATTCTTTCTCTCAGAAATCACTTTAGCAAAGATCGTTCATCAATATTTAACCCTCAAGGAACTTCGTAGATGGCACAGAGCACCGCAGCATTCACTTGGATCTAGGTTAAGTTAGCACTTAGCAACAGCAAAGTAGGTTTAACACTCAGCACTTTCATATATGTTAGATCTACACCCATACATCTAAGAAGCCCAAATAAAAGTGGATCTATCTAAGAGTATCATAGCAAAGCACATAGCATAATCATATCAAGCATAACACATGGAAAGAAACCAACACATTAGGTCGAAACACCAAGCATAACACACAGAGTTACCGTGGTTCACCCCCACCCTGGGGCTACATCCACAAAGTCTTGTTCTTCTTTATTAGCTTTGGTCAATCAAGTTACAGCATAGAGCTCACACTTGTACTCCACATAGGATAGGAGATCTGCGCGCACCTCGCCAGATCCTCCTTCCCCGAGTAGATCTAGCACAGAGCCTTCTTACAATCCGTGCACTCGGCACTTATAGCACTTGCACTTAGCTCTGCAAGTCGATCACATAATATATACAAATCCTTTACTTCCACTTAGATTATCTTCTTGCTATCTCTTACATTGCTTAGCTACTTATTTATACTTTACAAAATAGGCCTAAAACATGGGTAAACCCATGGGCTGACATCCCTTTCCCATTACATTAACCAAAAAACCCTAAAAAGGGCCCCAAAAGTGGGTCGAGATCCAGTAATCTCTGCTTCGCCTAGTGCTCCATCTTTGACAGACTGTCAAAGTCCAAAAATGGTCAAATATGACCAAGTGTTCCTCAAAACTTGGTCAAGGGCTAACAGGCCCCCAACACTCACATGTGACTAGTCCCAAGTCACTCTGGTCTGATCAACTCTGCTTTGAATGTCTCGAGCTTGGCCATAGCTACTTCGACCTACTGCAGTGTGATAGCCTCTTGCTCAGTGAACTCCTGGATCACTGCGTCATTTACTGGTCCTTCCATGCATTGTTCTGCGGTGATGACAATCTGTTCAAGCTCGGTTGACTGGCTCTCAACTTCAGTGAACAGTTGGCATGCTTTCTCTTGGAGTGGTTGAAGTCATTGAGAGACTTCCATCACTTTACTTTGTAACATGTGTACCTGTTGTTGGGCGGTGCGTTGTTCTAGAAATCACTTCATTTTTTCGACTGGGGTCAAGGCCTTCAGCTGTGCCTGTAGCATATCTGCATGCTTCTTTGATTCTTGGAGCTGCGCCTGTAGCATATTTGCATGTTGCCTTGCTTCTTGGAGTTGTGCCTCTAATGTCTGCAATTATGGGTTCTCTGTGAGGTTCTCATAAGTCTGGGTGCTTCTAGCACTCAGCTGCTTACATTCCAAAGCCAAAGTTTTTAACCTATCAACTGTGCTACAGGCAGTTGCCTCCCTTAGATCTCTAACTTCTTGGGGAGTCTCACACACCGTACGAAGCTCCAGATATGCGATGCGTTGCTGGAGTTGCTGGATTACTTCTTCAAGTTGTGTCAACTGTTGTGGGAGACATTCTTCAATCTTCACTTCAATGACTGTCACAGAGCGAAGTGCTTTGTGAACTCATTCCTGCACATCAAATTGCATTGCTAGCAATTAGTCCTTGCTCTGATGTAACTGTGCTTTCTCCTCCTCCCGCTTCGCTTGTAAGGCAAGTTGTTCATGTTTTGCCTTCCTCTATTGTACAATAAGTGCGCTATGTACTTGTGCCAAATCCTGTGTGGCTTGTGTTGTGTCTTCCTGAGCTCGTCGAAGGCGAGCTTCAACTTTCTCGGTGATCTGGTGTAATTGGGTGGGCTCATCACATGTTCCTGTTGTTCCCATCATCAAGGGCATAGTAGAATCGGCTCGGCTGGACTGAAGTGCCTATTGCACGTCTTGATAGTCACTCTTGATTTGGCTAAATATCTCCTCCTCCTTCACTTCTTGCCTTACTGCGATCTCTAGTGAGGCATCATTCAGCACAGCGATCAAGAAGTCGAAGTCGTCCTATGTGAGGGTAGTCTTAAATGTAGTCTGGGTGGCTTTAGTTTTCTTTTGAGATGAGGGATTTGGTGGGGTGACCTTCCTTTTCTTAGAGGGCTCCTCCTCCTCTCTAGGCGGAGTAACCTCACCTTTCTTTTGAATAACCTCTGTGCCACCTAGTTCTTCACCATCACCTCCCTACGCAGGTGAGATCGAAGTAGTCTTCGTGGATGTACTATGGATATCTTGAACTTCATCATCCTTCTTAGTCTTTCTCAGTCTAGGTGTATCCAGTACATCTTCAGGGCTTTCCACGTCAGACATTTCTGTGGGGTCCGCTAGAACAAGGAGGTATGTCGACCATTCCCTTGTAATCTGCTCCAAGTCTTCTTATGTCAACTTGTAGTACGAATGGAGTTGTTGTTTATGCTCATCCGCGCGCGTTGTGATATAGGTGAAGTGGCGGTCCACGCTGAATTTGATCAAATGTCTAAACCTATGAAGTGTGTTTGGTGTGAGGCGTGGTGTAGACTGGATTGCATTCTTTAATTGGTTGTAATAAGCATGGAAGACGACATTGGATTGCCACTTCTTGTTCATGTCGTTGGAGTACCACAGCGTACAGAACTTCGCGGCCATTGGTTCAAAGGGTTCGATCTCCGGAAAAGTGGCACCTTTTGGTAGCTCCCAGGTGATGAAAGCGATGAGTATGAGCAACCAACTAAAGTGGAACTCATACCCTTGGTATTGTGCTTCTTTGTAGTCAATCTCTAGCTGATTTACAAGGTACTTCACCCAGTTCATTTGTAGTCCCTTTGTGCACTTCCTTGCGAGGTCAACTACAAATCTAGTCACTTGTGTGAGTCTGTTATTGCAAACAAACTTCCATGCGATCATCTGGCAACCGAGGTGCACTGCTGCATTGTCAATGGAGGCTACGTTATAGCCTCGCTTGCCCTTCTCTACATTTCCATATGTGTCTTTTATTTTTTGGGCGAGAGCGCGATCTGCGGTCTTTCCAGGGTAAAACCCCTACGGGTCAGGGCCCTGCATGCTTATCCCTGTGATCCGATTGATCAGAATCGGATCCACCATGATGCGGCAATCCAACAATAAGTATCCTCCGTGGTAGCAAGACAGCAATAATCTGACGAATGCACTCACTTCCTGATGCCTCCCGAAATGTGGAATATTCTTTACATTGAGGAGGGTTGACTGTGCGAGGTTATGGGTCCATTACTGAGGGACAATCTTCGGGTTCCTCCCTTTTGTGATAGTTAAGTACTTGTGTGGGGCTATCATACTGTAAAATTTGTGATCTCCAAGGTTAAAATCACTAAATTTCAGTGTTGTGAGCTTATCCTGGTCAGCACGAACTGCGCGCACCCCTTTCAGGAGGTACGCAGTGACCAAAGCATATTCGAAGTCTCTATGTATAGTGTCTCGATTCATTGTGCC
This sequence comes from Picea engelmannii, assembly GCA_009831015.1. Lineage (NCBI taxonomy): Eukaryota > Viridiplantae > Streptophyta > Pinopsida > Pinales > Pinaceae > Picea > Picea engelmannii. The sequence continues at coordinate 213,179 of ML792372.1, forward strand.
TCTTAGTGGTGGGACATATCTAGGCAAGATACTTGGGATCATTTTCACAGTGGCGAAGTCGTTTCTGAGCTTAGATCGTCTTTCTGAAGGTGGTCGGGATGGTCCTACTCGAGCGGTGGAGGGGGAAGCTGGAAATGCTCCCGAGGACGATGTTTGTACACCTATAGACACTCCTCACTCTGACATGACTCTCTCATTCATTAAGTCAATTAAAAATTCTTCAACTTCTTTCTCAGTAGCGTTGAGCTCGTCCGACATACAAGCTTGGGTCAACTAGCTCGGGTGTGAAAGGAATTCAGGGACTACAGTGAATAATATGGGAACAAGGCAATGATCTCAAGGTGAATTAATCTCAGGTTTAGTGCTCAAATTCTCACTTAGAAAAAAGTATTCTCGGTGCGTGGCACAATGGACTAAGTAGGGAAACTTAGTAATGGTCTACTTGCAATGGGTATGATCCTTTATTAACTCTTGTTTGACCCGTTATGACGCTTTTCAACAGTTGGATGACGAACCTTTATTGCTTTTCTGCCCGTTCGAAGTGGAAGTCAAACGGATATATTGGCCCCAACAGCTATATTTCTTCGTCATGGTGAAGTACTCTATGTCATTGTTCTGATATCTCGGCGAAGTTCCAATTCTGCATTTTTTCTTTCTACGAAGTATCCTCTAGAACCTATTGTGACCTTACAGTATTAGCCCTTTTCTTTCTTAACTTTCTAGCCTTCTTCCTAGTGAGCTTCATCTCAGTAATGTTGCAAGATACCAGATATAATAAATATGCAGAACATAAATAAAATGCTAGAAATGGCAGAATAACAGTTATATAACCATCATAATCTCCACAATAACATAGTAATTATGTAAGAACAACAACAGAAATAGCACTTTGATTCAGAAAGAAATGTTCACGGGCCTCTTCAAGGGGGCAACCTCCAGTCGAGCAGCGCTCTGTTACAATAATCTCCAAGCTAGGGTTTTCATACCCTTGACCCTTATTTATACTAAATATGTCTATCAAGAGAAGCATCTAGAGGAAGATCCTTCTAGAAGTAGAAGCTTCTATTAGGTCTTCTTAGATACGCCTTATTCTATTTTATTGAAAGGCCTTATTAATATTGACCTTTATTACATCCAAATATATTTATCTACCTATGTGCGGGTTAGGACCCTAACATGTCCGCCCCCTTGAAAAAAACCTTGTCCTCAATACTTGAGATGTGAAAATTGTTGAAGAATGGTAGCTGGTTCCCAAGTGGCATCTACTAGAGTCGTATCTTTCCACTGGACTAGCACTTCCTTGATGGTTCTCTGATGTAGGAGACACTCACGCTGGTCCAAAACTGCTTCTGGTTGTAGCCAAATGGATCCTTCTTCAGCTAACTCTGGAAGGTTGGTTTGAATTTGGCACCTAGTTCCAATCACCTTCTTTAAGCATGAAACATGAAAAACAGGATGTAGATTCGATTGATTGGGCAGAGCTAACTAATATGTGACTTGTCCCACACACTTGAGAACTGTATAAGGACCATAAAATTTGGGTGCTAGCTTCTGACAATGCTTGGCCTTGAGGGAAGTTTGCTTATATGGTTGCAGTCGCAGAAACACCTGACGCCCTTCTGCAAATTGATGTTCAGAGCGACCTTGATCTGCTTGTTGCTTCATGCGATTATGTGCCATGACCAAGTTCTCTTTAAGGGTACGAAGAATATCCTCTCGAACTGTAAGTGTTTGGTCAACCGCCTGGACCTTTGAGGTACCTGGTAAGTATGAGAGAACTGAAGGTGGTTTTTGTCCATATACCGCTTCAAAAGGAGTCATGCGAGTAGTTGTTTGGTAGGAAGTGTTGTACCACCATTCAGCTAGGGGTAACCATTGAGCCCACTGATGTTGTTTTCCAGAGGCAAAAAACCTCAGATATGTTTCCAAACACTTGTTGACAAATTTCGTTTGACCATCAGTCTGTGGATGATAAGTTGTGTTGAGATGCAATTGGGTGCCCTGTAGCTTAAACAGTTCTTGCCAAAAATTTCTTGTGAAATTTGGGTCACGATCAGAAACAAGAGAGTGTGGCATGCCATGAAGCTTGAAGACCTGGTCCATAAAAATTTGAGCCATCGTGGATGCAATAAACGGGTGTTGAAGAGCACAGAAATGAGCATACTTGGAAAGGCGATCCACAAAGACCATTATGACTGATTTATTCCCTGATTTGGGTAAGCCGACAATAAAGTCCATAGAGATATCCTTCCAAATAGCAGGTGGAATCGGAAGCGGTTGTAGTGTGCCCAAATATTTGACTGTTTCTCCCTTGTTGCATTGACACGCCTAACATTCAGCAACAAAATTACGGATGTCCTGTTTCATACCATCCCAGAAAAATGAACGTTTGACCCTGTCATATGTTTTGGTGAACTCTGAGTGCCCCGCTATGGGTGTAGCATGAAGCTCAGAAAGTACCGTGGATTTAAGATTTGATTGTTTACTTAAATACAAACGGCCTTTATATCGAAGATCATCCTGGAACCAAGAGTACCCTGAGGGAGTCGGAGCCTTGGTCTGCAATTGCTGGATCAGATGCGAACTTTTGGGATCTTGAAGCCATTCCTGACGCACAGCTTGGAGCTAATCGGGTACAATGAAAGAAAGAGAAAAAAGGGATCCTTCTTCTTCATATTTTCGGGACAGTGCATCCACCACTACATTGTCTTTTCCCTTCTTGTAAATGATCTCATAATCATATCCAAAGAGCTTAGTCACCCATTTTTGTTTCTTCGGGGAGGAAATGCTTTGTTCCATAAAGTACTTGAGGCTTTGATGGTCGGTCTTAATTTGGAAGCGTTGCCCCAAGAGATCAGGGTGCCACAGATCAACGGCATGCAGAAGCCAACATTTCCTTTTCATAAATGGGTTTTCCCAGATTCCTTTCAGATAGTTGCTTGTTGGTGAAGGCCAAAGGTTGACCCTCTTGCATAAGGACATCACCGATTCCTTACCCTGAGGCATCACATTCCAAAAAAAGGTCTTTGTGAAATCAGGAAGGGCGAGAACCAGAGTGGTGCACATGGTCGTCTTCAAGATTTGAAAAGCTTGAGCAGTGGCTGGAGTCCAAGTGAAAGAGTTCTTTTTTAGGAGAGCAGTGAGAGGTGTTGCAATCTTTCTGTAGTTCTTAACAAACTTGCGAAAATACCATGTTAAGCCCAGAAATCCACGCAAGATTTTGAGAGTCTTTGGGTGCGGCCAATCTTGCATAGCTTCAATCTTTTTCGGATCCACCCTGACACCATCCTTTCCAACCAAATAACCCAAGTATTCTATTTCTGAGGCACCAAAAGCACATTTAGACTGTTTCAGGAAAAGTTGGTGCTGAGAGAGTAGATGGAGAACTTGATCCACATGAGTAATATGGTTTGTCCAGGTTTTTCTATATATGAGGATATCATTAAAGAAAACTAAGACAAAATGATGGAGAAAGGGACGGAAGACATGATTCATGAGGGTTTGGAAGGTGGAGGGGGAATTACACAAGCCAAAGGGCATCACCAAAAACTCCTAGTGGCCCTCATGAGTGTGAAAGTCCATCGTGGGAATGTATGCCTCTTTCATATGTATCTGGTGATAGCCCAAGCGAAGATCAAGTTTAGTAAAGAATTGGGTGCCACTCAATTCATCCAGGAGGTCATCAATGACAGGAATGGGAAATTTGTCTTTAATGGTCAGTTTGTTTAGGGCACGGAAGTCATGACACATTCTCCAAGAACCTTCTTTCTTCAGGACCATGACTATAGGAGAAGAGTAAGGGCTCGTATTAGGGCAGATAACGCCTGCATTAAGGAGTTCCTGGACCATTTTTTCAATTTCATTTTTTTGTGAAAAGGGGTGGCGATATGGACGGATATTGGGAGGAAGGATTATGGGTACAAGGGGAATGGAGTGATCATGAACACTGCGGGAAGGAGGGAGTCCTTGGGGAGTGGAAAATACCATTTGATGTTTAGAAAGGAAGGCTTGGAGGTCATCCGGCACCAGGGGTGTCTATGTTGCTTGTATGGCATGGAGTTGGGCAATGACACGTGAATGACCTTTTTTTAGCAGCTTTTCTATGCGATGGGAACTAATGACCTCAGGTGAACCAATAGTGATGCCTTGGAATTTATATTGGTGTCCTTTCTGGTTGAATTGCATGGTTAATGCCTTAAAATCCATGAGAATGGGACCCAAAGTTCTTATCCAGTCTGCACCCAACACAATGTCACAACCACCCATGTCGATAGCAAACATATGGGATTTTAGGTGGTAGTCACAGATTTGGAGACGCACATTTTCACAGCGCCCTCCACATTTCATGGAACCTCCATTGGCAATCATGATTTGGAAATTGTTGACAGCATGGATGTAGCAATGAGTTTCTTGGGCAATGTGGCGATGAATAAAATTATGGGTGCTTCCACTATCAACCAGAATGATGAACTTCTGATGCATGATGTAACTGATTAACTTGAGGGTTTCAGGAGTAGAGAAGCCAGTGAGAGCATTGAGGGAAATGATGGGTTCTACTTCGAGAGGGTCTGAGGGAGGGGTTATGTCAGTGATTTCAGGTGACTAAGACACAAGGGGAGTTTCAACATCCTCTTCTAAAATATCCTCAGAGATGGCCATAAAAAGATTTTGTTCTTTACACTTGTGGCCTGGGAAATATTTGTCATCACAATTATAACAAAGGCCTTTGAGTTGGCATTCAACCATTTCATCCTTGGTCAATTTTTGGATCTTTAATGGGGCGGGGGGAGTAGTGGGAGTGACGAGTTTAGGGCGAGGGATAAAGTAGGGTTTTCAGTTTTGAGAGGATACAACCTGTTGTGCTTCTTTATCTCTTTTAGTAGCCTCCACCCAACTCAAGGGTCGAGCCATGAGGACATGGGCTCGAATCTCCTCCTTGAGGCCACTGATAAAACACTCTCGAAAGAAAGCATCATTCATGCCCTCTGTTCGAAAATCCAGGCGCTCAAAGGCAGCTATGAAGTCTTCTACTGTTCCGGATTGTTTCAACTTTGTCAAACGGCCCAAATGGTTGGTGTCTGTGTCAAAGTGTTCATAAAGCTCAGTCACAAATTGGGTCCAAGCAATATACCCTTGATGGGAAGTTTTTCTCCATTGCCACCATTGCCAACGTTCTTGATCTAGATGGAGAACACCATACCGGAGTTTGGCCAAGTCATATGTGATGTCGTATAAAGAGAAATAATGTTCCATTTGGGTGACCCAACCAGTGGGGTTCGAGCCATCAAATTTGGTCACATCCACCCGTGGAAGGCGTAGGTCATGTTGAAATTGATGGGGCTGAAAGGTATGGGAATGGGAGGAATGTTCGCCTTCAGTCTTTGCAGGTGCTTCAGAGAAAGGGTCATTTGTAGGGATCTTCAGTTTGGTGTAGAGTGATGCAAAGACAGATTCAAGCTGGGTGGTCGGTTCTTCTTTGACTTCCTCCATTGAGGACTGCATGGTTGTATTTATGGTTGTATTGATAGATGAATCAGTGGAGGCAACAGTAGCACTGAGTTGTTTCACTTCTTTTTGGGTCTCGAGGAAACAAGATTGCAAGGTGTTGAAGCGAGTTTCTAGATCTTGGCTACGGGTATGGGCCATGAGGATGGGTGAACTTAAAAGGGGTGGGCGGGCGGGGTCAAAAATTTTGTCGAAAAATTATATGGATGAATGTGATAGGGGTGAAGAGATGAATCCAATGGAATAGGTCTCAAATAATGGTGAAAAAAATTCCGGACTTTTTTTTTTCTACATTTGCGAAGTTATACTCTGGTCTGAAGAATACTGCAGTGATGAAATCCCCAAATGCTTAACCAAAAAGAAATGTGTATTTACTTGGCAACCCGAACACAGTTGTGCAGCAATAGATCTAGTATGCTTTAATTTGTTTATGTTTATGTCCCCCAAGGGTTAGTTATTCAAGGGTTTGCCCTGTGCTATAGCTCTCTGATATACATGTGGGGTCCAACAGTAGTACTCGGCCCAATATCTCAGGGCACTAACTAAGGAGGATAGACGGTACCCTTAGTCATACTACCCGACTACCCAGGTACTAGAGAGTATCTTCTCGAGTGTTGTTCTCGGTGACACTATAGCAGTCTGGTCGCCGATAGGTTTATCTAAAGAGGGCTTCGGGAAATCTAGGTCGATCCGTACATAGGCATTGTTTGATGCGCTACCACTCGAAGGGGTACCAACATGGGTTACAAGGGTGGCCAATAGATGTGCGCTTAAGAACCACTTGTATTTCCTGCATGTATGAATCCATCAACCACGGGTTTATGTGCATAACGATATATCTTTGTGGCTTAAAGACGTTGGATTACGTCTCTACCTTGAAAAAAAATTCCCACAATTTCTGCCAAGGAAAGTTCTCTGATACCACTTGCAAGATACCAGATAATAAATATGCAGAACAAAAATAAAATGCTAGAAATGGCAGAATAACAGTAATATAACCAGCATAATCTCCACAATAACACAGTAATGATGTAAGAACAACAACAGAAATAGCACTTTGGTTCAAAAATAAATGTTCACGGGCCTCTTCGAGGGGGCAACCTCCAGTCGAGCAGCGCTTTGTTACAATAATCTCCAATCTAGGGTTTTTATACCCTCGACCCTTATTTATACTAAATATGTCTATCAAGAGAAGCATCTAGAGGAAGATCCTTCTAGAAGCAGAAGCTTCTATTAGGTCTTCTTACATCCACCTTATTCTATTTTATTGAAAGGCCTTATTAATATTGACCTTTATTACATATGAATATATTGATCTACCTATGTGCGGGTTAGGACCCTAACAAATGCTTTTACCATTCTGATGCTTACCTTCTGCGGTCTTAGTTTCTTCGCGCTGTTGAAATTCTTTCCTAGGGTTCCTGGGTAATACTTCTTCTGTATCGAAAGTAGTTAACTCAATCTTTTTGGATCCTCTAGTGTTCTCTTAGCCTTGACATCAGGGTTGCTAGTATTAAATATATGAGATCGGTTCTTCTATTCTTCAATCAAGTGCGCAACCTTCTAGTCATCAAGTCTTTTAACTCTTTCTTCTTTTGTTCCAAAACTTATTCTTCCTCTTTTCGTCTGGCTTGTTCTCTATCAATCCAAGGTTTTCCTATGAGCATGGTAAATGGGGCATTGTCTTCAATAAATTTAATAATTTCAAAGTCTTCCTCTATCGAAGTTCCATTGAAAGTCATAGGTATCTGGGCGATCCTTCCACATAGGTTTACTAGCTTTCCTCTGAATAAACTTGTTCCTCCTAGGGAAGGGATCATGTCAGGATTTCCTATATCTTCCCAAGTTCTTTCTGGCATAATGTTTACTTGTGTTTCTTCATCAAGAATACAGTCAATGTCGAAGTCCCCTATTCTTGTTTCGACTTTCTCCTTTTCTTTGAAGATTTTTGGTAATCAGACATCTTTATGTTCCTTCAGGGTTTCTTTTATCCATATTAATATTTTCTTTGATTCTTGTTGGGTTTCTGCCTTCTGGTCTTCTTGATTCAGATTCATCCTTTCCAACTTAGCGATCATTCTAGGGCAATCCAATACATCGTGGTCTAAAGATTTTCAACGGAGACAACTAGGTTTTCTCCCAGGGAATTCTTTAGCAAGATGTCTTGGTCTTCTGTAACTGTAACAAAGAGTTAATCCTCTCTTTCTCTTCAATGATCCCCAAATCTTCTTTTACTGTGCACTAGGATCATAGTGGCTAGCCTGCAAAAATTTATTTCTAGGATCCTGCATCCACTTGTTAGTCCAGACATTCTTTCTATGCATAGGTATAACATATCTATCATTATACTTATCAGATCTATTCATATCAAACTGTCTTTCATCTATTAATGCCCTAGTTTTTAAGCTAGGACAGAATCTATCAAACATACCTAGATCCATGCTCTAGAAACAAAAAAATTCACTTATCTTACTTCTACAGAGCACAAAGCTTCCAGATCTAAGAACTTTTGACTATTCTTACCTTTATTAGAGCATAGAGCTTGCAGATCTTACCTCTTTTCTGCAAATCTAACTTCTTTCTTTCTAAAATTTCCACTTTTACTTTTCTTAGAGCATAGAGCGTTCAGATCTCACTTCTTTTCTTCGGATCTGATATTCCTTTCTTTAGATCTGACCTTATTGCTGGCACAAAGCTTCACAGGTCGAATAAAAAGTTATGCACTCGGGCAACAGATCTACACACAGAGCTTCCTTTTGCATAAAGTTTCTTCTTCCTCAGTTCCCAGCCATCATAGTTTCAGGTCCTGGAAATGGAACCATTTGTTGGCACAGGGGCAGACCCAGGGTTCAACGCTTCAACATCGCACCAACAAAACCCTAACTACCGGCCCTTTCGGCAACACCTGTGAAGCAGATGAAGTCTCACCTGAGGTAGAGGCAGGGGTGGTTGCAAGACTCGGGTGTCTGCAACCTTAGCTGGGACATAGATCTGTGATTCTTTCTCTAAGCAAGAACTTTAGCAAATATTGTTCATCAGTATTTAACCCTCAAGGCACTCCGCAGATGGCACAGAGCACTGTAGCATTCACTTGGATCTAGGTTAAGTTAGCACTTAGCAACAGCAAAGTAGGTTTATCACTCAACACTTTGATATATTTCAGATCTACACCCATACATCTAAGAAGCACAAAGCAAAGAGGATCTATCTAAGAGTATCATAGCAAAGCACATAGCATAATCATATCAAGCATAACACATGGAAAGAAACCAACACATTAGGTCGAAACACCAAGCATAACACACAGAGTTATCGTGGTTCACCCCCACCCTGGGGCTACGTCCATAAAGTCTTCTTCTTCTTTATTATCTTTGGTCAATCAAGTTACAGAACAGAGCTCACACTTGTAATCCACATAGGACAGGAGATCTACGTGCACCTCGCCAGATCCTCCTTCCCCAAGTAGATCTAGCACAGAGCCTTCTTACAATTCGTGCACTCAGCACTTGCACTCAGCTCTACAAGTCGGTCACATAATATATACAAAGCCTTTACTAGCACTTATCTTATCTTCTTGTTCTCTCTTACATTGCTTAGCTACTTATTTATACTTTACAAAATAGGCCTAAAACATGGGTAAACCCATGGGCCGACATCCCTTTCCCATTACATTAACCCAAAAACCCTAAAAAGGGCCCCAAAAGTGGGTTGAGAACCCGTAATCTTTGCTTCGCCTGGCGCTCCATCTTTGATAGACTGTCGAAGTCCAAAAATGGTCAAATATGACCAAGTGTTCCTCAAAACTTGGTCAAGGGCCAACAACATACTCTCACCCGTTATCATTTCGGAGGACTTTGATCTTCTTTCCGGACTGTGTCTCAACCAAGGCTTTGAAATCTTTAAGGTGTTGAAAGACCTCGGATTTTTGCCTAAGAAAGTAGATCCAAGTAAAACGTGAGAAATCATCAACAAAAATGAGAACAAACCTCACTTTGTTGATGGATGGATGCGGAAAAGGACCCATAAGGTCATTGTGGATTAGATCTAAAGGTGCGGAAGCTCGCTGAGACTTTCCTTTGTCGAATTTCTCTTGAGGGTGTTTCCTGAGAACACATCCCTCACACACTCCCTTGGAGAAATGGATGTCTGGTAGACCATCAACTAATTTATACTTTCTAAGTTGTTCCATGTATCTGAAATTCAAATGTCCAAACCTTTCATGCCATATCCTACTACTTTCATCAGCATGAGTAAGCAGTAAAGCAAAATCAGGGTCAATGAATTCAGAAAAAGTATACAATCTAGACTGATGATTTACCTCACCGGTAGCAACCCTAGAGTTGGTTTTCATGTCATAAATGTCCATGGAATTTGGTGTGAAAATAAATTTCTTTCCAGTGCCGGAATTTGTCTCTGATATATGGAGAGAAGGTTGACAAAAAGTTTGGGAACATGCAGCACGTTCTCGAAGCTTCCATTGGTGAGTTCAATCCTTCCTTTGTCGATGACTTTGATAGAAGAGTTGTCCCCCATCAGAATAGGAGGACCTTTTCATGCATCCAAATAAGAATAGACTGCTTTTGAGGCATCCATGTGATGTGATGCTCCTAAATCTACGATCCAAGCATCAGGAGAGGAGTTGATGGCAATCAAGGCATGGATAGAATTGTCTTTCTTGGAATTCGAATCTTCTGGATTCTTATTCTTTTCACCCTCAGGGATGCGATCTCCAAGGTTGTTTTGATGAATTATTTGAGACATCAGATCTATTTTTTTTTGTATGCATGCAGATTCTGGATGGAATCCTTTGTGACAGTATGTGCATTTCTATCCTTTTCTTCCCTTTTCTCCTTTGGATCCAAAGGCATCGGTGAAGGGTTTTCTGTACCCTCCCTTCTTTGGATGTGCATGATATTTTAGCTTACCTTTATCTTTATATTTATGATATTTGTGGCTTCCATCATGCACAGTGATTGCATGCGTCCTTGGCCCTTCGATTGCACCCATGTTGATGAGCTAGGTTTTCTCTTGTGTCAGGGATTCGATAAAGTCCTCAAGAGAAGGCATCTTCCAAGTGGCTCTAGAGGTGAATCAGATAGTATGGAATGTAGATACGAATACAAAGAACTCAGGACCAAGCTTGGAGAGAATGGTTAAAACCATTTGTTTCTCCTCCTTTGATTTATCAACCCCGCAAGCTTTGAGTTGCGACAGTAAATCCTTGAATTTTGTAAAGAAATCTTGGATATTCTCAAAGATTTTTGGATCCAATGTGAGAAGCTCCACCTCCAGCATGTGTCCCCGCATCTCATCCTGTTTTCCAAATATCCCTTCCAATATGGTCCAGGCTTCATTGGGAGTCTTACAAGAAGATATATGAAAAAGGAGATCGAGAGAAATAAGACTGCAAATTGTTTCGAGTGCCTCATCCATGCGATATAAGTACTTGGATTTTTCTATGGTTGATGTCGGCTCTGGATATGTATTCATGGTTAACCTATACAACCCTCTGGACTAGAGATGTATGGATATTTTCTCCTTCCATGCAAAATAGTTGTAAGGTGTAAGAATGAATTATTTTTGGAATTCCATCTTTCTGCTGTATTCAATCTTTTGTACCTGCAAAAAAATTGGTGTAGCTTTTTCTTAGTAGTCTGTCAGCTCTGATACCATGTAAATGTGTTTAACTTGCATAGAATAGATATAGATAAACAATAATACACACATTTGCAAAGATAATTTGAGAAAGAAGAATAAGGAGAGAAAGAATGAAAGAATTCTCATTAACCGTTATGAAAAATGAATAGTTTACACATGATATACTTTGTATAGCTCAATGAGTTTGCACTGGAGGTGAACCAATGCACCATAGTGGTGATCTAGAGTGACCTGGACACACACCAGTAGTTATGGGAGTGAACTGCCACCTAGTCTAGTCTCTCAGGAAGTTACGAGAGTGAACTGCCACCTAGTTGACTTAACTAGTCAACTAGTCTTCAGTTAACTGACTGAACAGAGAGTAGTGAGGAGTTAACTCATGGAATCAAGGCTAATGCACCAGTTTTTTGATGATCCTAAGGCAATATCGAATTATCATGGTGATGATCCCAATGTTTCATTGATCAGGGGATCAAATTTTGCTCAATTTTCAAAGTGCTCGGATTGAGACGAAAACAGTGCCATTGCGTCTGTCTCGTTTTCCTGATTCCGGAAGTATATTTACTTTCGAAAACGGAGTCCGTATGGAGGAGATATCACGATCTATCCGCCAGGCCAAACAGGCAAAAATTTGTGGTGCTGACTGTACCTGTCCGTACAGTCCATACGGCCACGTGGAGGGCTGTACCATCATGCTGACGTGGCGCACTTACATTGGTTGACATGGACGAGTGGTATGCTGACACGTGTCCGTTTGGGCAAATTATGTGGAGACACGTGGCCCAACCCAAGGGCACCACGTGTCGTTCATTTGTTGGGCATTATTGTCATGTGTAAAATGTTTTGGGTCCGCGGGGTTCGACCCCGGGACCTCCCCGTCTATGCAAAGGCTTAACAAACATCCGCTAGCCAACTGTCCGTCCCATGTTTCTTGTTTGAAAGGCGGGCAATATTGTATTTAAATTTGCATTTGTTTATGTTGGAAAGGGGGGTCGGGCCGGGGCTTGGCCCCGACCCGTGGCTATATGCGAATATATATATGACCATAGCATAACTTTTGGCGCGTTTGCATTGCAATTTATTGCAATGTTTTAATATAACATATATAACATTTTTATATGGTCGTGTATTAAAAACGCGCGGGGTTTAATTTATGTTATGTAATGTTTATGCATTGTATTATGCGTGGTTGTAACTTGCGCGGGAAGTTGCAATCCGTTGCACGGTTTTGAAAACGGTCAAACTACTTTTATGCCGCGCCTTTGGTCCCATGGCCATATGACCCAGTGCCGGGGCGGTTAAGGGCTGGAGGCGCCCTAGCCGTTCTACGGTTTGGACCGGTGCGCGGTTGCGTATGGGTCTTGGTTTTTACGCCTTTAAAGAGCGTGTGTGCCAGGTTTGAAGCACAAGGGTGCAGATTGTAGAACCAGAGACAGCAAAGAAGAAGGGGAGACTTCAAGGAGGCTATCTTCTTCATTTTTCGACCGTTTCAGGTGCCGAAAGAGCCCAGACAGGGGTTTTGGGACGTTGTGGAGCCATTGAAGCAGTCAGTTTGTCATTTTGAGCACTGTAAGACATGTTTTTGAGCACTTTGAGCAATTTAATAAAAATGATCCATTGGAAGCTGGACCAGGAGATGTAGCCTGGAGTGGGGTGAACTCCTTTATCAAGTTGTTGTGTTTATGTCTGATGTTCAATGATTTATTATGCTGTCTATGTGTATCTTTACATAAGCAATCCTTTATTATGTGCTGCAAATTGATCCGGTTGCTTTAAAAACACATAACAATTTCACTTGCAATATTTATTCAAGTTTCAAGTCTTCTTCAATTTTAGATCAAGTTGGTATCAGAGCACTGGTTTTGAAGACTTGATTGTTTTGCAAGTTTTGTTTC
>ML792372.1:229252-324185 GCA_009831015.1 Picea engelmannii
GGTAACAATGCTTTTCGTTTAGATTTGCCTCCATATATGCAGATGTATGCAGTTGTTAATGTTGAGAATTTGAAGTTGTATGAACCTCCGTTGATCGATGATCAAGGAGAGCATGTTCAGATTCCTTCCATAGATGATTTTTCGCCAGAGTATCTAACAGAACTGCAGGAAGACACCATGCTTGACAAGAGGATGAGAACTTCGAAGCGAGGAAATGTGGAGTATTTGCAAGTTGGTCTTAAAGGGATGAATCCAAGCAAGGCCAAGTGGATTGAGGTTGGAAGGGTGAGGGAACTATACCCTCATCTTCACATAGACTGAGATAGTCTTTTGGAGGTCCAAAAGCTTCCCAATGGGGAGGTGTGATCAGGGAATCAAATTTTGCTCAATTTTCAAAGTGCTCGGATTGAGACGAAAACAGTGCCATTGCGTCCGTCTCGTTTTCCTGATTCCGACGGTATATTTACTTTCGCAAACGGAGTCCGTATGGAGGAGATATCGCGATCTGTCCGCCAGGCCAAACAGGCAAAAATTTGTGGTGCTGACTGTACCTGTCCGTACAGTCCGTACGGACACGTGGAGGGCCATACCATCATGCTGACATGGCAGAGGGGTGACATGGCGCACTTACATTGGTTGACATGGACGAGTGGTATGCTGACACATGTCCGTTTGGGCGAATTATGTGGAGACGCGTGGCCCAACCCAAGGGCGCCACGTGTCGTTCATTTGTTGGGCATTATTGTCATGTGTAAAATGTTTTGGGTCCGCGGGGTTCGACCCCGAGACCTCCCCCTCTATGCAAAGGCTTAACAAACATCCGCTAGCCAACTGTCCGTCCCATGTTTCTTGTTTGAAAGGCGGGCAATATTGTATTTAAATTTGCATTTGTTTATGTTGGAAAGGGGGGTCGGGCCGGGGCTTGGCCCCGACCCATGGCTATATGCGAATATATATATGACCATAGCATAACTTTTGGCGCGTTTGCATTGCAATTTATTGCAATGTTTTAATATAACATATATAACATTGTTATATGGCCGTGTATTAAAAACGCGCGGGGTTTAATTTATGTTATGTAATGTTTATGCATTGTATTATGCGCGGTTGTAACTTGTGCGGGAAGTTGCAATCCGTTGCACGGTTTTGAAAACAGTCAAATTACTTTTATGCCGCGCCTTTGGTCCCATGGCCATATGACCCAATGCCGGGGCGGTTAAGGGCTGGAGGCGCCCTAACCGTTCTACGGTTTGGACCGGTGCACGGTTGCGTACGGGTCTTGGTTTTTACGCCTTTAAAGAGCGTGTGTGCCAGGTTTGAAGCACAAGGGTGCAGATTGTAGAACCAGAGATAGCAAAGAAGAAGGGGAGACTTCAAGGAGGCTATCTTCTTCATTTTTCGACCGTTTCAGGTGCCGAAAGAGCCCAGACAGGGGTTTTGGGACGTTGTGGAGCCATTGAAGCAGTCAGTTTGTCATTTTGAGCACTGTAAGACATGTTTTTGAGCACTTTGAGCAATTTAATAAAAATGATCCATTGGAAGTTGGACCAGGAGATGTAGCCCGGAGTGGGGTGAACTCCTTTATCAAGTTGTTGTGTTTATGTCTGATGTTCAATGATTTATTATGCTGTCTATGTGTATCTTTACATAAGCAATCCTTTATTATGTGTTGCAAATTGATCCGGTTGCTTTAAAAACACATAACAATTTCACTTGCAATATTTATTCAAGTTTCAAGTCTTCTTCAATTTTAGATCATTCATGGTGATGATCTCAATGTAACATCTTAACTCAACTCAACTAGCCAAACTGAAGTGTCAACTAAAAGAGAATATTCTCCAGGTGGAATATTCTCTCCTAAAATATAGGAGACTGGATAATGACTAATTATGACTAATAAACAAGGAAAAAGAAATCCTAAGTGTGTGTGAAGTAACTCCAACACTACAAACCACTTGGAGTCAGGGATCTAGCCCTCCAAGACTCGGAGAGGGATCTCTCTATCAGATTTAGATTTGTTTGAGCATGGATCTTAGGCTAGCTATGAGGATAGAAGATTTGATTTTAGAGTTTCTGGTTGAGACAGTGGAAAGGGCCATTCAGAAAAATGGAGTTTAAAGTCAAAGTGATTAAATGAATGGATAGTTGAGACAAAATGTAACCAAGCAGGGTAATCATGTTAGTGGATCCTTTGAGCTTATAAAATGGGAAAAGAAGAATAGATCGAAGTTCATTTCAAATGCAAAGCAGAGCTTATCCGCATTCTAAATTTCAAACTTGGAAGAAAACATAAATATTGTTTCGAGCCAGCACAGGGTGTTAAGAAAAAATCATGTACATCATCTTCTCATAAACAATACGGAAAAAAAAAAAAAAAACATGTGAAACAGGAGAGTAACAAGTTACATCAGGGAAAAACTTCACCACTAAAGCACAACGCAAGAATCTGGAAATATAATGCCTTTGTATTCATCCATAACAGTCGCTTACAACCTTTGAAACATTTTTACAGTGGATGGGGACATTTCCATGCCATCCTTCCCTACCAATCTAACCCCCTATTAATTTGAAAACATAAGCTTTATAGCCTTTACAACAAAATATAAGATTCTATCAAAGAGGATCTAAAATACTAAAAATAGCACATAATCAAACAATTTCACAAAATTAGGATCAAGTCCTATCTTAAGGGGTCAATCCCCTATCATATCTGGTAGTCTTCAACACTTTTTGACATCTTCAGTAGTTTTATGGGTGATGACAAGGCAACTTGAGATCCTTTTCTGGCACCTGGGCAAATCTTGAACCAAAAATAGGATAAATTTTGAGTCTGATATCCTTTGTATTTGCCACTAAACCCTGAAAAAGAGGATGATCTTTATCCATTTTAAAGTTATAATTCATTTGAAACCTTCCTCGAATGATTTGGCAGCAAAAATATTCGATTTGGCCAAAAAGACTAACGTTCTTCCTATGTCTGCGCTTTCGGCAGCTTACGTGCCTGAAATAGAGTAGGATAAGCTGCCGAAAGTCCTAGGATTCGGAAGTTAACATCGCCTTTTCAACCCGGCTAAGCTGTAGAAACTGCAGGTCTTTGAAATCTTTTCCAAAATTGCAAAAATGGAATTTCTTCGATCTGTCTACCCTTCAGGATCTTCATTGAAGTTCACAGCAGCTTTTGCTAGATATTCTAGATCAGGATGTGTTCTTGGCTTAGGATCTTTAAGCATTAGTTTGATCCTTAAGCATCTAACCATTTTATGCAGCTTATGATTCTCCTTGAAAAATTTCTTATTCCTCTTCTGCTCCTTTACATGCATTTTAGCTAACCTTTCAAAACAATCTCTTACCTCATCTAATGTGTTATTTATAGTCTGGTTTTGGGATTTAATAACCCTCTCAAGCAACTTCAGCTCCAATATCTCTTCTTTAAGCTTCTTAATCTTTAATTATTTGTTGATCTTGCTTGTTGATCTTTCAGGTATTTCAATATCTAGAGCTTCAACTTCAGTTTCCTCTCTCTCATCCATAGGTGTTTCAGACTCAGAATCTGAGTATGGAAAATTCAGAATGTTCCTATTAGCAACATTGCTTTGGCCTTCAGTTCCTTGATCAAAATCAAGCTTTTTTTTTCCTCCTTGAGCCTGTATGAATGAGTTGTCTCTTCTATTTGAACTAGTGACAGATCCCTTCTCTTTCTCTTGTTGATCTTTGGTGTAGATGAATTCTTTGTAGGTGTCTTCTTACACTTAGGCTGGATCTCTTGCTCGAATTCTCCCCAAAATAGGAGATAGTCCCATGTCCTCTCTCTTCTCTGGAGTTCCCCCATCACTATAAGCTTGATGAGGCCATGATGGAAAAGCCTAATGTGCACATTATCAGGCCTAGCTTGAACTTGGTGTGACATCTTAGTCAAGCTCCTATGAAGGTAATGGGGTAGATTCAGAGGACACTTGCATGTAAAATGATTCATCAGTTTGAAGGGATAGAGCATTACTCTACCATACCGACCTTCAAAAGTGATGTACGCTTGAATTTCCTTAAGAAAATGTTGTCATTTCTCCTCTAGGTAAGATCTAGGAACATCCTTCTGCCAAATAATGCTTTTAAATTCAGGCTTAAGGTAAGACCTGAACTCAATATCCTTAGTGACAGTTGTCTTAAACCATCTCTCACCTTGCCTAGGGATCTATGTTGTTGTTGCAACATTGGCCTCATCAATTTACATTGCCATTGGACCCAAGGTTACTTTTTCTCCATCAAAGCTTCAAGCAAAGGCTTCAACAACACCTTGGTGATACCCCTGCAATTTCTCACAATACCTGTAGCAACCTACTTCTTTGAACATCTGGAAAATCTCAGGATGAGATTCCATATATAAGACACCATTCATCTCCTTCCTAAGCAAATTTCCTCCATTGTCCAACTGCAACAAACGTTAATACCTGCAAACAACAAAATCAGGCTGGAGTGGAAAATCAGCGTTGATGTAGGGCGAAATGGAAGTCATATGGAGGAAAATACATGAGGTAGACTAGTGGTTTGAATGGAAACCTTTGAAATGAACACTTGGCAGACAAGGAACCTTAGATCATGAGGATTATTTAAAACCAACTCAGACAGTGATGGTTTCGCCTACGAGGAGATATTGGTAATCATTGTTGATGATGGCAGGGTTTCGAATAGATATCTTAGGGTTTCGAATACTTCATCAAATAATGAATACAAACCAAAATAAATTATTTAGACTAAACAAATCATATCTGGAGGTGTTTTCAACAGCACTTAAGATGATGATGGTGTGTGTACTACCAACAGTTTGAGAGTCCGATGGGACAGTCTAACCGTTAGCATACTCTGCACTTTCGGAAGCTAATTGAGAGTTGCACCTACCTTTTTAGCTATCAAAACTGGGAACTTTCGGCAACTTACAACACATGATAATTTGATCCTTAGTTTTCGAAAGCACCAACTCTCTGGTGTCAAAGAAATAGTTGTCGAAAGTTATTTTAGGTGACCTCTGGCGGTGACCAAACGCCTATTCATAAGGTGCTTTTGCTACTCATGTTTCGGGGATCTGAGGATGAGGCATCTTGACTCTCCAAGTCACGATATCTGAAATGGAGCTTAGTTGCATGCTAGCTCCTCCCTTAAACCTTCGACAATGTGACCTTGGTTGTGACCACAGGCCTAATCAAAAAGGCATTTCGCGATTTTTCATTTTGGGTTTTCTCTCGTAAGTCTCCTTGACTCCTCATATTGCAAACCCCAAAATGAAGCCTAGCTATGCTAGCTCCGTCCTTCATGTTCCCACGATGATGACCAAGCGCTTATCCATAAAGGGCTTTCGCAGTTCGCAATTTGGGAATTTTATCGTGAGTCTCCTTGACTCCACTTTCGGTACCCAAAATGGAGCGTAGTTACACTAGCTCCTTCCCCTCACATAACCACAGGTGGTGACCACAGCCTACGCCAAAAAGATGTTTCGCATTTTGGCATTCCTGTGATGAAGGGTATCAACACTCCAAGTTGTGATCGCCAAAACTCCGAAAATGGAGCCAGATCAACTGTTCATGCTTTCTCTTGATCAACGACTCAAATTGAATCGATATTTTGTGTTTCACGATTTCGGCAATATTCTGGTGAGACTTAATGACTCTCCATATCGCGATCTCCGAAATGGAGCTTAGCTGTTAGTGCCTTCCCCCAACTCTCGATGATGTGACCACAACCTATGACCACTCGCTAATCATTTGAGCACTTCACTCTTCAGACCAACGATCCACATTCTATGGTGATCGTATGGCTATCCACCACCCCGGAACTTCATCTTTCGGGACTTTGGCGAAGTGTTGATACTAAAACTCCCGAAACTGAACTCCCGGAATGACATCACTCGATGACGTGTCGTGACCTGAGCGACTGCCATGTGTCACTCAGATTTTAAATATTCACGTACTTGAAACATAAAATCACCTTGACACTTGTCCTTGTATGATTGTGCCACGTGTCCTTGTTGACATAGGTTGCCACCTGTACTTTCTAACGTGGTTTGTCATGAACTACCTCCTGGATCTGACGGCTTAGATTAGTCCTCAATCCAACAGCTGAGATTATGTCACGATTTCGCATATCATGAGTTCGAGAGGTGAGGGCACCTCCTCCCTTTGACATTCCAGTCAGTGAAATGATGATCTTTCGCCATGTGTCCTTCTTGGATCAACGGTCAAGATTTCTCCTCGATCCGACGGCTCAAATATTTTCGCAATTTTGTGTATCGCGAGTTGGAAGGTTAGGCCTCTCCTTCCTTTAACCTTTTAGTTAGTGAAATTATGAACTTTAGCCACGTGTCCTTCTTGGATCAACGGTCCATATCTATCCTCAATCTGATGGCTCGGATCTTTTCACAACTTCGCATATCGCGAGTTGGAAGGTTCGAGCACTTCCTTCCTTTGACTTTCTAGTCAGTGAAATGTTGATATGTGACCATGTGTCCTGCCCGAAGATGGATGGTCCTCCTGCTTTCAGGATTTTTGAAGCCCGCTTCTCCTTGCACTTTAAAGAATGTGCAGGTTTTCCTGGATCCAACGATGGTTGAACCCCCCGCTCGAATCTAACGCCCAAGATCTGTCCTCCATCTGTGTGCTCCTCCTGTCTTAATTCAGATCTGACAGTCATCGGGAATTCTGAATGGAATCCAATGATCACTGTCACTTCTCCTCCCGAGCTTCTCCTTCCTATGTGTTCTTGCCATCAATGACAAGTGCATTGTTCCTATGAACATGCCAACAATATCCCCCTTTGGCATTGATGGCAACCCTGTAAGGATGCACTATTATGCTTAGACATCGATCTCTAACCATAGCATCCAGTCATGTTGTTCTTCTCCCCCTTTGACATCAATGTCAAAGAAAAAAACACTCTCCCCCTGAGTTGTTGCAGTAATTTTTCAGAGGTATCAAATATTCAACCAACACAAACTCCCCCTAACCGGATGGATTCTCTTAGATGTGAGATGGGATGACACCTAGCTTCTAACGGAGATATTCAAATGGTGTCTTGGCTAGGGGTTTAGTAAATATGTCTGCAATTTGTTCTGTGGTTGGAATGTATTGAACCTGAACAATCTAATTGGTGTCCTTCTCTCTCCGAAAATGGTATTTTTATGGGAATATGC
Source organism: Picea engelmannii (assembly GCA_009831015.1). Lineage (NCBI taxonomy): Eukaryota > Viridiplantae > Streptophyta > Pinopsida > Pinales > Pinaceae > Picea > Picea engelmannii. The sequence continues at coordinate 236,430 of ML792372.1, forward strand.
TTGGTCTTGGAGTGGAATATAGGATTCTTGGACACACTTATGGCACTAGTGTTATCACAATGAATTGGGATCGGTGCAGTATATTTTACCTCCAAGTCTGCAAGTGTCTGAATCATCCATAATATCTGAGTGCAACAAGTAGCAACAGCAATGTATTCTGCCTCTGTAGTTGATAAGGAAATGGAACCTTGCTTTTTGCTCAACCATGCTACTAGAGAATCTCCTATGAAGAACACACCTCCACTTGTGTTTTTCCTTTCATCCATGCAGTTAGCCCAATCAACATCTAAGTAGACTGATAATTGAAAATTCTATTTCTTAGGATACCATAGGCCATAGTTCATTGTTTCTTTCAAATATCTTAATATCCTTTTGACAGCTAGCAAATGACTTTGTTTAGGTGCAGACTAATATCTTCCTACCATTCCAACAACATGCATTATGTCTAGATGAGATGTTGTGATGTACAGCAAGCTGCCTATCATTGACCTATATGAACTTTGATCAACATCAGGTGAGTCATCATCCTTGCTTAATTTGCATCCAGTAACCATAGGTGTGCCCACAGGTTTAGAATCTTCCATTTGAAACCTTTTCAACATTTCTCTTAGATATTTTTCTTGAGAAATGAACATTCCTTCAGACCTCTGAGTAATTTGCAGACCAAGAAAAAATGGCAGTTCACCTATCATAGACATTTCAAACTCAAACTCCATGGTAGAAGCAAACCATTGTACCAATGAATCCTTATTACATCTGAAGATGATGTCATCTACATAGACCAACACGATGTGAAAATCATTACCCTCTATTTTGATATATAGATTGTTGTCAATTGTTCCTCTCTTGAACACTTTGTCTTGGAGATATGTATCCAGTCTATGATACCAAGCACGAGGGGCTTGTTTTAACCCATATAAATCTTTCTTCAGCTTGCATACAAATCCAGGGTTATCAGACAGTTCGAAACCCTCTGGTTGTTCCATATAGACTTCTTCATTTAAATCTCCATTTAGAAAAGCTTACTTGACATCTATTTGATAGACGTTAAACCTTTTATGACAAGCATAGGCAAGAAATATTCTGATAGCTTCTAATCTTTCTACGGGCGCAAATGTTTCATCAAAATCTAGTCCTTCTATTTGAGCATAGCCTTTACAGACCAATCTTGCTTTGTTCCTGACAACTTTTCCCTGCTCATTCAACTTATTCTTAAAGATCCATTTGGAACCTGTTGAAACAATTCTTAAAATTTTTAACCCTAAGACCTAAACTTTCCTTTTTCAGGTTTCAGCTTTTCATAAAACGCAAGTTTCATTATCATTCCCAAACGCACAGTACCGATTTCCTGAAAAACTCAATTATTTCAATAATAAAAGGCAAAAAACCTAAAAGTATTATAAGAATCCCGACGCATTTTCTATAAAATTATCTTAATCATGATAAGTTTTAAACCTAATGGATTTAAGGTTAACTTTAAAGAGTTTTCAGGATTCGGAGTTTGCTGAAAACATATTTTTCAATACAAATTGAATCGCGAACTCCGGATCCCCGATTTCCCGAAATAAAGAGAGTTAGTCAAAATGCTAATTAATTAATTCTCTAACGCAAAAAAGTTAAGTCTTAAGTTAATCATTTCGCAATTTCGAGATTCGGGGTTCAGTGATAACACATCTCTTGTCAAAATGATCGCGAAATCCTGACCCATAATTTGTGTTAAACCGAACTAACTCTGTTTTGTCCTTAACCCTGATTAGTTAGTTAATTAAGATGAATTTAAGTCTTAATCAACACGTCGCGATTTCGCGCTTTCGGAGATCGGATTTCATCGATGACATACTTCTCGACAACATGATCCCTGAAATCCCGAAACGCTTAATATCAATCAACTACTCTGCTAAAACGTTTAAGTCTTAATTAACACGTTGCGATTTCGTGATTTCGGAGATTGGATTTCATCGATGACATACTTCTCGACAACACGATCCCCGAAATCCCGAAAAATGAAATCTTCAGTCTTAATCTATGATTAGCACAAATTAACCTTTTTCCAAAGCATGATTAATGATAATCATTTTTTAAGGTTTCGTTCATGTTTTGGTTTCCGATTGAGTAAAATGTTTCAAGTTTTCTTTAAAATCCAAAGGCACCAAAATATGGCCATTTAAATAATGAATAACTGGTGATACATGATACTAATGCGTATCTCAGTAAAATATCTACCACATTAAATGCCTTGAATTCTTGTCAGCTGCATCAATCCTGTCACTGTTAAATGAATTAAAAGAGCATTTGAATGTCTATGTTTTCATTTTATCAAGCGCAAGAAGCACTCAGTTGAGCTCATTCATTCCTTTTCTGTGACAGGTTTTCCATTTAACATAAAGTCATGGCACCGAAAAAGGCACCGAAGAAGAGTGAAGATACACAGGAAGGAGATATCATCTCCGACACCACTCCACACGCTATAGACTCCATTAAATCTTGGACTCAAATCTCTAAATTTCTGGAATGTGAACTCAAGAATGCTCATCCTGATTCTGAGAATCACTATCGGGACATAGCAGAATCAGAGCTTCATAAGATCGTTGTGCGCCCTCAGCTCGTGGCATACAATGATATGATCAGTTGGGCCCTGGAAAAGGTTGATATCCTGACGAGGATCATCTTAAATGATCAAGGAGTCATCGTCGGCTCATTCAGGCCAGAACATATACAAGTAATGTATAAACTCTCGCCAAATCCTAAACATACTTTTAATGTCGAGTTTTTAGCAGAATTTTAGAGGAAAGAATGCACCAAGGTAAACCAGACTTATCCTAATATAATTAGAGACTGGTGGAGATGTCCATCAAAATTTAGGGATGATACCCATGGGGTTTATGCTACAGCATCCTTGAATGAATACATGGTCTACGTAGCCATTATGCTGTGTAGACTTTTCGGGAGAAAATATCCCTGCCATTTTCATACAGATTGGGTGCCCTTTTTAGAAGAATCTTCAAAAGGATATGCTTTTAACTCGAGTAATATTTTGTCGGATAACCTAACACAAGAAATCTCAAACTACAAAGTTGCAAAATCAAAGGGACAACCAGTGGCCTTTTACATGTCAGCATACATTATGGATGCAATCTGCTATGTGACTCCTTTTCCCTTAATGAATTGGAGTTGGAACATAACCTGTCCAGAACCCATTCATGAATATCATTCTGCCCTTTGGGAAGAAAATACCAAGGATGCATTTTATGAAATTTGTCATTTTGTTATAATTCTGATGCATAAAATATTTTTTGGATGCGAACCCCCTTGCATTTCTGATATAGTCACAGAAAATCTTAAAGCAATAGCCGACTGGTTTATTGATGAGAATTTTTCCTACATTAGGGTTTATGGTTGTTTTATTCCCCCTCATGCACTCCCTAAATTCCTACCGAACAGATTGGTGTGTAGAGAGGTAGCCCACCAGATAGTAAAAGGCAGCATTGGATTAGAGCTAAAGACAGCTCAGAAGAAGTCATGGCCAACTTTCCCTGTACATATCGGGAAATTTTCATTACTGAATCTAGGCCATTCTAAAGTAGAGGTTGAATCACTAGAAGAAGTAAAATTGGTAGATATTGAACATAGAAAGCATGACCCCTATCAATTAGTAAGCAAACATTTGATGCATTGTAATTTAAAAGCCTATGAGCACGAAACATGTGTTTATGATGGCGTATTCAAGGAGGTTAAATCCTATGCAGAGGTATTGAACAGAGTACAGGCCCTGCCACCTAATTCACAGATTGGTTTCGCGTCATTCCAGAGCCATAGGCGAAGTTGTTTACCCAAAATTTTGTAGGGTGAAGCTACGACCCCACCTCCAGGGAAGGAAGGGCCTCCCCCAGGCTTTGAAACAAATATACAGGACAAAGCAAATACTAAAGGCAAGATGAAGGATACTGGAATACCTTCACAAGACACAGAAATTTCCCAGACAAAAGAATCAGAAGCAGGGAAGGGAAAGGAGTTAGAAACATCCCCAGAAATCCCTAAGGATGTTCCAGAAAAGACAGGAGGAACAACATCGACAGAACTTGGAAGTCCCATTACTTCCTTGACTCCATTGCAGTCCACTTATGGAAACCCCCACGAGGGAGCTCTGTATGTCAGTGATTTGGAGCCAATTTCTAGGGATGAGATTCCTTCATTAGATTATTTTTTCAGTAAAAAGAGAAGGGCAATCTTGAAACAGGAAATCCATCCAAGAGGAGATGGGATGGTTAAAAAGCATAGGGTCATTATAGATGGAAAGAAACTTAAAGATGGAGAATTTTCCACAGAGATAGCAGGCACGATGGGAGCTTTAGCGTCAACAAATTTATATTCTGTGGGCAGTTTGACAACCATGTTGGAACAAAAAGACCAAATGATAGATCAGCTACAGGGTAAATTGAAGGAAACTGAAAGAAATATCAGTTGGGGAATAAAAAAGGGTCTAGAACAAGCTAGATTAAAAGATATTTAAGAGATTCAGGAAATGAAAACAAGCTTAGAGGAAGCAAATCAGATAATACAGGTCACCCAGGCACAGGTCCTAAAGCAGGAAGAAGCAAATAAGAAATTACAAGATAAGATAAGATTAGTTCTATTTCAAATCAAGTGGTAGAGCTTGAAATTTTCCAGACTCGGGTATTGGGAATACATTTGAAAATAGAAGAGGAACAACAGAAAGTGTTTTTAAATCTGGAAGTTGTCTAGAATTACTTTTAGGAAACAAATAAATCTTTGGAGAATGTTCTCCAGAAAGAAAGAGAAGTGAAAGCGGCCAAAACAACTTTCCAAAAAGCAGTAGCCCTTTCAACAAAGGAAGAGGTCAGAAAGATTCAGAAACTATCCATTTTAGAACAGGTTAAAGGAGATGTAATACTCAAAGTGTGGAAAGAAGACCTGGCCGAAAATAAAAGAATAACCAGAGATGTCAATGATGATTGTCAAGGAATTTTTGATCTCTTAGAAAAAACTTCATTGAATATTGGAAAAAATGATTGTCCTGGGTTATTAGGAGAGATTAACATTGTCAAGCACCAGCTAAGGTTCAAGGAAGATTTGGAGGAAATGAAGGTAGAGATCCCAAAAATTAAGGTAATCAATATCTCCAAAATCGACAAATGGATAGTGATACCGAACTTAAAGTTGCAAACTATTAAGTTCACAAGGAAGATAATAGAAGATCGTTTGCCCAAATTACAGAAAAGATTCTTCATATTTGAGGCAAAAGAGATACCAAACGTTCCCAGAGTTTTGGTGAAGTTTTTGGGAAAATGTATTCACTGTCTTGAGGCAGAAGAAGGAAGTTCGTCAACACAAACATAAAAGTACTCTTTTGAATATTTTCATCATTAGAATAGAAAAGCAGTTAGAAAAGAAATGTAAACGGTTTGACATTATTCATCCATGTAACCGTAGTCTTAGGAAGTTGGTTAGTCACCAACGGGAAAATATTTGATGATCATGTATAAATATATTTTCAGAAGACTGAGAAAGGGCTTTTGGTTTTTTGAGAGAGTCGATTGTATTAAAAGTTTTCCAATCCACTGTGATATACGATACAGACGAGATTCTGAATCCTGCCAACTTGTAGCTATGTGTTCTTTAACCTTGTTTACCATATTGTTCTATGTTTCCCTTTCAATGTTTTTCTAATGAATGGTCAATTTGAAGTTTATTTTATGCATCTTTTATAGTTTAGATTGATTTGGTTATCAAATTATTTACAACCTTTCCTCTGAAATTGCTATCAGTAATTTTAAGACCTGTGGATCATTTGAACCGTGATATTTAACACTTCATTAGAAATCTCGTTTTCTTCTTTATTTCATGTTACAATATGAGATTCTTTCTTGATTAAAGCCTCATATTTTTCAGTAGTATTTCTTTGTTATTTTATGATTCTCAAATTGTTTCAAGTCCAGGAAATGGCCTCAACTGTATTTATGTTATTATTTTGAATTTCAAAACTATTTTTCCTATTCTCATCTCTTAAAAAACCGAAGTAACAATTTATCGAATTCTTTCACAACTAAATAAAATTTTATTCCCCATGACTGTCCCAAATAACAGACAACCCAACATAGAACCTGGTCTCCAAGATCAAACCAGTATTGCTTTAAACCTATTTAATATTATTTTGCAAACAACGACTAACCGGGCTAAATTAGAAAGTTCATGGGTTGCTATTGAGAGAGATATCAGCATCCAAGAACAACGGGAAGATAGACAGAGACAATTAAGAAATTGATCCTGCTTCACCCTTCTTTTTTATTCTTATCCTTCAATTACCTTTACCTTTACGGATGCCTTGATGGTATACTTTACAGCTTTAAAGTATAAACTCAGGAACAATAGAACCAATGATATTTTTACCTTCAGGTCTAGGAACCATCTCCCACGTATTGTTTTTCTCAAATTGATCAAGTTCATCATTCATTGCTTTAACCCAATGGTCATCTTTGCTAGCTTCATTAACATTCTTGGGTTCCAGCATGGATATGAAGGTGATATCTGATTGTTCGGTGTTTTTTATTATCTTTCTCATGGTTTGTACACCTTTGTCTTTTTCACCAATTATCTGACTTGAAGGATGATTCTTTTGAGTGATTCTGGAGGAGGAATTTGAAGTTGTTTGTTGATTTGAGTCTATCTGAATATTTGCATCTTCATCTGGCTCAAAATATTCTTGTTCTGATTCTTGGACCTGTTCAGCTTCAACTTCATCTATATCCTTTGTTGTTGATTCAGTATTGTTCACCTCTCTTTTTGGGATTCCTTCATCAACTTTTATGTCAATACAATCAACCAATCTATGCAGCCTCTTATTATAGCATATATATCCTTTACTGTTTGTAGAATACCCTAAGAAGATGCATTCATCAGCCCTGTCATCATACTTGCCAAGGTTCTCATCATTATTCTTTATGTAACACTTACTCCCAAAGACTTTGAAGTGTTTGATTGAAGCAAGTCTCCCATACCATAGTTCATAAGGTGTCTTGTCGGTGTGTGGTCTGAGGTGGGCTTTGTTAAGAACATGGTTTGTTGTTTGTATTTATTCTACCCAGTAGGTTTGACCAATGTTCTTCTCATTCATCATTGACCTGGCCATTTGTTGCACTATTTTGTTTTGCCTCTCAACTACTCACTTTTGTTGTGGAGTTCTTGGGATTGTGTATTCCCTCTTGATCGCATGTTCATCACAGAATTCCTTGAACTCACTTGACATAAATTCGCCTCCTCTGTCTGATCTTACTGCCTTTAACCTCTTGCCTGTTTGATTCTCAGTTAAAGCCTTAAATATTTTAAATTTCTTAAATGCTTCACCTTTTTCCTTGAGAAAGGCAACCCAAGTAAGTCTGGAGTAATCATCAATGATCAGCATGAAGTAGCTTTCTTTCCCTGTGCCTTCCTATCTTGATGGCCCACATAAATCCATATGAACTAGTTGGAGTGGTTTCTCTGTTGAAGTAGAGATCTTGGATTTAAACTGTGTCCTGGTAAGTTTTCCTACTTGGCAGGGTTTACACACAGAATCTTATGTCTTTGATATTCTTGGAAGATCTTTTATTGCCTCAAGATTTTTGAGCTTGATTAAGTGATCAAAGTTTAGATGGCCAAGTCTCATATGCCATAACTAGCTCTCATCATGTTTGCTTAGATGACATTCTTATCTATCTTCTTTCATCACATATACATTATTTTTTGTCCTTATGCCTTTAGCCACCACTTGTCCTGAGTTTACATACTTTATCTTGCAGTCCTTGGAAGTGAACACCACTTCACATCCTCTGTCACACATTTGACTTACACTGAGCAGATTATGTTTCAGCCCATCTACAAGAAGAACATCTTGGGCTTTTACTTTTCCATTACTTAAACTCACCATCCCATTACCCTTGATTTTACCTGGAGCATCATTTCCAAAGGTTACGTTTCCTTATTTACTTTCACTTAGAGATAGAAACTTACCTTTGTCTCCTGTCATATGTTTGAAGCATCCACTGTCTATATACCAAGGGTTCTTTTGTCTTTGAGCTGACAACACTAATCCACACTTGTCACTTTCTTTCTTCTTCCAACCCTTGACATTTTTAGCAGAGGGATTCAAATATGGTTCATAGTTCTTTAAGCGACAGTAAACAGCTTTATGTCCATAATTATGACAGATGTAACATTCTGGTTCGTTGAATAAGGGATCATAACAATTGTTATGCTTAACCTATGTCCTTTTCCCATCCATCAAGTGATTTGCAGTTTGTGATGGTTTGTTACTTGAATATCTCATTCTTTGTTGTGGAAGATATCTATACCTTGAATGTCTTGATTTCTCATATCTCAATTATAAAGAATAGTTTACAGCTTTATGACCAAAGTTAGAACAGAAAAAACAATATCCATAGAAAAAACCTTGGTACCTGGAAAATGGTTGTCTTCTTTGAGAAGGTCGATTTCTTCCATGCTGATGATTTCTTTGAACAGAGAATACATTATTTCTTTGATCTATAGTTTCAGTTATAGTACCTCTTTCGTTACTCCTCCAGGGTTGTTGATTATCTTCTTTTGTTTCTGCAGGTTTTTTGTTGTCATAGATGGTAGATTTGACAAACTTGATGGGATCTTTGTTGCTTGGTTGATCACTACTTGATCCCTCTTCATAACCCAGACCTGTTTTCAGCTTTGGGTTTCTTTGCTGATTTAGAATGGTGGCCAATTCTTATGAGGCTTTGATACTTAACAGATTCTGATGATACAAGGCTTGAAACTTCTCCATCTCTTTCCTAGTTTTCACTACTTCTTCCTCCAGAGCTTCACATACTGCCTTCTTTTCTGATAACTGTTGTTTTAGAATATATTTGATCTTCTTTGCCTCTTCTAATTCCACTTTTAGCAGGGCAAAGTCTTCGTCAAGTTCTTTACTTCCTTTGTTGAACTGTATCAGCAATTGTTTTATCTTTCTCATCTTAATTATGAGTCTGTCAAGCTCTTCTAGTGCACTGATCAATTCTCCTTCCAGGTCAACCACAGCTTCTTCTTCATTAGCATCACTTCCTATGCTTTTATTATCATAATCCTCTTTGGCCATAAGTATGAAGTCATTTAGTTTATCTTCAATAGAGGAGTCATTGTCTTCATCATCTAAAGGATCATCGTCATTGTTTACACAAAGACTTCTCTTCTTAAAATTATTCTCTTTAAAGAAATTTTTGTGTTTGTGCTTCTCCTCATCATCATATGTGTGATCCTTTCTTTTGTGAGGAAATTTATTTGCAAAATGACCTATATCACCACAATTGAAACATTTGAAAGGCATTTTACCTTTGTATTTTCCTGATCCCTTCTTCAGTCTTCTCACAATTTTTGCTTCAATTTCATTAGGCTCAGAATCCTCATTCTTGTCTGCCTTAAATGATGCTTCTCTGGAGGTGGGTTTATCTTTAACTATTCTCATTTCATATGCAGTCAATGTTCCTATAAATTGATCAAACTCCAAGGCTTTTAGATCATTAAGTTCTTCTATAGCAGAGACCTTCGGGTTGAACCTATCTAGTAGAGATCTCAAAATTTTCTGAACTAAAGAAGGTTCCTCAATTTTTTCACCAAGTTATTTCATTGCATTTACCAGTTCTTAAACTCTCAGAAAGTACTTTCCAATAGTTTCATCCTCTTTCATCTTCAGATGTTCAAACTGTACTCTGTAGGTTTGAAGCTTAGCATCCTTTAACTTCTCATTACCTTTATAACTGCTAATGAGTTTGTCCCACATTTCCTTGGTAGTTTCTAGGTGCATAACTTTTACAAATTCTGCTTCTGCAAGCCCACTCAAGATAGCATTCATAGCCTTAGCATTGAAGCTGAATTCTAGCTTGTCATCCTTACTATCTAGTACAACTGGCTTTACATAACCAGTATCTACCACATCCCAGACATCTGCACCTAAAGCCATTATGTAGGTTCTCATTCTAACTTTCCAAAAGACAAAGTTTGTTCCATTGAACAGAGGGGCCTTATTGGTTGAAGTTCCTTCATGGCTTGACATGTTTAAGCTCTAGGATCTACCCTTAGATAAAAGGGGTCGGCTATGATACCAATTGTTGGACAATTGAGAGGGGGGGTGAATCAGTGGTTACTGTGCTTAAACAATTATATCCATTTTTAAACTCATTACAGAACACTCAATGATGATCACAATAAATAAGCAATAGAGTATTCAACATCAATCACACACACGTATAATGCAGAGACAGATATTTCTGAGGAAACCCATAAAGGGTGAAAACCTCTTCTTCTTTATATGATAATTATTTTCTGTACATTATCATTCTTATGAGCACCAACTCATAATGAGGCTACCACCTCTGTTTTGCAAGCTGCTACTTGTTGAGAGCACCAACTCTTTGGTTTCTCTAGCAGCCACTAGAAGGAAGCACCAACTCCCTGAGTGTTCCAGCACCAACTGGATGGAAGCACCAACTTCCAGTCATACAGGCACCGACCTGTATATCAGAGAACCAATGTTCTCCCTTGCACCACCCTAGTTTCTCTGGCTGCAACCAGATGGAAGCTACAACTCCCTGTGTTCAAGCACCTACTTGAAACTCTGAGGACAACAATCCTCCCTAGCACCTCCCTTCCACCCTGAAATATAAAACTTTGCTTTCTATGAATTTATTACAGTGATTCAATAGTTGTCATCGGCTTACCAGGCTTATCACTATTTTGCTATGTTGCTTTGCTCTCTTGTATCAATGTCTCACTACTTGCATCTTCTTGTGCTTTTTGATATTCTACTTTCTCTCTGCATGTGCACTTCAACCTTCTTTTACTGTCTCAGTTATGCATCTCTCTTCTTTGCTTCTACTGAGCTATTTTTCCTTTAGGCTCAATGCTTCTACCTGCATCACACACTCTCAAAAATCGCAGCAAGATCTCTTCTTTGTTCTACATTTTTATAGTCTTTGTGCACCTTGTGCATGCTACATGTGTTATCCCACTGCATGCACTTCACAGCGTTCATCATCACTGACCCTTCTCCTAAGATATTTTATCTTTACTGACTGTAACAGTCTTCGACCCTTTTCCATCTGTCATTCGACTCTATGATGAGTTTACACTCCACTGGCAGTTGCCTCGAGACTCTTTGTCTTCTTCGTCGATCACCCTGAAGGCTCTTTTAATTCTCTGGAAGAAACCATCAGTTGTCTCTAATAGTTACACCAAGGCTCTTCGGCTCCTCTAGCAGCCACCCTACAACTCCTCAAATTCTCTGGCAAATGCAATCACTTCGTTCTGGCAGTTACTGAGAGAAACTATGCACGTTCATGCATTTTGGCGCCTTCTCTCTTTTTGAAGAAAACTTCACAGTGGGTGTTATCTCTTCTATCTAAGCCCCTTCCTTTCAGGTGACCAAATTCCTATTCATAAGGCGCTTTTGTGACTCATGTTTCAGGGATCTGAGGATGAGGCATCTTGACTCTCCAAGTCGCGATCTCCGAAATGGAGCTTAGTTGCATGCTAGCTCCTCCCTTAAACCTTCGACAATGTGACCTTGGTTGTGACCACAGGCCTAATCAAAAAGGCCTTTCACGATTTTTCATTTCGGGTTTTCTCTCGTGAGTCTCCTTGACTCCTCATATTGCAAACCCTGAAATGGAGCCTAGCTATGCTAGCCCCTTCCTTCATTTGCCCACGACAATGACCACGCGCTTATCCATAAATGGATTTCGCAATTCGCAATTCGGGAATTTTGTCGTGAGTCTCCTTGACTCCTCCACTTCTGGTACCCGAAATGGAGCCTAGCTACGCTAGCTCCTTCCCCTCATATAACCACCAGCGGTGACCACAGCCTACGCCAAAAAGGCATTTTGCATTTCATCATTCATGTGATGAAGGGTCTCGACACTCCAAGTTGCGATCATCGAAACTCCGAAAATGGAGCCAGATCAACGGTCCATGCTTTCTCTTGATCAACGACTTAGATTGAATCATTGTTTCGTGTTTCGCGATTTCGGCAATATTGTGGTGAGACTTCACGACTCTCCATATCGCAATCTCCGAAATGGAGCTTAGTTTTTAGCGCCTGCCTCCAACTCTCGACCACAACCTATGACCACTCGCTAATCATTTGAATGCTTCACTCTTCAGATCAACAGTCCACATTCCGTGGTGATCGGACGGCTATCCACTGCCCCAGAACTTCATCTTTCAGGACTTTGGGGGAGTGTTGATACTAAAACTCCTGAAACTAAACTCCCGGAATGACATCACTCGATGACGTTTCATGACCCGAGTGGTTGCCATGTGTCACTCAGATTTGAAATATTCATGTAATTGAAACATCAAATCACCTTGACACTTTTCCTTGTATGATTGTGCCATGTGTCCTTGCTGACATAGGCTGCCACCTGTCCTTTCTGACGTGGTCTGTCATGAGCTACCTCTTGGATCTGACGGACTAGATTAGTCCTCGATCCAACGACTGAGATTTTATCGCGATTTCGCATATCGTGAGTTCGAGAGGTGAGGGCACCTCCTCTCTTTGACTTTCCAGTCAGCGAAATGATGATCTTTCGCCATGTGTCCTTCTTGGATCGAGGGTCCAGATTTCTCCTTGATCTGACGGCTCAGATCTTTTCACAATTTTGCGTATCGATAGTTGGAAGGTTAGGCTTCTCTTCCTTTGACCTTTCAGTCAGGGAAATGCTGAACTTTAGCCACGTTTCCTTCTTGGATCGACGGCCCATATTTCTCCTCGATCCGATGGCTCAAATATTTTTGCATATCATGAGTTGGAAGGTTAGAGAACTTCCTTCCTTTTACTTTCCAGTCAGTGAAATGTTGATCTGTGACCACGTGTCATGCCCAAAGATGGACGGTCCTCCTGCTTTCGGGATTTTGTAAGCCTGCTTCTCCTTGCACTTTAAAGAATGTGCAGGTTCTCCTGGATCCAACGATGGTCGGACCCCGCGCTCGGATCTAACACCCAAGATCTGTCCTCCATCTGTGTGCTCCTCCTATCTTAATTCAGATCTGATCGTCATCGAGAATTCTGAATCGGATCCAATGATCACTGTCGCTTCTCCTTCCTATGTGTTCTTGTCATCAATGACAAGCGCATTGTTCCTGTGAACATGCCAACATGGAAGTGGTAGTATCATTGCTTCTATTCAAAGAGAAAAGGGTGTGGAGAGATAAGAAATAGAAGTAAAGAGGATTAAATTGGGCATCCCTTCTTGTCATTAGAATAGTTTAATTCGTAGCAGCATTACTTCTTTGATTTGGGATCTAGCAACCTATACAGTCTCACCTGGATTTGTATCCTTACATTTTTCTCCTTTCAAACTTGTACCCCATCTTTCACTGACAAGATAAGTGGGGATTGGTCACTAGGCTACTTTATCCCTTAGATTCTATTTTGTAGTCCTTTTTTTCAATTAGTTATAGTTTCCATTGCAATAGAATTTGAAGTTTCATTGTTCATTTTACTTCTTAGTTTTTGAAATTCCTAGAGTTAGCATGTTTCAATTCTAAATAGATAGTTATCCTAGTGTACTTTCTACATATAGTGCACAGTACCTTATAAGTTTGTATGAACCCTGTGTTGACATTTAAAGTGAGGAGTTCAACATTCGTGTTGTTATTCCTTGGTCCATCACTCGTTTCTTCTCCTCTACTCTCAATTTATTTGAGGGCTTGAGGGAGCTAGTTCTAATTCCCAAATTCTCCAGTGTTGTCATAGCTTGCCCCTTATTTCCCATATTATTTTTCCTTTTCATATGATCTCTATGTAGTCTTCTAAATTGGCCTTCTAGCATATTAATTATTTTTCACTCTCCATGTTTATATATTAATTCCTTCATGTCTATTTCATGCTCATCATATTCCATCTCCATATTTCCCATTTCCCCTTTTGACTCTTCCTAGGAATTCTCAATATTTGTGTTCTCCAACATGTCGATCTTTGGCCCCTCCCTCTCTAAAATTAATGTCTCTAGCTCTTTATTTATTCTGTTCTAGATCTTAGTTTTGGTAGGATTTTGGGATGTATCTTCTCTTTACTTCATAACCACCTCTTCCTTATTCATATCTCCCTCTATTTCTCTGGAAAGCACCTAGAATCTATTTGAATTATTTATTGGTGCATGCATGCTTGGTTGTGGTCTTTGACCGGTATTTCTTTTGCTTGGCACCTTTGTATAACCTTCTTCATCTTGTTGGTTCTTTGGCTTATTTGTTGTGTTTTCTGCATTCAATGGTAAATATCTAAACAAATTTACATGTTCATGGCACTTCCTATATCTGAACAAGATATGTTCATAATCTAGCATTTGTAATCATTCATCATCCTAAAAGGAAATAGTGATTGAGTCTAGAAGCACCCCTGCAACATTAATGTACACATAGATGCATGAATAATATGTATACATGCCTACTTTAGTTACCTCTAACACATTTATAAAATAACCTAAGGTATTACCCAAAACCTGAAGGATCTCTTTATCCCAAAACTCTTGAGGGAGTGAGTACATACGAATCCATATTAGGGAAGTTGTGAAATCATCCTTTTTCAAGGTAAATATTTATGTCCAAAACTGAAGGTGAAGACCCATTGAATTGAAAAAGTAGGGAGCCCTTCAAAGATTCGGTCTATGTCCTATATGAAGGAGAATATCACACTAAAAAATCATTTCAATCCCAAATTTAGATCCATATCCCCCTTGAATTTCCATTGTGTATGCACCCAACCCATAAAAGATTTTTACGACGGTCATATACCCATAAATTTCCCAATCACTACATGATCCTTCATGTATTGGATGCAGTCCCCTATTCAGTTTGATGTTACCTCATATATAGGGTTCATTTACATCTTCTCTAAGCACCTATTTCTCATCTTATGGCCAGATTTCTTCAAATCATTATCAAGGTCGACCGAGTTATTTCCCCCCTTCTGATCTTACCCACACCCCCATTTAAATATCCACTGACATTTGTTTGTGTGTCCCTCACACTATTTCTTTGAAATATTTTTCTATCTCCACCTCATGTATTGCCTCAGTTTCCTCCTATGCTTGTAGACCTATCATTGTTGTGAATACTTCCCCTCTACAACAAGTTTTCATTGCTTAAATTGTTACCAAACTAGATGCCTAACCAGATCTATGCTCAAAATTTTGGAACCATAACCTGACTCACCTATGATTATCGTGATTCTAAGAAGACAAATCATTTTGGATTTCCTTGAGTGAAGATTGTTGTTGAGCCATGGTCATATACAAATTTATTGAAAATGAGTAACAAAACACTAAATTTTGGTATATCTCACCTTTTTGAAATCAATTTCATTCTTAATAAAATCTCCAATCAATCTCATTTTCCCATTTGGGTTCTAGGGTAAAATTTGTTGTGTTAATGGAAAGTGCTTAAATATTTGCTTTGGTTGTTGAAAGTGAATGCCAACAACGCTCTATTATCCTATATACATTATATTCAAAGATTGAAAATCAATGGTTTTCATCTTAGAGTCATTGCACTTTTGTAATAGGTTTCCAAATTGGTTAAGTTGAGTCTCGTGGATTGTTGGATGTTTTTAGCATTGTTGGGCATTTTTCTTTTTCCTAGTTCATTCTCCTCTCCTCTAAGTAATATTTTTTTTTTTACATTGGGAGAATTTGGGGTTATCTTTCACTATCCAAGACCATGTATTCCTCCCCTGAACCAATTCTAATTCTTTGAAGCTGCACCAAGACCGTATGTGACAATACGAGTTGTATGCACTATCCAATTGGTCATTGGGATAAATTTGGGGTGTTATGTACAAAACGCTTAAAATATCATAACAAAACAAAAGTACACACCCTGTATAGAATGTGAGCATGGATCACAACTCCAAGATAGATAATTTATACAATAAATCCTTACATAATAGGAGAACCCCCTCCAAATATCCAAAATATATATATATATATATATACACACACACACACATGAGGCCCCTTTACTATTATGTTGACCCTATTACATATATGTTTACACATTATATGTAAATTTATCCCCATACATGCCCCCCTCCCCCCCTGCTGACCCCCCTTGGGGTCATATCATATACATTTAGCCCTATATATGCCCCCCTTGGGTCATAACAAAGTACCCTCGTTCAAAAATGTTTGTCCTCAAAGCTTTGCAATTAAAATCTTCACATGTGATGAAACCAAGTAATATGATTTTCTTATGTTCGTGCTTTATTTTTTCCATTGATGACGATCCATCCATCCAAAATCATTTTTTTCGGTCATAATCTTTGGTGGATAGTTGTTTCATAATTTTCTTTCCTTTGATTCTATGTATTGTTGTTGAAGCTTCTCCAATTTGTAGTAGATGTTGGTATATGATAATATATTGTTGAATAATGGCTTTGTGATGCCTTGTTCCATGAATATTGATAAGAATTCCATCTTATTCCTTGATAATGTTGATATCGACATTCTTGTCTTCCTTGAAATATTTCCTGGTAATGAGGGTGTCGATATGGTTTCACACTTGACAATTTTCCTTCACTTTGCACATGCATTTCATTTATCTTCTTTTCGGAGACAATGGCATCCTCTATCCTCTTTTCTTGTTATTTGATTACTCTAAACTTGGATATAGTAACATCATATTTGGCATGTACATCCTTTATATGAAGTTCAACTTCTTCAAGTATCTGTTGGTGACCTTCTTGAATCGTGTCTATGTTCCCCTTTGAAGTTGCAAAGTCACCCCTTTTATCAAATTTTGACGTCCTTCTTCAAATTTCGATTTCATTTTTTATTTAACCTCATTAGTATTTAGGGATTCCTCAACCTTCTTGAAAATTTCCTCTTCGAGTCTTTTGGTAGATTCTTCATCCAATATCCTTGTTTCTTCTTGATTTTGATAATTCTTCTTTTCTTCTTTCAATCTTTTAACCTCATCCAATAGTTTTTTATTATGGTTTCCTAATCTATATATATTTTCATCTTTCCTTTTCAATTCTTCCTTTGACTCATCTATGAATTCCATATTAGCTATGAGACTTCCATCTGATTTTGGGGCATAATTACTTGGGCCAAGTGATCTTTCTAGTACTCAACTAGATTTTCCAGAGGCTTCCTTTTCTCTAGGGAGATCATATCTAAGCATTTTAATTTCCTTAGGTGTTATTATCTGGAGACAGTCATGGAAGTTAGAATGATGTCCCAAAAACTCTATCTGTGAAGAAGATGAAGACAAATGTATATCTTTGCATTTTTCAAAAGATCCCAAATTAGAATAAACTCGGGATGTACCAGAAGAAGTAACTTCACAGTACTTACAGAATGAATGTCTACTTTTATGGTTGGAGATATGATCATCCAACTCGATGAATACAGGTCTTGAGCTTGTATTGGGCCTATATTTAACTATATTTAATGTAGACCTTGAAGTGTCAATCCCGACACTCTGTGATCTTCTTAATCTCAAGAAAATGCCATGACTAGTATTACATATTGTGAGTTGTTGTGGCTTTGTTGGGGGGGGGTGGTGTATTTCTTTTGTATACTTGTGTATTTTGTATTCCACTCCTATTGGATATTGAGTTCTATAAATCACAAGGTAATTGGAGTGACATTCTCGGGGCCTACCACCACATCTTCTCATGTAACATGGGTTGTAAGTTTTGGATTGAGGGCAGGTTGGGTGGTTGAGACAAAGCACAAACAAATAGTTGTATGTAGTTGTGTGATCTCAGATCAGGGAGACATATCAAAACCAAAAAAAAGGATATATGATTGCAATAAATCAAGGATGTATGTATCCTCATTGAAGAAGATATGAATGTTTTCCTTGGAACGCTTGTTTGAGACTAGTTATAGGACTAGTCAAAAACCATGTCTTCCACAGGGTATATCTCTGAAAGTGTAACAAATAAGAATCTCAAAATTCATACCACGGATACCTTGCTATGTCTTATAAATAACCTCTAAGTTTCTCTATTGGAAACTTCCCAAAAACAAAAGTTATCGCGAAAATCCCAAGATGACTCATTTAAAACTCGATTTAGGATGAGTCAAAAACCCTATCTTACATGGGCTATACCTTCGAAAGTACAATGACCCAGAAGATCAAATTTGTAACATAAATACCTAAATATGTATTCTAAATAATCTCCAAGTTTCATTGTTTGAGTCATCCCAGAAAAAATTTATAGTGAAAATTCTAAGATGACTTGCTTGGAGAAGAAAAACCCTAGGATTGATGCTCTGATAGCAAATGTTATGTACCAAATGGTTAAAATATCATAACATAATAGAAGTGCACACCTTGTATAGAATGTGAGCATGGAGCACAACTCCAAGATAGATAATTTATTCAATAAATCCTTAAAGAATAGGATAACCTCCTCCAAATATCCAAATACATCCATACATCACAATTCACATGTCCTTGATAATGAATACATGATATCTATGTATACCTATTCACACCTACACATGAGGCCCCTTTACTATTAGGTCGGCCCTATTACATATATATTTACACATTACATGTACATTTATCCCCATATATGCCCCCCCTTGGGGTTATATCATATACATTTAACCCTATATATGCCCCCCTTGGGTCATAACATGGGGTGAGTAATTAAGTTATTGGAACTGTATGTATTCCCCATAAACAAATTTGGCCTCATATTTAACGAATGACAACAACTAACTATTATAATAAATGCATGGTGAGAAATAAGACTTGCAACCATGCATTTTTCATCTACATTCATCCCATCCCTCAATTGTTCTGATGGATAAGCTACAACATTGAGTTTTATTGTTGATGCACTACCAAAACTTGTGCATTGGACTCTCACAACTTGATTTCATTATTGGTTGGAATGTTGGGTGTAAACCATAATTTGGTATTCTATTGGTTTCCAATATATTCTTTGTATGAACCTATTAATTTACATATTTAATATTTTATGGTCGTCGAGATTTTGTGCATCTTGTTTACTTCTTGAGGATGTCATGAGTGGAAAAAAGTGTTGGGAGTAGAGTGCTAGGTTTTCTTATCTAATATATGAAATTTGTATTTAATTGGTCCCAGTGATAAAAAGAGTAGCCATGTATTAGAAACCAAATCTAAACAAGGCACGAGAATCCTAAACGTGTCTTGTTGAAGATTGCAAATATATTACAATTGAAATTCGGTAGTAAGAATCCATGCTGACAAAACAGAAAAACCATAGGATACCATTTACAAATCATAAGGCATCAGAGAAGTTTTTCCAAATACCTTGAATTAGATACCATGGGAAAATCCTTGAATATGGAGAATTTGGAAGAGTTGAGAGACTTCAATAGGCAGATCCAAGAGGAAAGTTAGTATTGGAGGAAGAAATTGAATGAGCTAGAAAAAGAAATTTCCAAATGCTAAGACTCCTTCACCACCATGAGATAAGAATTGGATAATAGAATATTGAAGCTATTGCAATTTGGGGAGAAATTCACTCTGTTGGATAATTGGAAATATGAGAGGTTCACCGAAGTGACTTATCAGCTATACCATGATTTGGTAGCAAAGGAAGAGGCATTGAAGAAACTACAAGAAGTTGTCCAAAATAACAAGCAAACCCATTTCATTGTCATTGCATAAGTTGACAGTAGGATGGGGTCAAGCATGGTAAACTCACCTTCCAAGACCCTTTATCAAAAGGCCTTCAGTAAATTTGAAAAACACACTAGAGGCATTAATTCCAAACTCATGAGGAAAATGGGATATGGTGGACAAGGGATTATGATTCCCATTATATCTCAATAGAGGTCCAATCATGAAGGCCTAATATTCAATGTATAAGAATCCAACACAAGTTCAACTCAAACCTCATTTTTCAAGGAAAGAATAACCAGAAAAGAAGTCATTCCCATGGAGGAAAATGTGGCTAGAAAAGGAGTGTGCAACAAACCACTCAAATTTGATTGTAAAGGTTTTGAAGAGTGAATAAAAGAGATGATTCATCCTTCCAAATATTCTCCAAATCTTGTGGGACCATGAAACCAAGATGGAAAGTGTCATGGAAAATCGAAAAGGTATGTCATAATATCCTTGGTTTATTTCTATTGTAATAAAATTGTTCATAAGGATAGTAATTGTTGGCACTCTATAAATCCAAGCAACCCATGCAAGAACTATTTCTAGTACTATAGACTGACTGGTGTTATAACCCTAAATTGCACCACACATGCTTACCTGGCATCAGGCCAACTCATATCCTTTCTTTGCCAAAAACATTGTTGAACAACTCTTTGAAAATCCTCTTGTGTAAAGGCCCATGCGCCCTAACCCATTATTGCACGCGTGTACATGCTGGCTGACCCAAAACAGCTCGCGTGGACCGACAAAAGCATGAAAAAAGGAAAGTTGTCGACAGAACAAAAAGCTATGGGTGAGTTAACTGAAACTCCCAGCCATGCATGGCCGAGGGTTCGTCCAAATACCTAGCTCCTTCTATCCTATAAAAGAAGGGGTAGGGGTACCATTTGGAAGGAGGAAAAATATAGCACATAAACTCTGCCCATTTAAGTATTCCATTGTCCCAACCCTTTAGCCTTTCCTAATGCCAAAGGAGATTTAAAGCAAAGCAGTTGAAGGACATAAGAAGAGGAGCCCAGGATAAGGTTCAAGGAGCGGTGGTCGGTCTCAGCTTTTGTAAGTTGACTCATTTTAAGTAATAAAGAGAATGTTTTTCCCGCCCCAATTCATGAACTTTTTATGGTTTGATTAGTTTATGTTTTATTTCTAACCCATGAGTATATAAGTAGTATGCATGCATAGTTGTTGCTCGTCTTGAATGCAGGTCATCTTTGGAAGGAGTATTGCGAATAAGTAATCAATCACAACGGAGGATCGACATCAAACGTCGGTATCGAGGTAGGTTGATCTTTCCATGCATTTACTAAGAAAAGGGGATTTAAATCTAGGGATGAAGGTAGAAAGTAATTTCTATTCGGTCATATCTGCATGCAAAGTCTGAACTCTATTTGCCAATCTATAGGGTGTTTTTCCCCAACAACAACTGGACATTCAGAGACCAAATTTTGGAGGCTTCACTTGAAACTCCATCCCAAGAACTGAACAACCAAGAAGAAAACTTGGAAATTAAAGGTCAATGGAAAATAGGAGCTTCTTGTACTTGTAGCCTAAGGAACAACATTTTTCCAATGACCTATTATAGAAGAGAATGTCATATCTAACCATGAAATGGACAAAAGGCTTATTCCAAAGGCATCCCTTAATCAGCTCTTATCTTCCATCCTAAAATGGAGGTAGCGTTTCTTGGAGATTTTCCAAAGTTTGCTTGATGTCAATAGAGGAGGTAGACATGTAAATGTAAAGAAAAACAATTATGGGAGTTGGGGATTTTGGGGACCAAAAGCTTTCAAATGGGGAGGTGTGATCTAAATTGGATTATCTCCAAAATATCTTTGTAATAAGCATTTAATTGTCTTTTTTTTCCCAAAGTTACGAAAATGTCTAGAATTTACTTAAAAGTTGAAACAAACCATTGTGATGGTTGACCTTCCATAGTAGCCCATTAAAAATTAAGGTTGTGGTGAAGAAGAACATTCAACAGAGAGGAGGAAATGAAGAAGTGTAGTAATAGAGATGAGAGGTCAAAGAAGCAATCTTCTTGATGATCATTAGAGAAAAAGACATTGAGAGTGTCCTATGATAAGTGAAGATTGTTGTTGAGCCATAATGTTTGCTTTGGTTATTGAAATTCAATGCCAACAACTCTTTATTCTCCTCCATCCATTATACTCGAAAATTGAAAATCAATGGTTGTCATCTCAGATCTATTGCATTTCTATAGGAGGTTTCCAAATTGGTTTAATTGAGTCTGGTGAATTATTGGGCGTTTTTAGCATTGCTAGGATTTTATTTTTTTCCTGGTCATTACCCTCTCCTCCTCTCCTCTAAGTAATGTATTTTTTTTTACTGTTGGGCGAATTTGGGGTTAGCATTGGTTGTCCAAGAACTTGTATGCATCAGTGAACCAATTCTAATTCTTTGAAGCTACATTAGGGCCATACGGGACATATGCACCTCCAATTGATCGTTGGGATAAATTTAGGGTGTGTTAATTAACTTCTAGGAGTTGTATGTATTCTCCATACACAAATTTGGCCTCATATTTAAGGAATGACAACACCCCATTTTTTAAATCGATACATGATGAGAAATAACACTTACAACCATGTGTTTGTCATCTACATTCATCCCATCTCTCAGTCATTCCAACGGATAAGCTATAGTGTTGAGTTTTATTATTGATCCAACGCCAGAACTTATGTTTTTCATATTAACTTATGCCACCCCCGCCACTCATATATGGGGGTGGTGCGGAGGGAGTTAATATGAAAAAATGATATGAGGGTGAGTCAGAGTTAATATGCAAAACATAATATGTTTTTCATATTAACTCCCCCCATCCCCACCCTCAGTGATAGTGGTGGTGGGTGTGGGGTGGTTAATATGCAAAACATGGTGACAGTGAGGGTGGGGGTGGGGGTAGTTTATATGCAAAAAATATTATAGTGAGGGTGGCAGTGGGGGGATTTACTATAAAAAAGAATAGTGAGAATGAAGGTGGGGGTGAGGGGAGTTAATATTAAAAACATATTTTGTTTTTCATATTAACTCCCCCCACCCCCACCCTCACATAATATGTTGTTCATATCAACTACCCCCACCCCCACCCTTAGTGTGGGTGGGGTGGGGGGATTTAATATGAAAAACATTTTTTTTTTTCATATTAAGTCCCCCCTCCCCCACCCTCACTGAGGGTGGGAATGGTTTGTATATTAACTCCCCCTACCCCCACGATATTAACTCCCCCCACCCCCCTCAGTGATGGTGGGGCTGAGGGGAGTTAATATGCAAAACATAATACCCCCTAGTGAGGGTGGGGGTGGGATGAGTTGATATGAAAAACATAATAAGTTTTTCATATTAACTCCCCCCACCCTAATATGAAAAACATATTATGGTTTTTTCATATTAACTCCCCCCACCCCCACCCTCATCTAATATGAAAAACATATTATGTTTTTTTGTATTAACTCCCCTGACCCGCACCCTCACTAAGGGTGGGCATGGGTGGAGTTAATATGCAAAACATAATTCTTAGACATTATTCCATAGCATACTTTATAATATTACAGACTCAATAGCTTTAAACAAAAATTTGTTTTTGATAAGCCAAGATCATTGAGAGTGTGAGGATGAGAGCATGCTTCAAAATATTACAAACTCAATAGTTTTAAAGAGAAACTCATTTGTGATCATCCAATATCATTGAGAGTGCAAGGCCAAGAGCATAATCCACAAATTATAGAGTCAGACACTATTCTAGAACTCTTCCAAAACCTGATAATAAAATGAGATCCCGGGCCTCTTTCTTATAGAAAAGATGGATGGTAGTCAGTTACTAACAACCCACTGGTGTCGGTCATAAAACTGTACTCAAGATATTTAGATATCTCTTCAAGAATATGGGGTAGCTGGGACAACATTTATTTTCTCATCTCATAAGATTCTCGAGGACATGCAGGGATCCATCCAATTTTATTGGATGACAAAAGAATATATTCTTTGACAAGAAACACTGTTGATGATTTTTAAGAATCCCATAGAAATATTTATTCACATGTTTACAAAGCGGAGGTTCATATCATGAACCCACGGAATTCGACTGACACCACTATCAGTCAGTTAGAAATTACAAGTTAATGAGTAGATAAGGGCCTGCTATGCTTCCCATCAATCATTTAAAGATGAAGTATAATATCTTGTTGAAGAATCAAACGATCCACTTCTAGAAGCCATTGGCAGCAAGATACTGAAACACCTATGAAAAGGTGACCCCATCATTGTTGGAACTCTTTCATTTTCAGGATTACAGGAATAAACCCAAAACTCACTTTTTACTTGATAACATGGTGGATCAGGTGGCATGTGATATTTGAGTTGCAGCTTACTACCTTCATAAGAAATACCAAAACAAAACCAAGATTTTGATTTTGCAACTTCTTCAATTTTAAAAGTCTTTGGGGCTGACTTTGTTGAATTATTCGTCTCTTGGGAAGTAATTATACATTATAATGTAGAACCATCCACTCTAATTTCTGGGTGGATTCTAAACCAAGTTTCATATAACACAATGTATGTTTATCCTACAAAAGGTTCAAAATCTATTGTTCCCTGATACATTTTGGGAGAACTCCTAAAATAACATACATTAGACTCACTATTATTATATCCATTGATCCATTTGTACAGAATATACTCTATACAAGGACTTGACTTGACATACCTATACACACACTCTAGACATTGACAGACATTACAATATTTACAAACTAGAACCCAATGAAATCATTCTAAAGGTTGATACGGAGGTCGGCTCAGACTATTGGATGATCCTTCTTCAAGATTGATCATTTTAATTTCTCTGTCTTGTTGGCTTTCCTGGTGGCTATAATTCATGGCTTCTCTAATTAGGAGGTCTACAAGGAAACTTTCCTTCCCAGGATTATTGTTGGTGTTGCGTGTGGTTTGTAAGATCCTAGGTTTGAGTTATCTTTAACCAACAAAACCCACCAGACATCGGCCCTTTCAGCATCACCTACATGCCTAGATGAATTCTCACTCGAGGTATCTATTGGGACTGCAAGAACCAAGTTTCTACAGTAGTGAAGGAATACTAGTGAGGGAATGGGAGGTGACCATATTGTTCATTCTTCTTTATAATTTATGTGCGTGTAATTATGTCCTTGTTACTTATTAACTATTTAGTGATTTCAAATTCATACCATCAATAGATTTCAATTTATCACATAACCCGTTACTGCAACAATCATGATTATTGTGCAATGATTATGCATAACACAGGTCTAATTTAATAAGCATAAAACAGATTCCATGAGCATTCATCTACCAAAAAATTAACATAATATTTAATGTGGTTCACCCAACTCTCGACTACATCCACAACAGTTAGCTTCTTTATTATGTGTTTGTTAATAACTCATCGCTTGCGCAATGCACTTACAAAGATATGGCATGATTATATTTCTTCCCTCCTATCCTAGTCACTCTGCAATGCAAGCCTCTCTCTCTCTCTGCATCATCTCTTACATTCAGACATTTATTCCTCTCTTTTACAGGTTATCATATGACTCTTCTTATAGGAAAGAACTCTCAGGAGCTTGGAATAGACCCCACAAGGTTGCTCAAGATATATCACACTGAAAAACCCCAAAAGAATAAAAACTAGAGGAATCCCTATGCTCCCAACCTGTTACATATTTATACATAAGATTTAGGGCTTAAAACCCTATTTGGTTCCTCCCAAAACCCTATTACATTGCATGAAAACTCTAGTTACCTGGTTCTCCGACTGCTTTCACTTGTTTTTTCATCTACATGTTGCTTTTTCACTTTGATTGGTTGTTCTTTCTTGATTTTGTGTGTCCTTCCATATTTATCATGTTGCGTTGTCATCCTTCCTTTTTTCTCGCTTTCTTCTCCTGATTTATTCACTTTTTTTGCTTTATTTTTCTTTGTTCTCTCTCACTGCGCATTGTACTTCTAGATGCACCTATGTTGTTCATTGTCCTCCTAGATGTGCCTCAATTGTGCACTCCCTAATCTTCCTTCTTCTCCTGCACACTTTTTCTTTCCTTAGGATTTTTACCAAAATTACATCCCAAAACTGCCTATCCAACAAGCCCCCAACACTCACATGTGGCTCATCCCTAGCCACTTAGGATTGTTTCCTGCTCTTTCATGCTGCAATGAAATTTTGGGAGGATTCCTTCACTACCTCCACTTCCTTGATTAGTGTGGCCTCTATTCTTGCTATCTCCTCAACTCCCTACGCAGTCAAGGCTATGATTTTTTCCTCTGCAACATATGCTACCTATTTGACCCTTCCCTGCACAGTGGCCAGTTCCCCTATTATACTCATTGCTTCTTCTTGTAATGGTTCCAATCATTGTTGAAGGATATTTTGTTCATCCCTTAGCTTCTCTGCTCCAAGTATGACTGCCTCTTATCCAAAATTGTTTTGATATGTTTCACGAGTGGAAGAGTAGTTATATTATTCGAAGCTTGTTGCGCTATTACTTATACTTCTCTTAATCGGGCTTCCACCGCCTTCATATTAGGATCTTTTGCTAACTCTTTCCATATATGTGTGCTCTCCTTGTAGAGTTTGGTGCAATTTTCCTCTACTTTCTTTATATTGGTGACTATTGTCGTCACCATTCTCTACCTACCTTCTCGCACTTCCAGTTGCATTCCTGGAATGACTTGCAATTTTAAGTCCTCAATCTGTGCCCTAAATCCCTTGATGACTTCACTGATCTTTAACACTTGTTCCTCCATAGTATCTTCTACTAGTATGGAAACTTCTGGTATGGATTTGTATAATTTTTGGACAATTTCTTTGGTGTTATGTGCTATACCTTCAACCTCATCCTTTTCCTTAAGGGATTTCTTCTCCCTCTCTTCGGCCTCAATTTTGTCCTCCATGACCTCCACTACTTGGCCTTCAACTTCTTTCTTTAGTTGGAGTGCAGCCTCATACTGTTGTTGTAATTGATCTCTTTCATCCATCATTTTTTATCAGCCTCTCATATGTTCTTAATCTCTTGTAATAAGCCTATATGGAAGTCTTGTAGTCTTTCTATTGGCATCCTTGATACAACTAGGTTCATATGTCCTAGTGCATTTACCTGTTGTTGCAATTTAGTCATCCAAATTTCCAGTGCATCTGTCTCAAGATGTAGTATCTTGTGCCCGGTTGTTAACTAAGTCAAGTATGGATGTGCATTGTATGCTTCATTTACTAGAATATTGGAGGTTCTTGCCTCGGTTCTGATCTCTTTGGTGATGTGCATTGCTTCCAACATCTGTTGGAGTGTTTCCTGCTGATTATACACTCTTTGTTGTTCTTATTCTTGTTTTCTGGTGGCTTCCTCCATTATTTATTCCACGGCATCCCTGACCTGGTAGCCTATGCAGTCCATATAATCATTATTCAATGCATACATAGGGGTTTCTCTATGCGCCTTCGTCTTCTTGTGTGCCCCTCCTGCGATTTCTTTCCCCACGTCCTTCCATTTTTCCCCTATTGTTAGAATTGCTTGTTTCTATTCTATTGTGGATGCCCCAGGCATATCTCTTATGCCATTGTTTTGTTCATCATTTGGATCTGTTGGGTATGTGTTATATTCTTTGCATGTGTGTGTGTGGGCGTGTCAGATATGACAACTATGTCTGATGATCCCTCTAGTAGTGCTCTATGTGTCGTGTGCGTTGGGAACTTTCCTAAGGAAGTCCCAGGGGGGCAAGTATGCCCCCCCCTGGTTATGCGCAGCGTTCGGAAATGGACGGTAACCTGGGGCCGATGGGGTTTGGGGCAGCGCCCCGAAAAAAAAAATTGGGCAGTTTTTGCTATTTTTAGCGGTTTTGTAAATTAATCCCGGATTAAGGGATTAAAGTTTTGGTATCTATGGAATACCTAAAAACATTGTATATATATTGTATGGTGAATGGTGAAATTCGATATAATGGATATAAGAAAGGTTTTCCCAGTTGAGGTTTTCCGATATAAAATCTCTGTGTACTATGTGTATGAGCCATTGATTAAATTTTGTTTTGCTTAAGAATCTATATGCATTGCTTTACTTCACAGGTTTAAAACTTACAGGATCCTCATCACTTGTATATTTATCTTCTTCCTCTTCTGCTTCCCCTATTTTTTGTGCTAGGATTTTCCATTATTCTTCCCAGTCATTCATTATCAAACACACGTCCTCTGTGGTTAACCTGTAACTAGTTGGCAACCATTGGTGCACTAGGTCCTTCTTATCCTGCACATACATATAGTGCATGCCTTCTTTAAATCGCGTGATATTCGCATATATTGTTATTGTCTCTGCTTATATGTGTGGTGTGTGTGCAACTTGATACCTGACAATATCGAAGTATACAAAGAATATGACATTGTTGTCATGTTGTCTTCTCTTGTTCATCGTATGTCATAAGTTGGCATACCTCCCAACCAAATTTCCACTACTAGATGTTCCCATGTGTTGATAGTAACCCAGTTCCTACCACCCTATCAGTGCAATTAAGATCAACAACCATGCATAATGGAATTCCATTCCCTTTTCCTGGGATTCAATGCAATCCTGTAAAAATTGGTTCACCAAGAAGGTGGCCCAGTTCATCTGAACCCCTTCCATACATTTCTCTACAGCTCAATGATTGTAGCCGGTACTTCATCTTTCCTGCACTTGTGTAGCAACTTGTAGGCTAGTACCTACATTAAAAACTAAAAATTGGTGTCATTGATGTTTTTCACATCAATTCCCCTCTTTCCTCTAAATGTCTGGAACTTTTCCTTCATTGACTCTAAGAGGGCTCACTCTCCTATCTTGTTGAAAAACAGGCTCGAATCCTCGACGGCTTTTGGAAGTCTTTTAATATGTGCAATCAGTGCAGTATCGATTGATATTGGGGGATCAAACCAGAGTGTCCCCCCATGGACACAGATGAGCAACATCTTCACACATGCATTTATCTTCAAACTTTGCCCGAAATGTGGTATCCCCAACAAGTTTAATATATCTGCCTTCTCTAACCTGATCGCCCACTCGCGTGTCTCCATCAGGATTGCTCATGTACATGGTACACTCTTTGTGCGCAAATATTTTTCCCTGGCCAACTCCGGGAATTTTTGTTCATCTATGATGTCATGATCCATGAATTTAATACCTACAATCTTTCTGAGCATCTCTCCTTCAAGGCTTACCCTAGGCAGAATCGATGTTGTCTCCAATGGGTATTTCCCATTGGTGGGTACTTGTATCGGTGGTGCATTATCCATCCTCAGTGGTAAGTAATCTTTGTGGAAAATCGCATGTGATGTCGAAGCTAAAGCTACAACTACTTCCTCGACCTTTGGTGTCTCTACTGGTCATTTTTCTTGTTTGTGTGCTGCTGCAGACGGTGCTCCAACTTTTTGCGGGGCCATTCGTCTTGTGTGACATATTCTTGGACTGGCTTAGCGTTTGTTCTCTGGTAGTTGTAGCTCAACTCTGGTGCTCTCAAATTTGCTTTGTTTTTCTCTCGCTTGCATGCAACAATGAATTACACTAAACGATTTTTTGTTGTTTTTGTGCCTTCGTGCCAATTGTACATGTATGTCTTAACTACCTTGTCCAATCCATCAACATGGTTGATGAGTTGTTACATAAATGCATCTTTATTACCAAATATGTCGTGTGATTTTTCCATCGTGCTGCCACATTGTCGTGATATCCAGTGGCTTTTACCATTTAAGATTATACAGCGCCTTTATGACATGTCACTCCCACTTCGCAATCATCGTTTTCATGCTTTAATGCTTTTAACGGTCTTATCATTGCCAAACTATGAAAAGGTTCTTGCTTTTACATCTGTGTGCTTCGCAGTCTTTCTCTTTTGTGTATTGTCTTCTAAATTGGTGCAGTTCTATTCGGATGTGTGATAACCATTCCTTTTGTGCAATCTCCAAGGCCTTGTACTTTGTAATCTTTTTATTTTTGCACTATCTACTTTTTGTTTGATTTTCTTCTTTTTTCTAATTTGTTTTATGTGTGTTCTTCTTTCCTACTATGGTACAACTACTATAATACATGTGCTTTGGTGCCACCCAGGTTACTGCGCAAACTCTCGACCATCTTTATAGAGTTTCAGCCAATTTCCATTCATCATTCCTCCAATGACTTCTCCATTCATGGTTTCCAACTGCACAGAACCTGTCTCTGTTACGTGTTGAATCACATAGGGTCCTGACCAGTGCATTCTAAAATTTTCTGGATGTTGCATGAACTTGTTGTCATAGAGTAGTACTAGATCTCCCACTTGAAACTTTTTATGTTTGATGTGTCGATCATGCCAAGATTTCTCTCTAGCCTTCTGAACTTGCTGATGAAAACCTGTGACAAACCGATCTTCCACAAGTTGTACTACTTGTGCCAAGCTCTCCTCTATTTCACTAGATTCTGATAGCTCAGTGATTGTTGCAATGAGTAGGCTAGGTAGAATGAACTCCATTGGCATCAATGTTTCCTTCCCATAGACCAATATGAATGGTGTTTGTCCTGTAAATTTTTTACATGTAGTCCTATAAGCCCATAACACTGCAAGAACTCTTAAGTCTCAGTCATCTCTCCTTGCATTGCAAATTTTGGTCAAGGCATTCTCCAATATTTTATTGAACGCTTCCAATATTCCATTGCCTTGAGGATGATACGAGGTACTCTTTTTATGATGAATTTGAAACTCCTCACTCAATATTGCAAATGTCTTATTCAAAAAGTGTGTGCCTTAATCACTGAGTAATATGCGTGGACATCCAAACCTTGTGACTACATTCTCAAACAAAAACCTCGCAGCAATCTCTGCAGTGCAATCTGTAATCGGTGTTGCTTCTACCCATCTTTTCAAATACTCCATTGTAGTGATGATGTACCTTGCCCCTGATCTTCTTTCTTGTGGATTGATTGGTCCTAAAAATTATATGGCCCATTTATCAAATGCTTGCAACGTAACTTATGGATTTAAAGGCATTTCATCCCTCCTAGATGGATTTCCAACTCTTTGAAATACATCGCATGACTGACATTATTCCTTCGCATCTTTGTGAAGTGTAGGCCACAAAATCCCTATGCACAAAATATTTTGTGTCATTGCTCTCCCTGCAGAATGTCCTCATGCAATCCCATCATGTGCTTCTTTGAGTATCATTGGTCTTTCGTGTTCCAATGCATAGCGCCTCAATATTCCATCTCCACCCAACTTGTATAAAATCCCTGTAATCAACTGATAATCTGTTGATTTCACTACTATTTGCTTCTTCTATGCAGTTGTCATATCTGGTGGAGCCATACATGTACTTACAAAATGCAATATGTCCGAGAAGTAATCATCCACCATTTTCACTGCAAATAGTTATGCATCAGGGAAGTTGTCATCTAAATTGCATGCATCTTCCCCTAAAAATATGTGCGGTAGATGATCTAGACCTGCATTCAGCTTCCCTAGTTTTACTACAACCTCAAAATTGTATTCCTAGAACAATAGTAGCCATCTTCATATTCTCCCCCCCAACACTGGCTTGTTGACTAAGTATTTTAATGCAAAATGGTTTGTATACATCTTAAAGTGAGACCCTAATAAATAATGTCTGAACTTGTGTAGTTCATAGACCATTGCCAATCCTTCTCGTTCCATGGTAGTATAATTCTTCTCTACTATAGACAACTTCCTACTTGCAAAATCAATTGGGTGATCTATGTATCCTTGCTCTGGTTGAGATAGTACTGCACCCAATGCTATGGATGATGCATCTACATGTACATGGAACTCTTTGTTCCAATCTAGAAAGCTCAAAATCGGTGTGGTTACCAATTTTTGTTTCAAGGTGTCCAATCCCTTCTGACAATCCTCATTCCATTGAAACTTTGCTTCCTTCTTCAATAAATTTTCCATCGGTGTTGTGATCTATGTGTATCCCTTAATAAATTTCTTGTAATAGCATGTATGACCCAAAGTTTCCCTCAGTTGTCTAACTGATGTAGGTGGTTCTAACTCCAGAATGATTGCAATCTTGGTTGGATCTACTAGTAATCCCTATTTGCATACTACATGTCCCAAAAAAATTCCAAACGGTGCACGAAAGATACACTTCTTCAGGTTCAGAGAAATCTGACACTGTCTACACCTATCCAACATCAGCCTAAGTACATCTATGTGATCCTTCAATAGACTGAACACAGTCCAATCATCCAAGTATACTTCAAGGGACTTATGAACAAATTCCTTGAACGCTACTACCACAACTCTGGAAAATACCATCGGGGCATTCTTCAGTCCAAAGGGAATTATTGTATAAAGATAACTCCCCCACTCTGTCACGAAAGTGGTCTTGTGTCGATCCTCCTGCACAATTTTTATATTATGGTACCGAGAGAATCCATCTATGAAAGAATAAGTTTATTGTCATCCTATGTTATCCAGTACCTCATATGTGAATGGTGTTGGGAATGGGTCATATAAGCATGCGTCATTCAGCTTCCTCAGATCCACGCAGATCATGATTCCTCCTGTCTTCCTATCTCTCACTACCATTGGACTAATCAACTCGGATTCTTCAACCGGTTCAATAATTCATGCATCCAACATCCTGTCTAGTTCATATTTCACCTTCTCTTTGTACTTTGGATTTAACCTGTAAGGCCTTTATCGCACTAGCTTAGTGCATGATTTCAGTGGAATATTCATCTCACCTAAGTCTCTAGCTATCCCCTTCATCTCTGAAAATATCGTTGGGAATAGGTATTGGTATTCTCAAAGTAAGTCTGCAATATTCTCTACTATCTCATCACTTCAATAATATCCTATATACACAACTTGGGATTTGTTGTTGTTCCAATGTTTACCTTCCACGTCTTTATTAGTTCTGTGTATGTGGCAGACTCAAGTTCAGGCCCTTCTACTGCTCATTCTCCTTTTGTTTCAAGTACTTGTACATTCCTGGGATCTTCCTCATCTTGTTTTTCCTTAACTACATTGTAGCATTCCAATAACTCATGGACACTTATATTGGTTATATGTGCTATGCATACTGTTACTACCTCCATCGTCCCTTCTTCGGAGAAGATATTACTTCAAATGGCCTATAGCATTCCATCTATTGATGGAGATTCGTGTTTGTTATCGCACAACTTGTAGGTTGGACAAAGCCTGACCCAACCACCAATTGGTGAAAACTTAGAGAGCACCTACCCACTGTCACCTTAGGAAGGTGTTCCCGTCACTTTAGAGGTGAGGTAGTCACCTCAAGGGGGGGATATCGGTGACCCTAGGGGGATTGAGATAGAAAAGGAGATGTATGAAAGGATTCCCCTAAATTTCAAATTTCTAGATGGAAAAGGGAGCTTGTAAATGAGTATAGAGGGTTGCTTAAGGTTGTCAATGATTTGAGTAACCTGCCAAGTGTGAATACCTTCCCGAGACATAAAGAAAACCAAGCATATGATATAATATGTTAGTTGGAAAAGAAATTCAATATTGTTGTCCCTAATTGTAGCAATAGTAAATGATATAAATCAGCATATAGAATATAACAAAGGCTGCAAAATAAGTGATAAAAGTATGATTGAATAAGAAAGAGACAAGCTGGTGAAGGCTAGCTAAACTCAACAATGATAAAGCAATATTATACCACAAAAGCAAGGTTGAAACAAATGGTTACTGTAGTGATATTTATCAGCCTTATGGATGTAGAAAACCAAGCTTTATAGCATAAAAATCAGCCAATGAAAATCACCTTTAACTATCTCAACAAGTGCGCTAGGGTTAGTAGTTTGTTAGGGCAAAGTTGTAGCCAATTCCTAGGGTTAGTTTAGGAGTTAATTAGGGTTAGAGAATTATTTTTCTGCAGCCCTAATGGCTGTAGGTTAGTTTTGTAAAATCAGTGATATTTAGTGGTTGAAAGAGGATGACCAAATTAGGCAAGAGAGCCTAGGGCTCAAGGAACAACTTCCAAAAGAGATAACCTCAAAATTTGAACCTTTCATGTTTTCCAACGCAACGTTTTATTTATCCAATGCAATGATTAGTGCCTTTGATTATGGGTTAATGGGGTCAAATAAAATAGCTAAAGCCACTACCTCCTTGCAGGTATAAACCCTCTTATTCCCCAAGGCAAGTAACCTAGCTAGGGTTTTAAAAAACTAAGGGGTGTATGCCCTTATACTCCCTTAGAAAAACCCTTGCAAACAATAAATTCTATGCTTGAAAATGTGATGGAGCTAAAGTAGGGGTATATGCACTTATACCCCCTACCTATCCTTATAAAAATCAACCTTGATGCTTGAATTACAAATGATAACAACAATTAAAAAGCTTACCAATCCAAATAGCAACAATATAGACCATGACATGCCAAGATAACCACCACAATACCAAAAGAATGACCTCCAAGAGCTAGCACATCATCATCATCAACTCCACAACCAGAGAGAAACCATATCATAGCACAACATAGTAAAAATCCTCAAGGGTAGTGAAAATTTCAATCCAATACTTCTCACAATGGGAAAGTTATGATTCAAAATGAGATCTTATGATCTCTATTTATACAAAATGTCATTAACATAGTTTGTCCACATTAGCAAGGGTAAAACATAAGACAAGGGATCCACAACCCTTATGTTACCCCTTGCAACCAAATAATATTAAACAATTCACTTAAAATTCACTTTTACGCAAAAAGAAACCCTAGCTTAAGGTGACNTAACATAGTTTGTCCACATTAGCAAGGGTAAAACATAAGACAAGGGATCCACAACCCTTATGTTACCCCTTGCAACCAAATAATATTAAACAATTCACTTAAAATTCACTTTTACGCAAAAAGAAACCCTAGCTTAAGGTGACATCACCCCTTTGGGGGACATTTTGACACTAGGAGCAAGTCGTTGGAGTTTGAGATGCATCGTTAGGCCTCCCAAGGCCACATTTCAATCATCTAGGCCATCTCTTCATGGTCAAGGCCTCCTTCTCCTCAAAACATCCATGTGTCAATGACCCATGTCTTCACCACCAACCCTAGCCCTTCAATGTGACGTCAAGCCTCCAAAGGTGATGTTTTTCCCCTCCTAAGAAAAATGTTTGTCATGCAAGGGCTAGGTCACATCATTAATGATGTCTTCTAGGCCTCCGAAGGTATATCTCTCTCATCTAGCATGTGAGCCCTTGGCATCCAACCTGTGGGCTTCAAGCCCCATGGAATCCCAAGCTAGTCTTGTTCCTCCAAAATTGTCCACCAACTAGGTCCTGCAAAGACAAATAAGCATGCCCTCCAAGGATATCAAGTCATAATATAATGGTGAGTAAATCAAATCAATAAATGAGCCACCTAAGCATGTACATCAATTATTACCCAATCAAACAAGTAAGTGCTCAAAGACATTATACGACTTGCCAAGCTTGGATATGGGAGGGTTGGCGAGGTGTCCTATTGGGTAGATATTTCCCTATGTCGAGTGTTTCCCAAGTGATCCCTCTCTAAGCCATGTGAAGTAGATGAAGTGGTTAAGGATCAAGACTCACTAGGAGTGGTGTTCATGACATACAAAGGGTTTGTAGTGTCTCATTCATGGGTGCCTTTGTAGAGGGTGTGTGGAACCTTCGTTTGCAATGCACTTTTTTCAAGCCCATCTTCTTTCCATTCATTGTTTCTTTAATTTTTTAGAGCATGCGTTGAAGGCCACTATCCTAGCGTGTTGTCCAAATAATGATGGTGTCACTCATAAATACCTTGCAAAAATGAGAAGGCTAGCTCATGATGAGACCCCCTTTCTCTCAGTTGTGCAACTAACAGCCACTACCCTGGCTTGGTAGCCAGATGATGGTAATTTCATACCTCTATATACCCATGATCATGATAGGTCAGCTCATGATGAGATCTCTTATCCTCCAACTAACCCCCTAAGCATTCTATCATTTATTCTTGTGGGTTCCCTTTTTCTTACAGAGAAGAATTTCATTGTTTTCTCGGTCGATCCCTGAGAGAAGCATCTGGAAGGTTTATATATAGGATTTGATCTTTTATCCAATAGTAATCCCTCTGGGCCTTCAGCCCCTTCTTCCCATAGAATGAGGGACAACCCCTCTTGGGTCAATACACCCTAAAATCCCAAGCGACAAGGAAATGGGGGGGTTTAGGTGATGGAAAGGGGTAAGTATGGCTGGGAATGGTATGATGGATCTTCAAGGGAGTTCCTAGTAGTAAAACCATTCCCTAGGAAGGCCACTTACTAGGGAACAATGTCAACCACCAAGGTGAAACATGGCAAAACACATAATGTACAAGCATATGTCATGAAATCTAAAGCAGTCTAATATACAATGTACTCAAATGCCTCAAATATTGAAATAACAACACTCACCATAACACATAACTTGCACCTCATGGAGTAAGGCCCAGTGCCTCCCGGAAGCCAGCTATTGTGGTGGATTCCATCTGAAAATCATGACCTCTATGCTGGTGAGAAGGGTCTCCATCCGTGCAAATAGATATTGTTGGCCATGTAGTCTCTCGGTACTCCATATTTGCAACATGAGGGCCTCGAGACATAATCTCCTTAGTTATCCCTCAAAATGGGGATAACATCTAGCTCTACTTGGGGACCTGTACTCTCCATAGAGTGCATGAGAACCGTAGGATATCTTGGTAGACATGTGCCAGCCAAACAGAAAAAAAAAAAAAAAAAAACATCATAGCATCTAGGGTGGTGTTATCACCCTTCATCCATATACATAAAAATCCAAAATAAAAACTAATCTAGAAAAGAAAAAATTTGACATTTTTTCAAAAAATTATAAACTAAGCATGAAATCAATATGCAAGTAGAGTAAAATGAAAGAATTAAATGCATCTAAACTAATATGAGCAATCAAGATGCAAATGCAAGGAAAGCAAAATGACCTACCTACTTACTTGGGACCTTGGCCCTAAATAAGTCATGTGTTGCCTTGGAAATAATGTTTGAGGAGATATCCATTACCCAGTAGTGGCATCCTCCTCCCTTCTGTTGTGGATAAGTAGAAAGAGTTTATCCCAAATACTTCCTCTATCTTGTAGGCCCCTAACCAAAGATTGTCGAACTTTTGATGCATTCCTGATTTTTCTCTCCTCTTGTCCCACATTAAGACCCGGTCCCCTACCTTAAAGTCTCTTTGCCTTGCCTTCTGATCAAAGGTTCCTTTCACCCTTTCTTGATTCTTTTCCATTTGATCAAATGCCATTCTTCGAGTTTCATCCAATTCCATGAGTTGGTCAATTCACGCCTGCAATGATTCTTTATCTGTACTGAATTGTTGGGCTATTTATAATGCTGGA
Source organism: Picea engelmannii (assembly GCA_009831015.1). Taxonomy (NCBI): domain Eukaryota; kingdom Viridiplantae; phylum Streptophyta; class Pinopsida; order Pinales; family Pinaceae; genus Picea; species Picea engelmannii. Next base: position 273,490 of record ML792372.1, read on the forward strand.
ATCTGGAGATTTATAGGAAAGTGAACTTCTAACTCGTACACCAACTCAAAAGGGGTCTTTATGGTGGAGGACTTGGTAGTTGTGTGGTGTTCCCATAAGGCATACTTAATTTTGTTGTCCCAACTACTCTTGCTTCACCCAACAATCTTTTTCAAAATGTTCATAATGTTTTTGTTGTTGGATTCTACCAACCCATTCCCCTGACGATAATAATTTGAGTGTGATAAAACAATTCCATACTTGAAGAAAAACTCATTGAGCACCATTGAACTAAAGGCTTTGGCGTTATCGGTGGTTATCTTAGCAAGGACACCAAATCTAGTAATAATATTTTCCTCGAGGAATTTCATCACAACTTATTTTGTTGCTTTCTTTGTTGGGACATCTTCCACCCATCCGGTGAAGTAATTAGTGGCAGTCAAAATCCATTGATATCCATTACTAGAGCTGTCCTTGAATTCACCAATTAAATCTAATCCCCATTGTTGAAAGGGTTCTTCTACAATGATTGGCTTAAGGGGAAGGGAAGGAAGGCGTTGCCTGCTGGTAAAAAATTGGCATGGTTGACAAGATCTAACATATCAATGTGTGTTGAAGAAAATAGTAGGCCAATAGTATCCTACCCTTAAAATCTTATGGGCAGTGATGCATGTTGCAAAATGGCCACAACAATGCCCTGCATGAAGGTCGGTCAATAACTTGTAAGCTTCTTCTTTATTAACACATCTGAGGATCACCCCATCTGGATTCCTCCACCCGAGATCGTTCTCTATTAGGAAATACTTCATAGCTTTGGGTCTCAAATATCTTATTTTTTGTTCCACTAAATGATCTGGGCAAGTGAGGGTTTTCAAGTAATAAATGATATTTGAATACCATTCATTGTTCTCAATCTCACTTATGACAATGTTGAGTTGTTCTTTTTCTCCCAACTCACTGGCCTCTTGATTGCTTTATGTCATCATTTTTGCCAGTCCTTTCCCCTTAATTATCTTTGTTGGTTTGATCTCCAAATCATATTCCTATATTTGTGAAACCCACTTTCCCCTTGATCCAAGGCAATCTTGTTGTGATAAAATGTATTTTACAGCGGGGTAGGGGACAAATGCTTTGATCTTGTTGTATCCTACATAAGTTAGAAAGTGTTTGAGAGACTTGACTATAACGTAAGCTTGTTTCTCCATAATGGTGTAATTCAATTATGAGTCTCTAATATTTTTTCTCATGAAAGCAATCGGCTGTTCGTCCCCTTGATCATTCTTTTGTAACAAAACCCTTGCAATGGTGTCCTTTGAAGTGAAAGAAAATATGATGAAGTCTTTGGAAAAATTCAGGCTAACCTGGAATGGTGCAACAATTATTCCCTCCTTGATATGCTAAAAGGACAACTTACCTTAAATTTCCCATTAAAAATGGGTGTCCTTCTTTAGCAACTTGTTAAGGGGTTTAACAATTTCGGCAAATTTTGGAATTAATCTCCTTATGAAGTTAATCTAACCAAAGAAAGATTCCAGGGATTTCTTGTCCTTAGGGAGAGGGATCTTCCCGATGGCTTCAACTCTGGCAGGGTCTATCCTGATTCCATATTTAGAAATGATATGGCCAAGTAACTTACCCTTGTCAACACCAAAAACTGATTTCTTAGGGTTGAGAGAAATTACATACTCCCTACATCTATGGAAAATAGTTCTTAAGTGTTGGATATGTTGTTCCCCCTTTTTGGAGATGTAGGTCAAATCATCCTGATATATCACTATAAGTTTTCTGATCAGATCCCTGAAAGCATAGTCCATGGCATGTTGAAAAGGAGCCCATGCGTTTGTTGGTCTAAAAGGAATTCTCAAATACTTATAGGTTCCCCAAGGGGTGGTAAAAGAAATTTTTAGTTGATCATCATCCTTTACCAAAACTTGATTATATCCTTAGAAGTCGTTAAGCATGAACATATTTTTTGCACCCGTGACCCTTTGCAAAAGATATTTCATGTTTAGTAGAGGATGATTTTCTTTACGCGAAGCCTGGTTTAAATTTATAAAGTCTACACATATCCTGATTTCACCAGTCTTCTTCCTTACATAAATTGGATTAGACACCCACGATAAATATCTGATAGGATCAATTATTCCTACCTCAACCATCTTTTGTAACTCCTTTTGCACTCGTGGGGCAACCTTTGGGTTCATCTCCCTGAGTTTATGTTTGAAGGGCTTTGTGCCATCAATGAGGGGAATAATATGTTGTATGGAATCTTCACGGTAAGCTTTCAGATCTTCGTAAGACCAGGCGAAGACACCTTTAAACTCTCTTATAAGGGCAATCAATTTTTTCCTTTCATCAATCGTTGTTCCTTTACCAAACTTGATCATCTTTGGGGGTTCCAATGTTGAATTCAATGATCACGTCACTAATTTTGCTTGAGGGATTCCTTTTATACATGTCATTTCGATCAAAAGGGTCTTCTAAGAGGACAATACCTTTGGGTAGGGGTCCATCAGTTATACCGATGATCTCAATATTGGCCTTTTCAGTTAAAATATTTATCTGGGTTTCTGAGAATTCAACCTCATTTTGGAGAAAACGTAGAAGTTGGTTGTCGTTATCGAAAACTTTCCAATGTTCTAAGTTGTCAGGTAATGAGGGTCTGTAATTTACTTCCACCTTGTACAGACCGATTTCTTTGAAAAGTTGCAAGGTGGAAGCGGCAACAAGAAGGTTATATGCCAAATGATTATATTCCCTAGAGATAGCTTCAATGGAAAAGATTTCAAACTGCTTTATGGCATCCCACACAGCGTCCCTATACGACTTCAACCCTGGGTTTTTAGCAGCGACCTTCTTGTTGACTTGTGAAACGATTAGATCGGAGTCCCATTTTACGTGTAGGGTTTTGATGTTCATATCGATGGCCAAGTTAATGCCTAGGATAAGGGCTTCGTAATCGGAAATATTGTTTGTGCAGTTGAACTCAAGTCTGTATGAGAAAAGGGTAGTCTCGTTATCTGGTGATATTAGGACTATCCATGCACCCGAGCTTGTGCTTCAATACGCACCATCAAAATATAGGCCTTAAGATCCTTCCCTCTTTTCCTTGTCAAGGAAAAGGGAGTTTGACAAGATGAAGGTGTTGTCAATTCCTTCTTACAGAACCTGATGGGTTATATTGGCATGATCCACAACATCTTCATTTTTGGTCTTGTTTGGGGAAGTAACTTTCTCCTCACCTTTGATGATTTTAAGTTTTCTTTCTTTGTGGGGCTCTACCAACACTTGTTGAATTTGTTGCAAGAACTTTTCTTCAGCCTGGTTTTTTTCTTGTCTCTTTTCAAACTCCAATATCTTACTCGGTGGGAAAGGTGTATTTCTTAGTGTTATTTCCTTTTATTCTTCTAAAATATTGATCATAAGACAAGTTGCCCTTTAAGCTTCCTTCTCTCGTTCCTCTTGCAGGTAAATTCCGACATCAGGGTAAAAGTTTGGTGAGACAAAATCATCAATCTGATTAATATGAAGTGTCTCTTTAAGAAATTCTTCTTCTTGTATGAGAGAGGAGGCTAAGTTTTCTTCTATTTCACATGCTCTCTCTTGAGCCTCAAACAAAGTTGTAGGGCATCTCTCAATCAAAACCCCATATGGGTCTTTCATGGTTGATATGTAAGACTTGAGGATGGTAGCTTTGGAAGGTTTTAAGTTTTAAGGGAAACTTCTTACAGGGGTGTTAAACCTATCATTGAAATCCCTTATACTTTCCCATGACTTTATCGTGTACTTGTAGAGTTGGTTATAAAGGGATTGGTAATCATTCTTATTTCCAAATATTTTGGTGAAATCTCTTGAAAGAGGTCCCAATTTGTGATTGTTCCTGGGGAAATAATATCAAATCGCTCCTTATCCATTCCGACAAAAGTGTAAACGAATAGCTTCATCAAGATATCCTCACATTGGTCATAAGGTTCTAGAGCATGAAGGAAGGAAACTAAGTAATAATCAGGCATAGTGAGATCTTCTCCAGAAAATATGGGGAGCCATTCCTTGAAGTCCTTTGGGATTTTATGACGAAATCTAGGGATATTTGTTATGTCCAATCGTTTGTGTACCTCTTTGGCCTACAGGATCCATGTAGCATTTGGCGAGGTGGGTATGGGTGAGAGCGGAGGTGTGGAGGCAATAGATGAGGAAGGAGGGCTAAGAGAAGCAGAGGGACAATCATGAGGAGTGGGAGATGACGGAGGACCGGACCTTTTGGGTGAGGGATTACGGCCTTTGGAAAGTTTTTTGGGGGTCGAGTAATGCCTATTTTGAGTATGTCCCATGGTGGAGTCGCCAGATTATATTTTTTGTAATCTCACCAAGAAAGGTTGAAAAGGAACGTCCCTTGGGTGGAGTTTCCAGGAAAGTTACGGTAAAGGCTTTGGGATAGCTTTCCAAAGTGTCATTAGGGTTCAGAAGAGGATTCAAAATCCTCCCTGAAAACGATGCCAAAATGTTATCGCACAAGTTGTAGGTTGGTAAAATCTTAACCCAACCACCAATTGGTGACTACTTAGAGAACACATACCCATTGTCACCTTAGGAAGGTGTTCTTGTCACTTTAGAAGTCAGGTAGTCACCTCAAGGGGGGAATCTGGGTGACCCTAGGGGGATTGAGATGAAAAAAGGATATGTATGAAAGTATGCCCCTAAAGGTCAAGTTTCTAGATGGAAAATGGAGCTTGGAAATGAGTCTAGATGTTTTCTTAAGATTTACAATGATTTGAGTAACCTGCCAAGTGTGAACACCTGGTCGAGACACAAAGAAAACCAAGCATATGATATAATATGATAGTTGGACAAGCAATTTAAGCTTGTTGTCCCTAATTTCAGCAACATTAAATGATATATATCAGCATATACAAGATAACAAAGGCTGTAATATAAGTGCTAAAAGTATGATTGAATAAACAAGAGACAAGCTAGTGAAGGCTAGCTCAACTCAACAATGACAAAGCAATATTCTAGCAAAAAAGAAAGGGTGAAACAAAAGGTTACTGCAGTGATATTTATCAGCCTTATGGCTGTATAAAACCAAGCTTTATAGCAGAAAAATTATTCAATGAAAATCACCTTTAACTAGCTCAACAAATGCGCTAGGGTTACTAGTTTGTTAGGGAAAAGTTGTAGCCAATTCCTAGGGTTAGTTTAGAAGTTAATTAGGGTTAGAGTGTTAGTTTTCTGCAGCCCTAATGGGTGCAGGTTAGATTTGTAACAACAGAAATATTTAGTGGTTGAAAGAGGATGCCTCAATGAGGCAAGAGAGCCTAGGGCTCAAGGAGCAACTTCCAAAACAAATAACTTCAAAACTTGAAAATTTCACGTTTACCAATGCAACATTTTATTTCTCCAATGCAATGATTAGTTCCTTTGATTATGGGTTAATGGGATCAAATAAAAGAGCTAAATATACTACCTCATTTGGGGTATAAACCCTCTTATTCCCCAAGGAAAGTAACCTAGCTAGGGTTTTAAAAAACTAAGGGTTGTATGCCCTTATACTCCTTTAGCAAAACCCTTGCAAACAATAAATTCTATGCTTGAAAATGTGATGGAGCTAAAGTAGGGGTGTATGCACTTATACTCCCTACATAGGCTTAGCAAAATCAACCTTGATTCTTGAATTGCAAATGATAACAACAAGTAAAAAGATTATCATTCCAAATAGCAACAATATAGACCATGACATGCCAAGATAACCACCACAATACCAAAAGAATGACCTCCAAGAGCTAGTGCATCATCATCATCAACTCCACAAACAAAGAGAAACCATATCATAGCACAAGATAGAAAAAAGCCTCAAGGGTAGCGAAAATTGCAGTCCAATACTTCTCACAATGGGAGAGTTATGATTCAAAATGAGATCTTATGATCTCTATTTATACAAAATGTCATTAACATAGTTTGTCCACATTATCAGGGGTAAAAAATAAGACAAGGGGTCCACAAACCTTATCTTACAACTTGCAACCAAATAATATTAAACAAGTCACTTAAAGTTCACTTTTACACAAAAAGAAACCCTAGCTTAAGGTGACGCCACCCCTTTAGGGGACGTTTTGACACCAGAAGCAAGTAGTTGGAGTTGGAGATGCATCATTAGACCTCCAAAGCCCACATGTCAATCATCTAGGCCATATCCTCACAGTCAAGGCCTCCTTCTCCTCAAAACGTCCATGTCTCAATGAATCATGTCTTCACCACCAAACCTTATCTCTTTTATGTGACCTCAAGCCTCCAAAGGTGACATTTTTCCTCTCCCAGGAAAATCGTTTGACATGCAAGGGTTAGGTCACATCGTTCATGATGTCTTCTAGGCCTCTGAAGGTATGTATGTCTCATCCGACATGTGGGCCATTGGCATCCAACCTATGGGCTTCAAGCCCCATGGAATCCCAAGCTAGGTTTGTTCCTCCAAAATTGTCCACCAACTATGTCATACAAAGACAAATAAGCACGCCCTCCAAGGATCTCAAGTCATAATATCATGGTGAGTAAATCAAATAAATAAATGATCCACCTAAGCATGTGAATCAAATATTACCTAGTCAAACAAGTAAGTGCTCAAATACATTATGCAACTTGCAAAGCTTGGATATGGGAGGGTTGACGATCTGTCCTATTGGGTAGATCTTTCCCTAGGTCAACCCAAGTGATCCCTCTCTAAGCTATGTGAAGTAGATGAAGTTGTTAATGATCAAGACTCACTGGGCGTGGGGTTCATGACATACAAGGGGTTGTAGTGTCTCATTCATTGGTGCCTTTGTAGAGGGTGTGTGTCACCGTCGCTTTCAATGCACTTTTTTCAAGCCCATCCTCTTGCCATTCTTTGTTTCTTTCATGTTTTAGAGGATGAGTTGAAGGCCATTGTCCTCGCATGGTGTCCAGATAATGACAGTGTCACTCACAAATACCTTGCGGAAAAGAGAAGGTTGGCTCATGATGAGACCCCCTTTATCTCAGTTATGCAACTGAGAGCCACTACCATGGATTGGTGGCCAGATCATGGTAATGGCATAATGATAGATACCCATTATCATGATAGGTCGGCTCGTGATGAGACCTCCTATCCTCCAACTAACGCCTTAAGCATTATATCATTTATTCTTGTGGGTTCCTTTTTTCTTATAGAGAAGCATTTTGTTGCTTTCTCGACAAATCCTTGGGTGGAGCATATGGAAGGTTTATATATAGGATTTTATCTTTTACCCAACAGTAATCCCTCTAGCCCTTCATCCCCTTCTTCCCATAGAATGAGGGACAACCCCTTCTTGGGTCAATACACCCTAACATCCCAAGAGACAAGGAAATGGGAGGTGTTAGGTGATGTAAACTGGTAAGTATGGTTGGGAACGGTAATGTCTCTTCAAGGGAGTTCCTAGTAGCAAACCCATTCCTGAGAAAGACGACTTACTAGGGTACAACGTTAACCGCCAAGGTGAAACAGGGAAAAAGGCATAATGTCCAAGCATGTGTCATGAAATATAAAGTTGTATAGGATACAACATACTTGAATTCCTCAAATATTGAAATGACACTCACCATAACACCTGATTTGTACCTCATGGAGCAAGGCCCGGTGCCTCCTGGAATCCAACTAGTGTGGTGGATGTCATCTAAAAATCCTGACCTCTGTGGTGGTGAGAAGGGTCTCCATCTGTGTAAATGGATATTATTGGTAATGTAGTCTCTCAACACTCCATATCTGCAACCTGAGGGCCTCGAGATATAATTTCCTTAGTTATCCCACAAAATGGGGATAACAATGTTCAAAAGTAAATGTGACTCTGAACCTTTGGACAAACTCTTTCCATCATGTTGTCTCCCTACGCATTCCCAATTCCAAATACCAGTTCTTTGGAATTGTGTCCGGTGTGTGTATAAATCTATGCATTCATTTTGTTTCTGGTACTGAACTCCATAAAGCCCTGCACTACTCAACATGACATGTTGGGTCACTTCTCAACTATACTTTTGTGCAATGTTTTCCTCCTCAGTACCAAACCTTATTTGCATGAGTCTGTTGCATTGTGACCAGTCTTCCATCCCCTCTCTGCGTGCATCCCAGCATCTAGTTGGAGTCGCTTTTAGGAGGACATCTAGTGCTAACAACCTTTGTTGTTCAAGTACCTACAACTCAAATTCCTTTACAAACAATTTTTTATGTGTTAATTCATCATAGCTACATGGATCACATGGCTTTGTTCCAATCCATCACAAGGATCGGGTTATATGTGCACATCAACTAGTTGACACTCCATGCATCCTTTGTTGCCAATGCTCTAGACCTTCTTCTGAGTTTGATGCACACGAACTGATACTTCTTCAACTCAGCACACCATTCATTGTCGGTTTGACATAATCCTCCATCCGCGTAGTCATGTTATATAAGTTGTTAATGACATTTCCTCTGGTTTGCTCTACGTATCTCTTTGCTTCTGATGGGTCCAAGGGTGCAGTAACTTTCAAATCTCCAACCTCAAATATCATATCTCTCCTTTTCAAGTTAATGATTTCCTGGTTATCAAATGCCCATTCCAATCCCATAAGTGTTTGATATGGTTGACTACCATCCACGATCTCAATAACTTCAAACTTTGTCATGTTGTGCACGCCATCTATGTTCACAGGTACTCCTATCAAACGACCAATCCATACTATTTTGTGTTGAATCACGAGCCTTAGCTAAACAGGAGACCATACTAGCTTGGTTTTTTCCATCAGCTCCCATGTCTTCCTAGCTAAAACATTCACATCAAACCCCAAGTCCAAGATAACATTATCCACATCATACTCCTCAATCTGCGCACTAAATCAAAATTCTCCATTGGTTCTCTTCTTGCGCAGTACCTGATTTACTACCCTTTGTGCAATAGGAGTTTCCCTTCCTCTTGTATAGTGATCAATCATGTTATATAACGTACTAAGCGCAGTTTCATCTTTCATTATCTCTACACAACTCCTCAATAATTATGTTAGCGTTCTAACCTTTCCATTTGTCTTCTCAAGCATAGAGTGATCTTCGACGTGAGGCGCAGATGATGTTGATGCTCCCCAATCCTATCCTAGTACCTATTTTCTTGCTCTCTAATATGTTTTCTTTTCTTGCTGAGGATCAAAGGTTGGAAAGGACCCTGCTGACTTCATTACCCATTGCTCAGTTTGCTTCCCTCCATTTGTCATATCAGCTCCTGTTCGAGCTCCTCCATGCGTAACAATTGTTATTCTTGGTCCTTCATTTCATTTTTTGGCTGATATCTTCTGCACATTCTAATTTTGATTCTCGTTATGGTTACCTTTGTCCTGCCATTTCGCAACTAGTTGAGGACACTCTTTTTTGACATGATCCAGTGCTCTGTAGTATGTGCACATTGTACATGAATTCAGGCAGTCACAGGCCAAGTCTCCCGGTTGATTACAGTTATAACATATTATCGGTCCTCTTCCTCCTCTACCAAAATTTCTTATGCCTCGACCTCTACCAAATTTCCCTATGTTCATTGGATTGAAACCTCTCTGATTATTGTATCGCGGACCACCCCCTTCTATTGTAGTGTTCTCCTCTTGAATCCTATACAAATCTTATGTGTGTTCCCTCATCAAGTCGAACACGCGAAAATTCTTCTCTTCATGTCCCACAGACTTGCAAAAATTGCAAAACAAGTTCCTTGGTGTACTCTGATACTTTTGTAGTAATGGACACTCACTCGGATGATGGCCCTATTTCTCACATATCTAACAATACCTTCCTCCAGATAATGGATCCAATGCTCTAGTTGTGAAATATTGCACGAATGTTGGGCACTCATACTTGTGATGGCCTTCAGTCCTGCACTTGGTAAACAAAACTTGTTCTCGTGTCTCCTTCCCTTTTGTAAGTTCTGCCATTTGAATCATCAATGTAGCCAATTGTGTCTGAACTTGTGTCATTCCTCCATTGTCTCCTACAGGAGATTATTCCAATTTCATTGCAATTTCCAGCGCCTCGGGCTACGACACAACCTTCTATCGAATCAATGGCCTATGAATGTGTGGTAAAATACCTGCAATAATTCATTCTTGATGTTTTTGATCGGGGACCTGGAAATTCATTCTACCCATCACATCCTTTAACCTCTGATCGAAATCCCATACCGACTATGTTTACACTTGTTTAATATCCTTCAGTTCTGTAATCTACTGCGACTTCAACTTTGTCTTCTTGAACTCTTTATGCAACTCTTGTTTTATCTCTACCAAAGTCCTGGCATGTCCTACAAGTGTGATACTATGTAGCTTCATATACCATACTAGCACACAGCCTCTAAATGTTGTCTCTAATTGCGCAACCTTCACAACCTCATCATGTACGTTCTTAGCAACCCAAATTGTTTTGTAGACAAACAGATGTTGTTATGTGATGCAGGAGCATCACTGTCTACATTTAATGAGGCATGGTGGAAGGTGACTTAGCATCCAGTGCAACACACATTAACTGGTTTGGATTCCAAGGAGATCATGTCACTTTAAATTTTAAAGATTTGTAATTAAAGATCCTGTGAGATCTTGAAGCTAGAGCCATTGTATGTGCTCTAGGAGATTGTAATAGCCTTTAATGCCTGTAGAATTGTACATATTTTGAGCGTCAACTCATATCTGGATTGTAATTATTCATTTATTGCAATAAGCCTAGTGGCAGGATGCTTTTAATTATGATATGAAATCACTAGAATAGTCTAGAGGGAAGGCTCGAGAAGCCCCTTCATGTATAAATCAATGTAATCTATGCCCAAAAGAGGCTGCTGGAAAAAAAAATTGAAAGTTGTTGAAGGTTGTTGAAATCCTTGTAAATATTTGTTGAAGGAATATAGAAGAGGAGATTTGCTTTTGATTTCTAAGATTGCTTATCTTTGAGTAACTGGGAAAATGTTATGTTATTTATCTTTGTGTTTGTGTGTGTGTGTGCATCTAAAATGGTTGGTTGAATGAATTCTTAATGTTAATTTAAGTTTCAAATGTTTCTCTTATGAAATCTCGATGCAAGGAGTGCACAGTGCCCATGCAAGGAGTGTGGAGGTCAAACCGTCTACAAGATCAAATAGTTTAGGATAAATAGTGTAAGTTTACATAGAGCGAGTGCAAGGAGTGCACCTATACTCACAAGAATAAAAGCTCAGAGGTGAGACTAGTTCAAAGAGTGTACAGAGTCGACACTTCGCTAAGTGTTGATAAATATCAGAGGAGAGATAGGGCAAGGAGTGTGTAGGTGACTTTTTCAAGTCCCAAGCTCAGAGGAGAGATAGCGCAAGGAGTGTGTAGGTGACTTCTTTTAAGTCCCAATCTTAGGAGGCAAGTGCAAAGTGTGCGCCAAGGTTCGAGTCCTTTGAGTGAAAAATCTCAAGGAGGGATAGCGAGAGTAAATCCTCAAGAGGGGGAATGCCTTTTATTTTTAAGATCGAGTGGAAGAGATCTGTTTGGGAGATATCAGAATCCCTCACAGTCATTGGATGAAAGAGAAGGAGAACGGCTGTTAAAAATCCAAGTCCTTCAGACTTCGTTGCTCCGATAATTTTTAAGTTGTTATTATAAGTGAGGCAAAAGCCCCAAAGCTCCGAAGTCCCAGAGTGAATCTACACCATAGATCACTAGGAGAGTGTGAGTCGTTGGATCCTCAAGTGGTTAGGTGATTCGACACTGCGAGAGAAATTGGTTTTTGTTGCACAGAGTAGAGAATTCCCCAAAGTTCTTAATTCCAGAGTAAATCATGACCGTCAGTTGTTGGGTATACATGTCTATAGATTTCCGAGTGTTCGAAATTCAGCTATCTAGAAGGTTGACAGTAGCGTGGACCATTGATACCTGAAATCTTCAGGATTTCACTTGTTCGGATATTCGGGAGAATTGGAGTGTTGTGTTGGAAAATCCTCTGAAGCCCAAAGTTCGAGAGTGCTGAAGTTACCACTTTCCAAATTTTAATCCCAAGGTTTTAGGCCAAAGTTCATGTGCATGACTTAGATAGAGTAAGAATACCCTCGTGAACATGAATTTTTGCATAGTGAAAGAAGAAAAGGCCTATCGTAAGAGATATAATGGTTTTGTGAGGACCCGAGAGCCACTTTGACTCCTGTGTAATTCGATCCTAGACCGGAAGGTCGCGTGAGCCCTAGGGGGGGTTTCATAAAGTGGTATCAGAGCTTGAACAAGATTTTTGTCTGATACCATCAAGTGGTATCAGAGTCGGATTAAGATCTGTGAGAAGAAATATTTAGAGTCATGCCGCCAAGGAGATGTAGGGAGAGACCTGTAGTCAATGCAACTATGGAGAAGGAAATGAGACAAATTTTTGCAAGGTTAGACGCCATGGAAACAATAGAAAGGAGAGCACCAGAGGTTGGTGATTTCAGTGAAGTTGAAAGTGAAGATATAGAAGAAGAAGAAGTTGTAGGACAATAAGCAGCAGAGGAGCGATTGTTGAGAGTTGTTGTCAAGCTGGGAACCAGAGCAAAGATGGAAGTCCCGATGTATGAAGGTAATTTGAATTTAGAAGAATTGCTTGACTGGACAATTTATTTAGACAATTACTTTGACTATGAGGAGATTGATGATGAAAAGAAGGTAAAGTGTGCGGTGACCAGATTGAAGGGACATGCAGATTTATGGTGGGACGACTTGCAAGCTGACAGAAGGAAAAAAGGTAAGTCCAAGATTAAGAGTTGTGATAGAATGGTAGCTAATATTAAGGATAAATTCATATCCAAGTATTATCAGTTGAATCTGTTCACAATGTTGCAAAATCTGAGACATAAAGGTTTGTCGATGAAGGAGTATACTGAAGAATTTTATAAGTTGAATATAATAGCAGGACACAGGGAGAACGATGAAGAAAAAGTTGTTAGGTATATTAATGGATTTAGGTATGAAATCCAGGATGAGATTAGTATGATAACAACGAGGATCGTAGAATATTCTTATCAGGTAGCCCTGAAAGAAGAAGAAAAATTGGCAAGGAAACAGAGTCAGAGGAACAGGGGGAGAATCCTAATAGAGGAAGAGGAGCCACCAGAGAGAAGTTCCAGAAATCCAGAAGAGAAGTTGGAGGATTTAACAATCAAACTGATAGAGGAGGACACTCTAGAGGAATGAATCATTTTCCAAGAGGTAAAGGAAGAGGCAGAGGAGGAGAAGTGAAGTGTTATGCTTGCGGGAAAATAGGGCACATGTCTTAGGAATGTCCTGAAAAGAAGAATGCAAGTGTTGGAGAAGCTCACGTTTTTTAGGCGCAATAGAGGAATCTGGAGACAGAGATGAAAGCAGAAGCAGGTGAAGAAATAATATCGATCATGATGAGGAGATCTCTAGTAAAGCCAGAAAAAGAGGTACGAGAGCCATTCTAGAGGAACAATTTATTTAGAACTGGTTGCAAGACCAGAGATAGAGTATGCGAGGTGATCATAGACAGTGAGAGCACTAAAAAATTAGTATCCACAGAGATGGTGTAAAGGCTAAATTTGGATATGAAAACACATCCAAGTCCATACAGGGTGTCGTAGTTGCAGAAAGGACATCAAGTCATGGTAAGTCGACAGTGTAAAGTTGAGTTTAAAATTGGTAGTTATAAGGATGAAGTTTTATGTGATGTCGTACCCATGGATGTTTGTCACGTACTGTTGGGGAGACCTTGGTTATATGACAGGAATGTCATACATGATGGGAGGAAGAATACTTATACCCTTGAGAAAAATGGGTGTAAACATATGTTGTTTCCATTAGAAGTTAAGGGAGTCAAAGAAGAGGCTAGTCCTAGTATACTTCTCATGAGTGGGAAGGTGTAACACCCTTGTTTCCCCCAACTTGTAATTTATCATTAATTAGGGTTACCATGCTGTGGAATGGGAACAGTGTAATGTATTATTGTTTAAGTTACCAATAACTGACTGTGGGGGTGAAGCCTTGAAAGTACTGGCCATGATATCACTAGAGGAAAGAATGTGAAAACTATAACAGAGGGTTCATTATATCAAATAACCCCAAATTTCCCTTTTATGAGGATAATAAACCTCCTTCGAATCCCAAGGAGAGAAATCAGTTAATGAAGAAAGTACCAGTGGTTGAATTATCAACCACCCCCATGAATGGAAGCATGGTCTAGCTGCATATTGTCAGCCCAAAGTACCATTGGGTCTAGTAAACCAGGCTGACCCAAGTTTCCTTCTGATAGAAGGAATATGATAGGAGGCATGTGCATGCAATGCATGCGAGGGAATGTAAAGAGGAGAGTGGATAATGCGAGAAGCATTCCAGCAAAGAACGAGCAGAGAGCCACGAGCTTGATGCAAATAAAGCATCTGATAAACCTCGTCAAGGATGTGACAAAGAGAGAGATCTATGAGAGTATGCAGAGGGTTAATTATGTAATAAGTTGGTTGAATTCAAACACACCTTGGCAAGAGTGCCTAACCTGAAAAGTGATAACTTGAAATCGATGCAAGGGTGCATTGGGTATGAATGTGGCCACAAACGTTGGCACATTCATTAAAGTCAATTAGTATCTGAATTTCATTTTGAAAAGTTGATATATTGAACTGATGCATGTGTACAGAATGAAATTTCCTTTTTCTTATATCAACAAATAGATAAAAGTGATTTGATTGTTAGCATGCACAATTTAAGAATTGTTTGTGATGACGTTATAAATGTGCAATGAAAATATATGTGCACGAGAATCTAACAATTTGTTTGGCTTATTGAAGTTGAAAGTGCAGGAAGCAAAGGGGTCTTGGAAATGGCAGTGTTGTAAGCCCATAAGGAAGACCAATTGCCTGCTGAGACAAACCGCTATGGGAAGGAAAGTCCCATAATTATGAATCTAGTTCTTGTGCGGAACAAATATGAAAACAAAATGTGGAATTTGGAAATCTGTGGGTGACAGATTTACAAGAAAAGTTTGAATTTAAAATCTATGATGATGTCTCATGAATTTATGTATGCCTGTGATACAGGTGAGAAGAAAAGATCTATCCAGAAAGGACAAATGAAGGCAGTCCAGTTGTAAAAGCATGAAAAATGGCTACTGCTGAGCTATGAGAACCTCGTGGTAAGCCATGATCGCCTAGAATATGTTGTGTTGAGGTAACACATGCTGGAGGGATGCCTCGACTGTAAGGCTTGATAAAGTCTCTAGAATTCTTCCTTGGCAAGGCAAGATGGATCACCCGAGGAACTATATAGCAGAGACGGGGATGTCTGAGCCTGGGCCTGGAAGGTGAGTGATCACAAGGAAGAGGAGACCTTGATAGTTCTTGTAAACTATTGATTGGGATCATGCACACGATGGATATTTCTTCCTCTGCGAGAAAACCTTGGCAAGGCAAGATGGATCGCCCGAAGAACTATATAACAAAGAAGGGGATACATGAGCCTGGGGCTAGAGGGTGAGTGACCACAAGGAAGAGGAAACTCTGATATTTCTTGTAAACTATTGGGATCATGCACACAATGGGTATGTCAAGGGAAAACAGTGAGCCTGGATAACAAAACAACCATGTGGATACAAATCCACAAACTGCGCAGATAATTATTGTGCTAGATTATGAAATTTTCCTAGAAATTTGTATGCAACAATAAAAAAAATTCGCATGAGACTATGATAATGTGCTTCTTGTCCAAGAATTATTGAAAGCAAGTGACGAATATTAAGGGTCTGAAAAAGGACTTGACCGAGAAAGAAGGTCGAGACTTCTGAAGTGTTTGAATGAGAAAGGCATGACAGGTGTTACTGAGAAAGAACAATAAGGACGGTGTTCCTTTTAGGGGGGTGGGAGGGGATTGTAACACCCATGTTTCCCCCAACTTGTCATTAATCATTAATTAGGGTTACCATGTTTTGGCATGGGAACAGTGTAAATGTATTATTGTTTAAGTTACCAATAACTGACTGTGGGGGTGAATCCTTGAAAGTACTGGCCATGATATCACTAGAGGAAAGAAAGTGAAAACTATAAGAGAGGGTTCATTATATCAAATAACTCAAAATTTCCATTTTACGAGGATAATAAACCTCCTTTGAATCCCAAGGAGAGAAATCAATTAATGAAGAACCACCCCCATGAATGGAAGCATGGTCTAGCTACATAATGTCTGCCCGAAGTACCACTAGGTCTAGTAGACCAGGCTGACCCAAGTTTCCTTCTGACAGAAGGAACAGGATAGGAGGCATGTGCGTGCAAGGCACGCGAGGGAATGTAAAGAGGAGAGTGGATATTGCGAGAAACATTCTAGCAGAGAACGAGCAGAGGGACATGATCTTGATGCAGAGAAAGCATCTGATAAACCTTGTTAAGGCCATGACAGAGAGAGAGATCTCTGGGAGTATGCAAAGAACGAGACCTGAGCAAAAGGTCATGAGCTTATTTTTGAGGAAGCATCTGATAAACCTCGCAGAAGATGCGAAAGAGAAAGGATCGATGAGAATTGGCATAAATTCCATGGTGATATCATGGCTTGGCACGAGGATGGCCAGAGCACTAAGAATGAATGCCTTTGAGCCTATGGTTGGGTGGAAGGATGAACACCCACAGTTAGTTAGTTGGCTACCACCTGTAATAGATAAGTATTCTCATATCTTGTGTATTTAAGTGATAACTATGAATCAAAGTTGGATATCCTATGAATGTTGCAGGGACAGATATGTTTTCTTAATGATTTATACTGTATCCCTTCAATTCTTCCTAATTGTGTGTTTAAGAAAATAAGAAATTCTCTGGCTTGTACATGTAAATGCCTCAGCCCTGTGGTGGCTCAAGTTAAAATAAATGAGTTGTGAATTCGTTGACTTTGGGTATAGCCTCACGTGTGCATGCCGACACTCCTAGTCGTTCTGAAAGAAGGGATCGGTCAAAGCTCGGGAAAGGTAATGCATGTGTGCACAGAACCTCTGCAAGGCATGTAGGGATCGAGAACCTCTTTAGTTATAAAGTTGATTTATCAGTGCAAGAGGTGCGCAGAGGATTTCTGTAAGCGTTAAGTTCAGGAGAATTAGCGCAAATTACCTAGGTACTTAAAAAGTTGGAAAAGCTCAGGTAGGATAGCAAGATTTAAGTCCTGAAAGGAAAGATCCTTTTGTTTGGAAGGCAAATGGATGAGATTAGTTCGGGAGAAGTCGAAGTTCTTCTCAATCGTTGGATTTGGAGAAAGAATGTGGGTGTTAACCCTTAGAACCCTTCGGACTTCGTGGGTCCGACAAATCGAGCATATTCGTTGCACAGGAAGTGAAACCCCCTGAAGTCCTGAAGTTAATCTGGATCGTAGTTATGAGGATGCCCGAGAACTATCCCGACCGTCGGATCTACGATATAGTCAGTCTGGCGTTGATGAATTCAGGAGGACAGAGGTTTGGTAGCACCAAAACCCCCGAAGTCCAGAAGTCTCAAAGTTGATGTGGACCATGGATCTAAGGATCCTTCGGGATCCCTCACGACCATTCAATCATCGGGACACAAGTATCAACGTCGAGATCTTGGGGAGCCCATGTGTCGAGTAACAAGATTTCCAAGTGTCCCTCTATGAGTGGCACACACTAGGATCCAAAGGACCCTTGAATGGAAGTTACGAGCCGAAGAGTCAAAGCAGATCTAAATCATCCAAGCCAAACATATAGTTGTCGTCAGATCCTGCACTACGGGTGAAATCACTCCAAGAGAAAAGGGGATGTGTTGAAAAAGAACTCTCAAAGGCCAGAGAGTCGGAGTTCATCTGAGTCGTCCATCAGCTGAGGACAAGTGTCAACAGATCTTCCATTTCAGGAGATAGCCACTTCGAAGGAAAGTGGGGTCACATGAGTTGAGAACTCCCGAAGTAAATCGTGACCGTTGATTTGAGAGAGACATGTGTCGACAGATCGTCGACTTCGGGTGAAATCACTACGGGAGAAAGCGAGTGGGGAGAGGTTGAAACTCCTGAAGCCCGAAGAGCCGAAGTAATTTATAGTTGTAAATTTGAGGGAGAGATGCGTCAGTAGATTGTGTACTTCAGAAGCAAGGAGAAAGCAACGTGGAGTAGAGGGACGCCCGAAGTGGAACCCCACTGTCGAATGAGAGGGACGCATGGCCCACGATCCTTAACTTCGGAAGAAAACACTCTGGGAGAAAAGGTGGTGTGAGCGTCTGGGACTCCTGAACACCGAAGTGCCAAAGTGGATCTAAGATGTTGATTTAGATGGACGCGTGGTGCCTGATCTGGAACTTCGGGTATGGAGTACTTCGGAGGAAAAAGAGTTGGAGTGCTCGGAACTCTCGAACGCCTAAGTCTCGAAGAATATCATAACTGTCAATCACGAGGGGCGCATGGTGCTCGATCTGTAACTCTGGGTGCAGAGTACTTCGGAGGTAAAAGGTGTAGGAATGTTTGAAAATCTCGAACATCAAAGTCTTGAAGTAAATCAGGGTTGTCAAAATCCCTGAGGAGACGTGGCGTCGGATCATGAACTTCAAAGGTTTTCCACTCCAGAGGATTCGCGTGGTGGTCGTCTTGGCGCTTGTTGTCTTGGCGTCTGGTCATAGCCCATGGTCATATGCAAGTATAGGGGGGTGAAAGAAGCCGAAGAACTTGGGAGAGGATATCTACCATCTCTGAGCTTGTTTCAGAGCATGGAGATCATGGGTGGAAATCTCTGGAAGAGATGAATGGAATAGAGACCCCAAATGAGGGTATTGATTCTCTTAAGAAGAGAGAAAATTTGAGTCCCCACCATGGGTGTGTTACAGAATGAGCTCTTAAAATAAGTCAAGAAAGACCAGGAAATGTAGTTTGCTTTTATAGGTAAGCCAAGAGTCATCCTTAAAAACACTTCTATGAAAGATTTTCCTATGAAAGTTCAGGAGTTATTGGATGAGTTTGTTGACATTGTGATGGATGAGTTAGCTCATATTTTACTGCCCATCAGGATTATCAGTCACCATATTGACCTTATTCCGGGAGCAATTTTTCTGAACAGAGCAACATACTGATTAACCCCTCAAGAGAATGAAGAGGTCGAGCAGGTCCAATAGTTGTTGGATAAAGGTCTGATCAGAGAAATCTTGAGCCCATGTGAAGTACCAACTGTGTTGAGTCTAAAGAAGGATGGAGGTTGGAGAATGTGCACATATTCTAGAGCCATCAACAAGATAAATAGCATGTATAGATTTCCTTTACCCAAAATGGATGATTTAATCGATTGTTTAAGTGGAGCTAGTTATTTTTCCAAGATAGAGTTGAAGAGCGGTTATCATTGGAAAATAATGAGAGAGAGAGAGAGATGAATGGAAAATAGCATTCAAAACAAATGAAGGACTCTATGAGTGGCTTGTTATTTCGTTTGGCTTAACGAAATCTCCAAGTATGTTCATGAGGTTAATGAATGAAGTGCTCAAAGATTTTATTGGGAAGTTTGTGATCGTTTATTTAGATGATATTCTAGTTTTCAGTAAGACTGAACAGGAGCATTTAAGACACTTGAAGATGGTGTTGAGAAGGTTGTAGCAAGAAAAATTGTTGGTGAATTTGAAGAAATGTTCTTTATGAAGACAAAACTTGTGTATTTGGGATTTGTAATCTCTTCAAATGAATTGAAGATGGATCCAGAAAAGGTGAGGGCTATAAGAGAGTGGCCTTCTCCAAGAAGTGTGTTTGAAGTAAGAAGTTTTCATGGGTTAGTGAGCTTTTACAGAAAATTCATTAGGAATTTCAGCAGTATTTGCGCACCCATACTAGATACTATAAAGAAGGAACATGGATCTTTTGACTGGACAAAAGAAGTCGAGAAAGGATTTAGAGTGTTGAAAGAAAAGATAACAGAACAACCTATCTTAATTCTTCCATACTTTAAGAAGACTTTCCAGGTCAAATGTGATGCGAGTGGAGTGGCCATTAGTACAGTTTTAAGTCAAGATGATAAGCATGTTGCTTATTTCAGTGAGAAGTTGAATGATGTTAAGAAGAAGTATTCAACATATGAGAAGGAATTTTATGTTGTAATCCAAGCTTTGAAAAAGTGGAGACATTAACTTATGCCAAAGGAGTTTATTTTGTATACTAACAATCATGCTTTGCAGTTCATAACTAGACAAGAGAAATTGAACCAGAGGCATGCCAAATGGGTAGAATTCAAGTAGAATTTTACTTTTGTCATTAAGCATATTAGTGGGAGTGCTAAAAAAGTTGCAAATGCTTTGAGCATGAGATGTTTAATCTTGTAGGAATTCTAAGTGGAGACTTTGGGATTTGAACACCTCAAGGAGATGTACCAGGAAGACCCAGATTTCAAAGAAGCTTACGAAGCATGTAAAATACTTTGTTAAGGGATAGAAATCAATGGATGGAGTATAAGATCCAAGAAGGACTATTATTCAAAGGAAGTCGATTGTGTATCCCAATATGCTCAATGAGGGACAATTTGTTAAAGGAGAAACATAGTGGAGGATTGGTTGGACAGGATTGGCTAGACATTTTGGCCATGATAAAACATATGCGCAATTGAGTTCTTCATACTATTGGCCAGGCATGAGGTCTAATGTGAAGAAGTTCATGGATAGATGCAGAATTTTCCAATATGCTAAAGGAAAGTAGTAGAACACAAGATTGTATCAACCATTGCCTATTTCAGACAGGCCATGGATGTTATAAGTATTGATTTTGTTCTAGGATTGCCAAGAACCCAGAGGGGAAATGATTCAATCTTTGTGATGGTTGATAGATTTTCAAAAATGGCACATTTTATACCATGTCACAAAACTAGTGATGCTACCCACATAGAGAATTTGTTTTTCAAAGAGATTGTGAGATTGCATGGGTTACCCAGGACTATAGTCTCAGACAGAGACACCAAATTTGTGGGACACTTTTGGAGGAATTTGTGGAAGAAGTTGGGAACAAATTTGTCTTTTAGTTCAGTGTATCACCCTCAAATAGATGGACAGACTGAGGTAGTGAATAGATGCTTAAGGAATCTTCTAAGAAGTTTGGTAACTGAACACAACAGTCAGTGGGATCAAATTTTGCCTAAGCGAAGTTTGCATATAACGACTCACCAAACAGGAGTACTGGTAAGAGTCCATTCCAGATAGTATATGAAAAGCATCCAAGAGGAATTTTAGAGTTTGGATATTTGAGGCAAGCTGAATTTCGAAGTGCAGGAGCAGAGGATTTTGTTGCAGAAATGCAAAAGTTGCATGATCAAATCAAAAGACAACTACAGGATAGCAGCCAGAGATACAATAACATAGTAGACCATAGAAGAAAAGAGGTGAATTTTGAGATTGGAGACCAAGTCTTGGCACACCTAAGGAAGGAAATATTTCCAAGAGGGAAATATAATAATTGAAAATGAAGAAGATATGACCTTGTAAAATCCTCAGAAAAATTGCTACAAATGCTTATGAAATTGAACTGCTAGAGGACATTGGAATTTCACCAATCTTTAATGTAGCAGACTTATACCCTTACAAGATGGATGGCACAGAAGGGACATATGGTCAAGAGGAGATTCAGTGGAAGTGACAGATGCCCATAGCAGAGAAGTTGGAGATAGAAAAGATCTTAGATCGGAGAATTGCTAAGAAAACCAGGAGGAAGGTTTACTATCAATATCTAGTTAAATGCGAGAATCATCCAGCAGAAGATGCCAGTTGGATAACTGAAACCAATATCAAGAAGCATGGAAAGAGAGTGGAGGATCTCATGGACAGGAGCCCATGAATATTTTGTCTAGAGTATGATGCAGGAGCATCGTCGTCTACATTTAATGAGTCAAGGTGGAAGATGACTCAACATCCAGCGCAACGTACTTTAACTGGTTTGGATTCCAAGGAGGGTGCATCACTTTAAATTTTGAAGATTTATAATTAAAGATCCCATGAGATCTTGAAGCTAGAGCCATTATATGTGCTCCAGGAGATTGTAATTGCCTTCAATGCATGTAGGATTGTACATATTTTGAGCGTCGACTCATATATGGATTGTAATTATTCATTTATTGTAATAATCCTAGTGGTAGGATGATTTTAATTATGATATGAAAGCACTAGAATAGTCTGGAGGGAAGGATCGAGAAGCCCCTTCATGTATAAATCAATGTAATCTATGCCCAAAAGAGGCTGTTGGAAAAAGAAGCTGAAAGTTGTTGAAGGTTGTTGAAATCCTTGTAAATATTTGATGAAGGAATATAGAAGAGGAGAATTGCTTTCCATTTATGAGATTGCTTATCTTTGAGTAACTGGGTAAATGTTATGTTATTTATCTTTGTTTTTGTGTGTGTGTGCATCTAAAATGGTTGGTTGAATGAATCATTAATGTTAATTTAAGCTTCAATTGTTTCTCTTTTGAAATCTCGGTGCAAGGAATGCACAGTGACCATGCAAGGAGTGTGGAGGCCGAACTATCTACAAGTTCAAATAAATCAAGAGACATAGCGTAAGTTTATGTAGAGTGAGCACAAGGAGTGTGCCTATACTCACAGGAGTATAAAATCTCAGAGGGGAGACCAGTGCAAAGAGTGCACAGAGTTGACACTTCGTTAAGTGTTTATAAAGATCAGAGGAGAGATAGTGCAAGGAATGTGCAGGTGACTTTTTCAAGTCCCAATCTCAGAGGAGAGATAGTGCAAGGAGTGCCTAGGTGACTTATTTTAAGTCCCAAGCTCAAGAGAGAAGCGCAAAGTGTGCGCCAAGGTTCGAGTCTTTTGAGTGAAAAAGCTCAAGAAGGGATAGCGAGAGTAAATCCTCAAGAGGAGGAATCCCTTTTGTTTTTAAGATCGAGTGGACGAGATCTGTTTGGGAGATATCAAAATCCCTCATAGTGGTTGGATGAAAGAGAAGGAGCATGGTTGTTAAAACCCCAAGTCCTTTGTACTTCACTACTCCCGCAATTTTTAAGTTGTTGTTGTAAGCGAGGCAAAAGCCCCAAAGCTCTGAAGTCCCGGAGTGAATCTACATCGTAGATCATTTGGAGACTGCAAGTCGTTGGATCCCCGAGTGGTTCAACAATTCAACACTCTGGGAAAAATTGATTGTTGTTGCGTGGTGTAGAGAAGTCCCCGGAGTCCCGAATTCTGGAGTAAATCCTAACCGTCAGTTGTTGGGTATACATGTCCGTAGATTTTTTAGTGCTCGGAATTAGGCTATCCGGAAGGTTGTGGGTGAAATTTGTTTTGTTGTGAAAAGTCCCAAAGCCCGGAAGACCAGAGTAAATATAGACCATGGATCTAGAACAGGAGTGTGGACTGTTCATCCCTGAACTCTTCAGGAGTTTGCCAGTTCGGTTATTCGGGAGAATTTGAGTGTTGTGTTGGAAAATCCTCCAAAGCCTGAAGTTTCGGAGCACCGAAGTTACCACTTTCCAAATTTTAAGCCCAAGGTTTTAGGCCCGAGGTCACGTGCACGAATCCGCTGGAGTAAGAAGACCCTCACTTACATGAATTTTCACACAGTGAGAGAAGAAAAGGCTTGTAGTAAGATATCTAAGGGTTCTGTGAGGACCCAAGATCCACTTTGACTCTTGTGTAATTTGATCCTAGACCGGGAGGTCGCACGAGCCCTAGGGGGGTTTGCATTATTGTAGGTCCTCTGACCCCACACCCTAGGACTCAGGAAATATGAGAGTATTATCTACCCCTGCCATGTTGCTTTGTGTAGTCCCTCCTCTTGGTGATGTTGGTTGACTCTGATTCTGACTCTAAATTTGTGCCCTACTTCCACTATTATGACTACTACTACTATGTCCTCCTTCTCTAACTACAATGGTTTTTGACAAGTATTCAACTATTATATTTGACTGTGGTGATGCACACGAGGTTGTGGATTCAACACAGGATTCATACAAAGTAGGACTTAATGGTTCTTTTATTACTAGACTGGACTGGAACTCCTTGTATTCTCCTCTTATATATGGTATCTCCACGATTTGGACTATTGCGCAAGGTTCTTTCCCCTCTGGCTCATTGTGCGGTTCTCCTTTCCCAGCCCTGGTCTTTCACCTCTTGTACCTCCTTCCTCCACACAATACTCCAAAATCCTATTCTTCCTCTAGTATACCCTCTTCTTGCATCCTCAGTCCCTTCCTTCCTTCTTCATCGATTCCTTCATTCTCTCATGTTCTCAGACTATCCTCTTGTCATCCCCCAGTTCCCCTATGTGCACGAACCCCTTTAGCAGTCGGATTGCATTGTCATCACGCACTTGTCACATAACAACATATTTATCCATGTACCCAACGATTTCATGAACCTTCTGTGCAGACCCTTGAAAAAGTACCTTTCTGCAACATTGTATGATTGGGTACAATCTATCCCAAATTTTGTAATATATCCTCCTAGTATGCTACACAACCAGAAATCAACTGCACGAGTAGTTGGGTTACTTAGGGAATTTAGTTGTCTTACCAACTCAAGAGTCCAATTCCTCAGCATTGCATTTATGTACCTTCCAATATTCTCCACTAACTCTTCTAGCCACTCAATCAGAATAATTGGAAACTTGCCAAAGAAAATTTCATGCAGTTTTGTATACACATACCTTTGCATCCATTGTTTTTCACTCATCCAATTATTCATGTTCTCTTGTCAAGCAAACTCTCATTCCTTCCTTTCCAACCATTCTAAGATCTCCTTCTTAATCGGCCTCCAAAACATTCCCTTAATCGCAAATTCGGGGTCCCGACAACAAAACCATTTGTTGGTGTTGTTGTAAGACCCTAGGTTTGAGTTGTCTTTAACCAACAAAACCTACTAGAAACCAACCCTTTCGACATCACCTTCTTGCGCAGATGAAATCTCACCCGAGGTATCTATTGGAACTGCAAGAACCAGGTTTTTGCAGTAGTGAAGGAATGGGAGGTGACCATCTTGTTCATTCTTCTTTATAATTTATGTGCGCGTAATTCTATCGTTGTTCCTTATTAACTACTTAGTGATTTTAGATTCATATCAACAGTAGATTCCAGTTTATCACATAACCCATTACTGCAACAGTCATGATTATTGTGCAATGATTATGCATAACACAGGTCTAATCTAATAAGCATAAAACAAATTCCATGAACATTCATCTACTAAACAATTAACAAAAGATTTAACGTGGTTCACCCAACTATGGGCTACATCCACCACGACTGGATTCTTTATTATGCATTTTTCAATAGCTTATGGCTTGCGCACTGCGCTTACAAAGATATGGCATGATTATTTTTCTTCCCTCCTAGCCCAGTCACTCTACAGTGCAAGCCTCTCTCTCTACATCATCTCTTACATTCATATATTGATTCCTCTCTTTACAGGTTATCCTATCACTCTTCTTACAGGCAAGAACTCTTGGCAGATTGGAACAGACTCCACAAGGTTGCTCAAGAATTATCACATTGAAAAACCCCAAAAGAATAACAACCATAGGAACCCCTATTATCCCAACCCGATACATATTTATACATAAGATTTAGGGCTTAAAACCCTATTTGGTTCCTCCCAAAACTCTATTACATTGCATGACAAATCTAGTTACCTGGTTGTTCGGCTGCTTTCACTTGCTTTTTTGTCTGCATGTTGCTTTTTCACTTTGATTGGTTGTTGTTTCATGTTTTTGCATGTCCTTCCATATTTATCCTATCGAGTTGTCATCCTTCCTTTTCGTCGGCTTTCTTCTCCTGCTTTATTCTCTTTTTTTTCTTTATTCTTCTATATTCTCTCTCACTTCATGTTGTACTTATGGATGTGCCTTTGTTGTTCACTGTCCTCCTGGATGCACCTCATCTGCACACTCCCTAATATTCCTTCTTCTCCTATGCACCTCTACTATGCACTTTTTCTGTCCTTGGGATTTTTACCAAAATTACATCCCAAAACTGTTTGTCCAACAATTATATTCTATTTCAAAGGCGCAACCATCTAACCATAAGTTCCACCTTAATACCCTATTATTTCCTTGTTCTAGCAGTATGTGGCTTGAAAACATGCACTTCATGTGTTTGAGATTTGTCCTGACAGTAAAATTAATTAGCTTGAGATATAGCCTTAATCTCTTGATTCCATTTTTCACTGCTAGGATTTCCTTATGTGAAGAAGAAAATTTTAGTTCTGCGCTTTTGAAACAACCAGAAGCATATATGCACGCTTGCTCCCTCTTAGTGTGCTTCTGTAACAAGACACTTTACCATACTTCATTTGAAGCATCAATTTCAACGATGAATGGCATGTTAATGTCTGGAAGGTGTAGACTTGGAAGATTTTGGATTTTCTGCTTGATGATTTGTACTGCTTTCATCATGTGCTCATTCCAAGATATATCATTGAATAATCGCTTTTGGAGGCATTTCACATCTTTAGCTTGGTTTTCATAGAAATTCCTGATATAATTTAGGCCACCAAGAAATCTTTGTAGTTTTTTTTTTATCACGAATGATGTCAGGAAATCCAGATAATTCCTTAAGAACATGTTCTTGCAATTCTATTCTTCCTTGAGATAAAATCAAACCAAGATATTCTGTCCTAGGATTGGCAAATTCCAGCTTATATTTACTCAAATCTATGTCATTCATGTACAATATGTTATAGACCTTTTCCAAGTGTTTCTTATGTCAGTTCATGTTTATAGAGAAGACAAGAAAATCATCAATAGAAACTATCACAAAATCAATATCCTTAAATATATCTTCCATCCTTTTCTAGAATTCTAATGGAGCATTTTTCAATCCAAATGGCATGACTCGCCATTGGTATTGGCCATGTGGTACCACAAATTTTGTCTTGAAACTGTCTTTCGGAGAGATAAAAATCTTCCAAAATCCACTTTTCAAATCAAACTTACCAAAAACATTTATATTTCCAATTTTTGCAAATATGACATCTTTGGAAGGAAGTGGATATATGATGGGTAGAAGAGATTTATTGAGGGCTATGTAATTAATGACCATTCTGGGTTTGCCTCATTTATTCTTGAAATGTTTATTTTTCATATAATGTTAGGTTGGCCCAAAGGCTACGACTAGGTTCTATGAGCTTTCTTCTAAGTAGCTCTGCAATCTTTGTTTTTCAACACTCAAGCTCTAATGGTGACATGTGATTGGTCGAAGCTTTCTAGGGCTTATCTATATAACCCTTCGAACAGGGAATATCTACAAAATATTGTTCCCTCATCCAGAATGCATTTGGATATTCAGAAGTGTGGTCCTTTTCAATTTTATCTTTGATGTCATGAATTATTTCTAATCCTTGCATTTTTGCATGTTTGACTATACTCTTGAGCTTTGCCAATTTTTATAATGGTATATCAACCTCATCATTAGGCATATTATTCTCAATCTTATTCTCATAAGTTTCTTTGCTTGGGATACTTATTGATTTTCCTTGGACCATAAATCATACATTATTATGACCAATTTTCATGGTTAGACATTTATTCGCATAGTCTTGACGAAGAAGGATATATACTCTTATATCAAAGGAATACAAATTACAACAGTTTTAACTCCATTTATGTACAGAGGAAAGTCTGGAGCAAAACGTTTAATAGGCATATTTGTCTTATTTACAGTTGTGAAATATGTATGAATGGGTTGCCAGTAGTAGTCAATAATTGTGTCATATTTAGCACATGAGCTCATGGAACTAGTATCAAATTGCACATCTAGAGAATATTGGTTATAACTTGAAACTTTAATATCAGGTGTGATTAACATCCTATCACTCAGACCTTTTCATTCAAGGAACAATGACAAGATAGACTGGCTATCAGGGATTAATGTGTTTGCTTCTTTTTTTGTCATCTTCTTTTGGGGCAGTGAACTAAATAGTTCATTGAACTCTTGGTTTAATCCTTGTTCCTGCACCATTTCTAGCTAATTTTTCAATTCTTCAAGTTCGGCTTTGTCTGTCTTGACTGAATTAAGGATTTCTTGAATAAGGTTTTTCTTTTCCTTTATATGTCTTTCTAAGACATCTCTAGAACTGATTGGTGTTATTTGTTCTTCATCTGAGAGTTTGTCTATGACAGGAACTTGATGTTTGTTAGAAAATGATTTCCTTTGGTCAATAAAGACTATCTTGATCTAAGTTCTATATTTTCTATATTATTGAGCCTTATATTCAATGTAACTAGTAAGTGAGAAGTGGTAGTTAGACATGGGATGTGAAGTTGGAATCTATTGTTGAGCATTAGTCTCTGAGACATTGATGCAATTGTTGATGCCAATGAAGGCGTGGATTGTTGTTGTGAAGTCTCTTTCTGTAGGTTTCTTCTATTTTCCTTTTGTTATTTTTTTATCTTGCATGCTTACCTGCATGGTGATATACATTGAGGAAAGTGCCAAAATAAGGGGGAGTGGAATGTAATACCCCACTTCTGATTCCCTAGATTAATAATGCACTTTTTTTATTGGATGAAAGGCTAGAGTTCATGTAAAGTTGAAAGGCCAGAGATTCTAGTAATGTAATACTTTGAATACAATAATAAAAATGCATTGATGGCTACAAGATGAATAAGGATATAAATTGATAGAGGGGTATGACTCCATGACAGAGGGGGCTAAAGGGGATAAGCCAATTTATTATATTTTATTCAAGAAATCTTGGAATTAGTTGGGAAAAGTGGTTATGTGAACTTCTTGGGGAAGCCACATGGTGCTCCTCCGATTCAACAAGAGATTGTTCCCTTTTCATGAGTACAAAGAAAATATTTGTGTAGAAAACAACAAAAATATCATGAACATGAGAGGTAACCCATATGCTTGTATCCATAATGAAAAAGTGTTCATGGATATCCCCTCACATACAAACTGCTATGTTTATACAAATTTCAAAACCAAAAAGGAATATAAAATCAGATAAATGTTAATTTAGTTAGAAATGGCAACTAGAAGCCTGTGATCTGGATGATCACAAGGCTTCTAGTGTCACATGATCCTTTTAAAACCTGTTTGGTGTTAAAATTATACGATATTTCGCATTTCATGTATTCTGGAGCAAAGAATGAATCTACATAAAAATCTGGATCTGTTGATAATTCTCCACACAATCTAGAAACCGTTGATGGTTTTTCTCACAATATGGAACCTTACTGCTTAAAAAATATATCGTTGTTCTAACAGCTGGAATTTCCATTGACTGTAACTAAATATGAAAGTTATTCTTCTTTGGATTTTCCTTTTAAAGAGTTTTCCATCGTGTTCTCTACTCGAGCAGCAACCATTCGCTCCGCAAAATGGTAAGTATACAAAATGAAATAGCAATCTCCACCATAAAACTTACAAACCTCCTCTTTTGAAATGAAAGTCTTAGTGTTATTATTGACCCTGAATGACCAGTATTATTCGTGTATACTTTGATCTTTTCTAACTGGAGATAAATTCCTATACAACTAAACTTGTAGCTTTTCTATCCATATATCTCATAGTGTATCAAGGATCAAGATATCCTCTATTAACAAGTCATCTTGACTCAAATCGAAAACTTCAACAACCTCCAATGTTCCTTTTTCATATGTGCAAGCATATAAATGAGGATCCTTGCTAGTTTCCTGAGCTTGTCCTTTTGCTTCAATAACTTTTCTTCCCACCCAATGCATACTAGAAAGATGTTGTTTCTATCCCTTTTTTTGCATGCTTAAAATTAACACTAGGTCTCAATCAGTCTGCAAATCTAGTTGCTAGTTGTTGTTGTTTCAATAAATTGGAATTCCCATTCCAGATGAAAAATGATGCCCCAATTTGCAACAAAATTTAATCAGTAGAATTTAAATTTGTTACCACTAGATAAACTTGTACTGCTTTACTAAAATGTGGCATTTGTAGGTGAGAGAATTTATAGAAAATTGTTATAGGCCTGCAAAACCACCAATTTCTCTTAAATGTCAATCTGGGTATGTGTGATTTTTGGTGAATATGTTTCTTTCACAATGATACTTTTGTCCACCAAAAATCAAAGATACCTAGTTCATAGATTTCATGTTACAGGCAAATGATTTTCTAGGCATAATATACAATTTTGAAAAATCCGCTACATGTCTAAAAAAACGCCCATTTCTCTTAATTGGCAATCTGGGTATGTGTAATTTTTGGATAGTATGTTTGTTTCACTATGATTCTCATGTCCACCAAAAATTAGAGATTCCTAGTTTGTGGATCTCAAGTTATAGGCAAATCATTTTTTGCATAAAATGTAATTGCATTTGTACATTCAATTCATGTGGCTTAAGAGCATTTGCATCTGTCATAGAAGACATTGTTTCAAAGACATGTAGACCCACTAGCTTCTTTCAAATCCTTGTTTTCCATTAAAAACGCCCAACATCCAAATTTTCAATTAAAGACTCAACAAAAACCAAATTTGTAAAGTAGTAGGGAGCTAAATAAAAGATGAAGTAGATGATGATTTACCGTGATAGTGACATGAATAAGTGATGGAAGAAGGTTTTCAACCCTCAGAGGAGTTTCATTTGATGCCATGGACGCATTTAAGCAGCAACAGTTCAAAATGTAAACAAACTTACTCGAGGGGCTCTAAATGTATTGATTTTTTGTAAGTCCTTTTGTGCAAGCAACCAAGATGTTTCATTGTGAAAGTTTGGGGGTATATCCAAATGATTTGCACTCTTATTGTCTTTTTCTATATCAATAGAAATGTATAGCCTACAGAGTTCATAAAAGAGATGGTTATAATAGCATAAATATATAACATATCAAAATAGTTCCTAGGCTTGTGCAACAAGGGTTTCCTTTGTAGCAATGTAATGTTCCCAATGCTTAATAGGCTAGGATATTAGTGTTTGTTGTCCAATGATGTTGTTTTTGGTTGGGTGATTCTGTCAAACACTTTGTATTCATATGTTTTTATGCTATATTATTGGTTGATAACTTTCTTCAACATTTTGCAAGTGTTTTTTCCAATGGACATTTCGTCAAACATATTGCATACCACATAAACATGAGAAATAAGAGACAGTGATGGCCTTTTATTATGAATGGTGAACAACCATACAATATACTCCAACGAAAATAACTAAACGCTACTATGCAATTGTAACAGACTCCTATGAACATAAATAATAATCAAAACCTCGAAAAATGGTGTAAATGTCTCTAATGAAGATGATGCTACTCTATTTCAAATTAGAACAGGGTTGGAACCCTCCCCACCTCTGCAGTACTTCTGAAATATTCCTCGAATCTACCTCTTCTCAACCGAACAACCATCCATACCATTGGGTCTTTGCTCGTCTGTAGAGATCCTCACTTGACAAAGCTAGATATCCAGCGATGTCTCATGGGATGAGGTTGCACAACACGTGAGGGCCTCGCGGGACACCCTATACTCAACTCCCATGGTTGTCTTGTACCATAGTTTCTCATAAACCCTCCTCATACCTACAAAGTATGAGTACAGCCTCCTTTGAAATATTTTCCAACCTCCTGCGCAAGTTGATCTACCTCCACTGAAAACAAACCCAAAATTGAAGCTCCAATTAAGACCATGTATGGATCCTCCTCCTTGTCTAAGCCCCAATGGAAATCCTGGGTGGATTCCCCTCTTGTCTAGATAGGTTGGATATTGCACCACCGAAACCAAACCAATAGTGGAAGGGTTTTGCTAAACCCTAACGAAACAATGGCTCCAAGAGCACTTCCCAAAATGAGAGATCAAATCATAATGTCAAAGTGAGGCTCTACCCCTCCCTTTATCCTTTCTCCATGCCTTTTATAAATTTCCCTTTTTTTATCAAATCAAATGTAACACTTATCCCCTTTTTTACTAAATCAAATATGACCCTTATCTCCCTTTTTCTTTCACTTTAGGATTAAAAGTCACTTTTAATAGATAAGTAACTTATTAATTCTAATGTCACTTTAAATACATAACATCTCCTAACTAAGTGACATTAAATCACCCCTTTTGACTCCCTTTTTCTTCACTGACAAGCCACAGAAGTTAATTCTACTACCGAACAGGGGAATCCAAAAATGGGGACATCATAAATCCTCTCTTCCAAAGATTTCTTGTCCTTGAGCATTTCCATCATGACCTGGCGCTCCATCGATTGGTCCATAATGAAACTGAAAATGATACCAAGATCCCAAACCACCCTATAAGTTGCGAAGCATCCTCTGCCCAAGGCATGTTTCGGTAACATACTAGCATTAGAGGTCTCCATAAAACTTTCCACAATTAAGGACACTCGGTGATACAACAACTCGATCAACCCATCAAGGAACTGCTCTGCTAGGGAACCAATATCATGGAGGAAAAAACTTGCTCTCACCTCTATGTCAACTGCCACATTGTCTCTTACTAAAATCCTAGGGTCCCATGCTATCACTAGAAATGACTCATCATGTTGTTGTTGCGCAACTCTGATCATAAATATATGATCCTTCCACACCTGCTAACATAAGTTGTGAAGCCTCAAAGAATCATCCCTACTATCGAGGATCATATATGGCCAATATATCCCAGTGAATTCAACTAAACCAACCCTACAATCAAACATCACAGAGAATTCTATGTGGTCACAAGATGATCAGGCATCCACGACACCTAGTCTCCAAGTATCAAAGGAAAAACCCCTAATACTCCAACACCCCTAAGCTATTATAATCTCCCAAACATCATCTGGAAAATCCCCCAACATATCATCCACAGAGTCCCTAAACTCAAGAACCCTGTAGAAGGTAAAGTCGTCAGGATCCCACACTAGCATGTATGACGTGAAGCACCCTCTACTCATAGCACTGGTCTATAAGGTGCAAATACCAAAATCCTCATGATTGCTCCTAATAAGCCAAGAAACCATAAGCTGCATAAATTTAGTTAACTCCTCAGAATACCACTCCTCCAAGCAACCACTCCTAAGCCTCCCAAAAGTAAACTCTTGAAAGTCAAAACTGATGCTCTCCTCTCCAATAGTAGTTGAATTGTCGATCAATGTAATTCTAGGGTCCCAAACTAATCCTGGGAAGGTGCCACCATGATGACATTGCGCCACTCTAATCATCATCAGCATACCAATGCACCTGGTCTAAGTCCTCGTCTCCTGGAACCCCAAGTTGAACTCCTAGAAGGGGCTGAAGTCACTATCCCAGATCCTCCCTTGCGAAGGTATCTCAGTGAAGTCTAAGCCTGCAAATCCTCGACCGACCTCGAGTCTGTCCTACCATATAGAGTAAGTCTCGACCTCCCCTCTACTGTCATCCAAAAAATAAACCAGACCAATCATTGTCACGAATCTGTCGATCATCATCATCTGAATCAATCTATCACTCAAATAAATTCCTTGATCTCACCACCAAATTGGAAGTCCACCACTTCCAATACCTTCTAGCTGGTGCGATGCCATATTGGTAACCATCGCAGATAAAATGACCCATGTCCCTGGTATTATATCATCTGGTGGAACCCAAGTGTTCAAAACTAACTATGGCATGCTAATTTGTTCGACCCTTGCCAAACCACACTGGAAAATATGTTATCTCAGTCACCGTCAATGTACTCAAGTGATCTGTGGAGTCTAAACACCTCCCTAGAAAGTATCCCTGTCACTTGCAGTGCCTCATACTCATACGAGTACCAAGATCTCCTTATATAGCGTGGATCACACATAGCCCTCATAATCATCTCCCTAAGTGTGGACTCAGGGACTACAAGTGTGTGACCTCTGTAGTGGATAATTCTGTCCACCACTCTATCAACTGCATTCTCTATGAACTAACCCAATACAATCTGGATCTCCTCATGTGCTCTGACCAAATGAAATGACTTTGATATGGCTATAATCCCACCTGTCTCACTCATATGACTCGGGTGAACTCTCCATGTTCTGTTGAATATATTGTTGGCATCATAAAATAGCACTAGATGCCACTGCCACTACCTGTAATACTACAAAATGTCAGGTGTGTTGGTTAAACCCATTTGTATGACCAAGGACTCATGGTAACATCTATGAACGATCATGCGGGTATCCTACTCTATATCCCTGCTCTGATGATATCCCAATCAAAAATCAATCTCCAAGCAATATTCCTCTCCATGAAGCTCGTCCATCCACTCATCAATCCTAGGTGAACCAAACTCAATGATATGTCTAAAGTCCCTGTCTGGAGATCTCCCCAGAAAGAACGGCCCAAAAACCCATTGTACACCATCGTACACCATTGTATGTTGTTGTATACTACTGCATATCATGGTATCATCATGTACCACCATGTATTCTATATGTGCCATTGTATCAATCACTCCACTAATATCAATTGAACCCGGATCCTAGAGTGATGTATCCACATCTGTCATATACTCAACCCCCCAAACAACCGATGCATATACTTCCTTATTGGTTGGTCCACAATGAGTTTTCTCAACTACCTCCTTTAGCTAAGTCTTGAGACAAAAAAATGGCTCATGATCCCTGCAATGCCAAACAGGCACATGGTCAAAACCTTGCAAACCTGAATGCTCCATGTGCGGAATCGTCATAAGAGGCTCCTCCCTCGGATCATGAGTGCTATTCATGTCCTCGTGTATCATTGTTACCAACGATGACGGAGTCTCTACTACTGTCAATGATGAAGAGCATGTCAAACTAAGCTAGTGACAAATCTCCTCAATCTCCCTTTCCTTGTCTTCAACGAACTTAAGAGCAAGGTCCCTATCCATGAACAATTGTAAATAATCAGATTTCATATGCTCTAGTGCCTCCTTGATGATGTGCAATTGGGCACTAGTGACTCCACATGCAATTCCCTTATGTCTCTCCTCCATATGGGTATTCCACATAAGGTCTTCAATAAATTTATTGGCACCATTTTCCCTCGTCAATACCTGCACAATTTTCTCCTCTGTGACCAATAATCGATTCTCCAAATCATCCAATGTTATTTCATCAACATGGCGTGTGATATCACAGAAGGGATCAATCGACTCATTAGATGATGTCATGAAATGTGAACTATATTCCTCGTACAAGTTTTTTTATCTGCTCTCATTCCCTAAATCAACCTCTTCGTTATCATCCACACATAGCTCCCACTCTTTGTCACATTTTGGTAATATAATGTATGCATCATCATACATATCATAAATAGGATGAGGTGTTGAATTCCTAATTGAGAAATCTTCATCATTAGTATCACAAACATGAAGAGATGATGAATCCTTAACATCGGTTGATTGGAACATCTTCTCATATTAATCATAAGTAGGACAAGATGTCGTAACCTCATCTTCTCCATCGAGCACACTAGTGTCATCGGTCTCATCGATCATTTATTATGATGTATCATAATTTGTTTTTTGGTCTTCATTTATGCACACATCCTCTGCATGTCTAGATACATACTCCTCCACCTATTCTTCATGCTCATCCCTCTCCACTTCCTTCCCTGTGCCTTTAAAACAAGCCTCATCCAAATCCTTAGGCCATCTTTCATAATTGAGGGTGAAATATCTTTTAAAGGGAAAATATGTGGGGATCTCCTCACCTAATGTTAGATACTTATGGA
The DNA here is from genome assembly GCA_009831015.1 of Picea engelmannii. Classification (NCBI taxonomy): domain Eukaryota; kingdom Viridiplantae; phylum Streptophyta; class Pinopsida; order Pinales; family Pinaceae; genus Picea; species Picea engelmannii. The sequence goes on from ML792372.1 coordinate 309,007, forward strand.
GGTGGTAAGGCATGTTTTTAATTTCTGCTAGTGTCCTCGAGATTCAAAACATAGGCTCTGGATCTTCTTCCATCTGGCTTAACCACCTGAGTGCAAAACCTACTCGCATCCTTTCTTACAGTTGTATGTACATAATCTGATTTCCTTCCCATTGATTTTTCCTTCACCTTTTTCCTTAGTTTGATAGCCAAGCTTGTATGTCCTCACAAGCCAGGAGGATCACAAGCTCTGATACCACTGTAATGTCCTCAATGCTTAATAGGCTAGGATATTAGTGTTTGTTGTCCAATGATGTTGTTTTTGGTTGGGTGACTCTATCAAACACTTTGTATTCATATGTTTTTATGCTATATTATTGGTTTATAACTTTCTTCAACATTTTGCAAGTGTTTTTTCCAATGTACATTTCGTCAAACATATTACATACCAAATAAACATGAGAAATAAGAGACAATGATGGAATTTTATTATGAATGGTGAACAACCATACAATATACTCCAATAGCAATAACTAAAGGTTGCTATGACACTGTAATAGGTTCCTAAGAACACAAATAACAATCAAAACCTAGAAAGATGGTGCCAATGTCTCTACTAAAGATGATGCTACTCTATTTCAAATCTAAATAGGGCTGGAAACCCTCCCCAATTCTGCAATACTTATGTGATCTTCCTCCAGTCCACCTCTTCTTAGTTGAACAACCAACTAGTCATCTGTACCAGTGCATCTCTTCTCGTCTACAGAGATCCTCGCTTGACAAAGCTGGATATCCAACGATGCCTCACGAGACGAGGATGCACAACACATGGGGGCCTCACGGGACACCCTATACTTAACCCATAGGGTTTTCCTATACCATGTTTTCTTAGAAACCCTCCTTATACCTACAAAGTCTGAGTATGACCTCCTCCAAAAAAATCGCTAACCTTCTACGTAAGTTGATCTACCTCCACTGAAAAAACAAACCCAAAATTTAAGCTCCAATGAAGACCCCGTATGGATCCTCCTCATTGTCTAAGCCCCAATATAAATCTTGGGTGGATTCCTCTCTTGTCTAGCTAGGGTGGACATTGCACCATCGAAACCAAACCAATAGTGGAAGGGTTTTGCTAAACCCTAACGAAACAATGGCTCTAAGAGCACTTTCCAAAATGAGAGATCAAATCATATGTCAAAGTGAGACCCTATTCCTCCTTTTATCATTTTTCCATGCCTTCTATAACTTTCCCTTTTTTGACCAAATCAAATGTAACCCTTATCCCCTTTTTTACTAAATCAAATATGACCCTTATCCCCCTTTTTCTTTCACTTTAGGATTAAAAATCACTTTTAATAGATAAGTGACTTATTAATTCTAATGTCACTTTAAATACATAACATCTCCTAGCTAAGTGACATTAAATAACCCCTTTTTTAATAAATCAAATATGACCCTTATCCCCCTTTTTCATTCACTTTAGGATTAAAAGTCACTTTTAATAGATAAGTAACTTATTAATTCTAATGTCACTTTAAATACATAACATCTCCTAACTAAGTGACACTAAATAACCCCTGACTTTAAATAACCTCTATCATCGAGCATATTGCATACATCGTCATTCAATACATTTGATTAAGCATTACGATAAACTTGTAAGATATGAAATTTAGAAAACAACATCAGAATAATTCCCTTCGCACGAGTGACAAACAACTTAAAGTCATCAAGCATTTGGTTGAAGTGTTTTTTCAAACATATCGCATGCACTCTCTTGCAAGTCTTATGGCTTGAGTCTTGAATAACACCAACCTTCCTAATTAGTTTAGAAATAAATATTTAATTCATATTCAGGTCTGAAATTGACATCAAGTATCATCAGCCCCATCTCCAGACATATCCAACTAACGAATATATATATATATATATATATATATATATATATATATATATATATGGTTGAAGAGTTTCATTAAACACTTTGTGTTCCATCATTTATACAAACAACTTACACAACCACCTATAATAGCTTGGGTACAAAATTCTTAGGAATTTCTTAGAAAAAAACTTTAAAAAACCTCTTTGAGGTTACAGGTAAAATCCCCATAAGGTAACCAGTTCTTTCCCAAAATTGCCTATATTGTGAAATTGGGTTCTAAAAACCTCATGGGTAGACTCAAAATGGGGGTTACAAGTCCATATGACACGGATACCCCCTCAAGTTGGTTTGAACTGGAAAAAAATGTCCATAAACTCGTTTTATTAAAATTACATCAACACACTTAGGTTGTCAATTCTCATTACACCAAAAGGATTTTARGTCAACATCACATAACYAGATTGATAKCAAATGAAAGATACAACAATAAGAGATTCTTATTTGCGAAAATTCARTATATACTCATTCAGRCATTTTATCAAACACATGGCAAGCAATTCCAATTCATCACAATCTACATAATTAAATATATTCAATAGTAAGCAATCTATGCATTGGTGTGTAGATGGAATACAGATTAAATGGTTGTGTCATCCAATCCATTCAACAAGGCCAATATTGCTTAATAAAATGGATCCGAACGACGAAAAAATCCATTACCTATAATAACATAGTACACACTCAAATGATCACGGATAAGAACTAATTCCTCCTCATACAAATTGTACATCTCCAACCCCACCAAAATATATAACCAGAAATCATTATGTAAAACTCATGCTTCTAAAATTACAAGTCAATTGACCTTGCAAATCGTATGAAAGTTATCATGCTATAATTGACCTTGCAAATCGTATGAAAGTTATCATGCTATAATTGACCTTGCAAATCGTATGAAAGTTATCATGCTATAAATGATTCCAAGCAAAATTATTTGAGAATTTAAATCCATAAAATAAAAATTATGTATGTAACAAGCAAACAAGCCACTACTACCAAAGCAAGCCACTCAATCATTCATGATTATGACAGAACCATCTATTGGAGTCAATAATTTGTGCATACACTTAATGCTTAGTGTAGGATTTTTAAGAAGCACTTTGCATTCTTGGTTAGAGATAATGACAAACACTTTGTATACATATTTTTAGATCTCGGTTTAGGAATATAAACAAATGCTTCACATGCATACTCTTGCATGATTCGTCTAGTTTGTATGCATAGTCATTCCAAAATAAATCATTTGATGGAAACCTTTGAGCAACATTGTCAATAATTTTGTCTTTCCGTGCATCACTTTCTAACATGGCATAACATGGCATGTAGTCATGCCTAACATGGCATGCCACCATCACTCCATGTTGTGTTTCCATGGCCATGGCTCCGTCCCCTCAACATTCAAGTATAAAATTTAAAGAATGAGCAAGGATCTTTCCATTAAATTTAATATACAAATTTCTTGAAGGAAATTTTGTAAAGACAAAGACAAACATATGCTTAAAACATAGTTAACTCAAGGAGCATAGACAACAATAGAATTACCATTTGCAGGGCTTTTCCTAGGTAAGATTGTGCTTAATTATTGCAATAATAGAATCCTAGGCTTAAAATTATGGGCAATTTCACATACTATCCCCTTAAAGTTATCATCTTAATATAACCGTCATTAAAATTGCTTATCAATGAAAAATACAATTTAATATTATGTTCATAAAAACTGAAAATTTACCCTAACTAAAATTACTTTTCAATTAAAATATTGTCCAGTAATTATGCTCATAAAAACCCAAAATTTATCATCACTAAAATTAATTATCAATAAAAATATCATTAATTAATTATGCTCATAAAACCTCAGGATTTACCTTCATTAAGATTGCTTGTCAATAAAAATACCGTTAAGTAATTATGCTCATAAAACCTAGAATTTACCATCACTAAAGTTACTTGTCAATGAGAATACTATTCAGTATTATGCTCATAAAAACCTTGAAATTATCATAATTAATTTCACTAGATTGAGATACAATATTACATCATATTGCAAGTTTGGTTGTTCCAATTTCTCTATTCTCCTTTTGTATTCCATGGCTACCATAAACCTGCATTATTGGGGAAATCTCTCCAACAAAAAATCTAGCATTATATGAAGTCCTTTACCCTATCTTTAGTTAGTAGAAATAAAGCATAACATGCAATATATTCCTCATACCAACACCCATATTAGTATTACCATAATCTTATATAAAAACATATATGTACAAAATCAATTCAATAAATAAACTATAATGTAAAGACCAATGAAATTATACTTGACTATTGGGTAGTTTACCTTGATTTAGCAACGCTCCATCCATCGGCTCTTATTCTCTTGCCATTTCCAACTCTCATGGTGCCAACCCGTTTCCTCCCATACATACTCAAATAAAACCTCTTTCCGTGAAACCCCTGAGATGTGTGGGCTCATAACTAGTTCTAGGTTGCAGAATGTACTCAACATGGATTTTACCAACCACTAGTAAACATCCATATTAATAATACTAATTTCCTTCCAAATCCCAATTATCATTCAAATAAGTTATTCTAGAAGAATTTATGTAACAATTATGTACTCTCTAGGTTACCCACCCTAAACCATGGATTCTCTAGGTTACCCACCCTAAACCATGGATTCTATAGGTTACCCACCCTAAACCATGGATTTCTCCATCTATTTATAGACCCAATGAGGTTAGCCACCTCACCCCCTTCATGAAAAGTTAGGCATTTTCCCTTTTATTTTTATTTATTAAATCTCTACTATTCATCACTCTTCCCCACGTGTGTCATTTCCTCCTTTTTTTTTAATTATTCATTTTTCTTAAATAACAATTCACTTTTTAAAATAAAATAATAGTATTTTTTAGGATCCCCGTAAAAGTGGGTAGTTAATTTATGAATTAATTCAACTGTGGGGTCTTTTTAATTTTTCCTTAGCTTATCTTGGCATAAATAAGAATTAGCTATTGGGGAGTAAGGTCATCCCACCTTACTATGTTTCCCCAATGATAAGAACCATGTGTTATACAAATAGATACTCCATGCCTCAATTGATACTCCATGTCTCCATTAAGGGTTCACTGGTTATGGACCACACCCATCTATTGGCAAGTTGGCAAGGCTTTCCCTATATCTTGCACATGCAATAACCGCGCATATATCATGTAGATCGATATCACATACACACCATAATAATTGATTGCTGAATATTACCAATTACCCCCCATTGATATTTATTGTTTGACTCCCAATATGTAGTTCTGCCAAACAATCGTATCCACCTATGTCCTCCTTGGGTGTCCAATGTCCTACATCACTTACATGAAATGATGTCACAAAATGTAAGTAGAATATCGATCAAAGTCAATTGGTTTCATTACTTTTTCACAATATTTAATTTGGTTTCCTTAGCTTCTTCTTCCTTTAATAAAACCTCACCCATAATCCATGCAGGTCCTATCCACTTGGCCCAACTAAAACTTGCTCATAGCATAAGTATTCATTTTGTTATGAGGCATATGTTAATCTACTCAAGAATTAATAATATCAAAATCATCCAGTCAATCAAGTGCATTCCACGAGTCACATACATACAAAATAATCAAAAACATGGTCACTAAACTCTTTAGTCAATCCTCGGATCAACCTCCTAATCCTTCTCAAAGAAGAGTTAGGCGGGGAGGGGCATTACAATCGTTTCAATCCAATACAGAGAAATAATAGCACCATAGTGTTATTCCTGGGACAAGTCCACATTGCATTATGGTATATATGCATCTTATCATTTAGTAAAAGGGTGTTGAAATTTATCCTACTCAACACCCCACCATTAAATCCAAATAAATCACTTATTGAATTAAAGCACAGTTGAGTAATCAACTAAACATGCAGTGGAATCATAAACATGGAAACCAAATCAAGTAGACATAAACACCAATATTTTCAGGTATAAATGTTGGAAAAACCCTAGAGGGAAAACCAATCCTAAGATGTTTTTATTAAGGTCAAATCAGGGCTCCCATAACAGGGAAAATGGCCCACTAAGAGAATATACACTGTAGACAAAACTGGCAATGATTGTCTTGTTGTACGACCCTATACCAGCATGTTTCTCGGGGTGTACGTGACAGTCCTTTAGAAAACCCACGTACATACGTGATTTTCTCCACTTAGACCCGTGTACATGTATGGAAAACTCTATACGATGACTTATGTACAACGTTATGCTTTCCTCTAGCTTTCCTTAAAAATACATGTTCGCCCACTTTAAAATCTTTGAAAACCTTGTTCTTGTCTACATAACTCTTCTGCTTGTATTGGTCAGCCTTTAAATTATGCCTGATCCTCACTATATGTTCTTCCATTTCCTTCAATAAATTTGGCCCAATAACAACTCTGTCTACTGAGTTATCCCAACTCACTGGTGTGTTACACTTCCTGCCATACAATGCTTCAAATAGGCTCATTTTTAATGAGGCTCGATACTCATTATTCTAAACAAACTCAACTAAGTGGATGTAATCCTCCCACCTTGATGGTTGGTCCATCACATACATTATGAGCATGTATTCAATTATTCTGTTGGTCCTCTCTATTTTCCCATCAGATTATGGGTGATATGTTGTACTAAGATTTAAATTTTTCCCAAATCTTTCGAACAAACCTTTCCAAAAGTTGAATGTAAACTTTGGATCTCTATCTGAAACCATTTCCTTGGGCATTCCATGTAGTCTAGAAACTTATTTCATGTATATTTTTGCAATATTTTTTCCTTGTGTGTAGTCTCTACTGGGATAAAATGTGCAGCCTTAGTCAATTTATCCACCACCACCATGATGGAGTCATGTTGTTTATCTGTTCTAGGTATCTTAGTAATAAAATCCATTGTAACTACTTCCCACTTCCATTCGAGAATGGGCAATATATGTAGTAGCCTCGTTGGATGTATATGTTCAATCTTCACCTTCCGACACTCTAGGTATATGGTTATGTAATCAACCACCTCGTCCTTCATTCTTGGCCAAAATTATTGGTTGCTCACAACTATAATTGATTTTTGATATCCTGGGTGTCCAACAGATGGCACATTGTGCATTTCTCCTAACACTTTATTATTCAGCTCTCTGGAATTTAGCACATACACTTTGCCTCTATACATGAGAATTACATCCCCTTGCAGCTTATAATATTTAAATTTCTATTGTAAATTTCCTTGTCGTAATGTTTCTTTTATTTTCAAATAGTGATGATCTGAATTTGCCGCTTCTAAAATAATGTCTTCTAAATCAGATATTTACATGTTGATGGTTGTAACATGCATTTCATGTGCTCTCCCATTGAGTGCATCAACCACATGATTTTCTTTTCCTTTGATATGTTTAATTTCAAAGTCATATTCACTAAGAAATTCAAGCCATCTAGTTTGCCTGACATTTGATGTGGGTTGTCTAAACAAATGTTTCCAAGGTAATTTCTCCACATTTTCAGYGCATGAACAATGGATTCTAACTCCAATTCATGTGTAGCATAATTCCTCWCATGCTCYTTTAATTTTTGGGACTCATAGCACACCACATGATCCTTTTGAGTGAGGACTCCACCGAGCCCTTCCTTGCAYGCATTAGTGCATACCACAAAATATGTTGATGTTTTGGTAGCAGCGGGAGGTATTSCCTCATGGAAAAMWWTTCTTAGAGAAGAAGAAKATTCCAAGAATTCAAAGGAAGACCACTGAACAATTGAAGAACRCCCYGGAAGAGAAGTCAKCCCACGAGAAAAGAATAAAGTGAAAATACAATTCTAGGAAGAGAAGTYGGCCCCRRCTAAGTGACTTGAAGACTATATATAAAGTGAYGCCTTGCTCATTTGATCACTCACTCACACAACTATCTCACTTAAGAAGAAGGTGCAAGTCTGACRCAAGAAGAARATGCAACTACTGCAACAATTGGGATTTCTTGGTGACTCTTGGTGATTTCTCTTGTGCGTTATCTCTAGAAGGGTTGYGCTAGTATTGTGTGGTGGCTCACTTACCCTCTCTATGGTTTGACAAGGAGAAGATATAAGYTCTTGTATCAGGGTTTCTTCATTATCAKTTTTGCTCTTGTGAATAGAGCTTGTTCATGGTTGTATTGTATTATCAGAAAGATTCTCTCTAAGAAAAGTTGGTTGGGTTTTTCCCTCRGGTTYGGGGTTTTCCCARGATAAATATCTGTGTCTTATTGTGCTTGTTTATMTTGCTTATATTTTTAGTATATGGTTKTTGAATGTAAAAGAAGATATAAATGCTCTGGTAAATMTATTGCTYTGGAAATTTAAGAAAATCTAACATRGTATCAGAGTTGGTTACGTTTAGAACAGTCTAATCACTAGAAGGAAGATCGTACTTTGGGATTTTTTGTTGCATAGTTTTCTCTTGTCAAGCTTGTTGAACACTTATTTCAAAGTCKTTGGGACTAACTCCACCAYAGAGMAACTCRCATAACCCTATCCCATATCCTGAAACCTGAGCGTTAACTTGTAAAGAAGGTTGAAATTTTGGGCCTAGGGTTTTTACCRGCGAAAATGATTWCCAGTATGAGAGTTGAAGATGGGYTGGATGGAGCAGACAATTTCAGATCGTGGAAGCATAGATTACTTCTCATTCTAGAAKATAATGATCTCTTGTATCATGTCAAGYTAGTTCTCCCAGAACCARAAGAAGAAGATGCCAAGGMAAAGTAMAAGRAGAATGAGATCAAGGCCAAGAGGATCTTGACAGATTCAATCAAGGATCACTTGATTCCCAATATATTAGAATTGAAGACACCAAATGAGATGTTCRATTCTCTAACAAGACTGTATGAAAGMARGAACACAWGCATGAAGCTAACCCTAAGGCATACTCAAAAACATGATGATGAACAAGTCAGATATAGTTTCWRCCTACTTCATGAGGATTTCTCRTATCAAGGATCAACTAGMAACTATTAGAGATTCAATGGATGATGCAGAKCTTGTGACTACAACTCTAAATGGYTTTCCTTCTTCTTGGGACACATTTGTTYAGGGAATTTTTGCAAGAAKAAAATTGCCCAAATTTGACAAGCTATGATCAGACTATACCCAAGAAGAATCAAGATTGATATCTAAGTCGCAAAATACCAATGATGAAGAGAATCAAGCTCTTGTTGCTMATGTGAAGAAAAGGAAAGAAAGAAGAAACAACAATCCGAAGAAAAATAGAAGATCACTTCCAGATCACAAGAAGGATGTATCTAAGGTTAGATGTTTCAACTGTCAAAATTTGGGACACTTTGTTTATCAATGTCCTCAAGKGAAAGGAAAGAGAAAACAACATGCACATGCAACAGATATGGAGGATTCCACATCTCATAATAAGACAAAGGAATCAAAAGATGAAGAGTATGTCTTTGTCTTATCCCTCACGTGTACCATCACTCAAGGAAGTTACATTTGGCTCGTGGACAGTGGTGCTTCCAAGCACATGATCGGGTTCTGAAGTTATCTTACAAAAATAACAGAAAAGATTTCATCCCTTCATGTGGAACTTGGGGATGATTCCAGGCATGCAGTAAAAGGAGTATGAGAAGCCTCCTTCCAACTTGATTCAAGTAACTATATTTAAATAAAGGATGTATTGTTTATACAAGGTTTAAAGAAGAATCTTCTTTCTATCTTTGCTTTAGAAGATCAAGGATTAAAAGTAGCTTTTATTGATGGCCAAGTCCTTCTATTGCCTAAGGGTTCAACTATAGATTCAACTACTGTAATTGGAGTCCGAGAGGGAGGATTGTATAAATTGAAGGGACACCCAGAACAAGCTCTTGTACACAATAGTATTAGCTCTAATGAGCTATGGCACCGAAGACTTGCTCACACCAACTACAAAGATTTACTAGTTTTGAGCAAGATGGTTACATGTCTACCTGATATGTAGGTAGAACATGATGGAGTATGAAAAGGATGCACACTTGGAAAGAATGCCAAGGGAATTTTTCCAAGCAGTGACAATAGATCAAAGGGGATCATGGACATCATACATTTAGATGTATGCGGACAAATGATGGTACCATCTCTAGGCAACTTTTTATATTATGTCATTTTTATTAATGATTTCTCACATAAAGCATGGATCTATTTCTTTAAAGCAAAAGATAAAGTTTTCAATAAGTTTCAAGAATTCAAGGCTTTAGTAGAAAATCTCTCTAGAAGAAATATTAAATTTTTGAGGTCAGATAATGGAGGTGAATACACCTCAAATGAGTTCAAAGATTTTTGCAGAGAAGCAAGGATTAAGAGGGAGATGACAACTCCCTACAACCCCTAGCAGAATGGGGTTGCAGAGAGAAAGGACATATCAATTGTAGAAGCAGCTAAAGCAATGATCTATGACCAGAACTTACCCATGCATCTATGGGTAGAAGCATCCAGTACAACTGCATATGTCCATAACAAAAGTACTCACACGATATTAGGGAACAAGACACTAGAAGAAGTATTCACCGTAAAGAAACCAGAAGTCATCCACTTGAGTATATTTGGCTACTCGGTGTACATACATGTTCCCAAGGAAAAGAGAACGAAGCTAGAGCCTTCAGGAAGGAAGGGCACCTTCGTTGGATACATTGAGACTTCGAAGGCTTATAGATGTACATCCTCAGACATAGACAAATTGATATTAGTAGGGATGTTACCTTTGATGAAGAAGCAACCTTCAGAAAATCTAGATAATCTCACATGGATGAGGACAGAGAAGAGTAAGAGGATCCAAGGGATGTAGTAATGATTGACTCTACTTCAAAAGAACATATTCCAGAAGATTAGAATGAGACATTAGAGACATAGATACATGTAGATCCACCCAGAGAAATTCTAGTTACAAAGAAGAGACCAACATGGCTCTGGAACACCTTACGGGAGGTAGAAAAACATGCAACTCATAGTGGCTCTTTCTGAGAGAGCAAGAAACCACAAAAGTTTTCCAACTATGTGGCATTGATGAGTAAGATCATTGATTCAAAACCTTCCACTTATGAGGAAGTTGCAAAGCAACAAGTGTGGAAGGATGCCATGATGGAAGAATACCAATCCATCATGAAGAATGATATGTGGGAAGTGGTTCCAAGACCAGAAGGGGAGTCAGTGGTGACTTCCAAGTGGATCTATAAGATCAAGCATGTTGCAGATGGAAGCATAGATACGTACAAAGCTAGATTTATGGCTAGAGGATTCTTCGAGGAAGAGGGAAAATATTATGACGATACATTTTCTCCAGTAGCAAGGTACACTTCCATTAGATCTATTATTTCTATTGTTTCTGTTATGGGATGGAAATTACACCAGATGGATGTCAAGATTGCTTTCTTGAATGGTGTAATTGAAGAAGAAGTGTACATAGAGCAACCACAAGGTTTTGTGATCCATGGGAAGGAGTCCCATGTTTGTGAATAGAATAAATCTTTGTACGGGCTTAAGCAAGGACCTAGGGCATAGTATGCCAGAATAGATAGTTATCTAATGAGCTTCGGGTTGATCAAAAGTGATGCAAATCCAAACCTTTACTACAAGGTTGAAGATGGTTGCCTATTTATATTGGTACTATATGTGGATGACATGTTTCTTATATGGGATGAGAATCTCGTAGACGGGTGCAAGAGGGAACTCACTTCAGAGTTCGAAATGAAGGATCTGGGTTTGATGCACTATTTCTTAGGATTAGAAGTGTGGCAGAGACAAGATGAAATCTTCTTTAGCCAGGGAAAGTATATAGTTGAGATCCTGCAAAGATTCAGGATGATGGATTGCAAGTCCATGGCCACACCTATGGTTACGAATTTGAAGCTCTTGAGTGATTCTTCTTCATATTTGGTTGATCCCACGATGTACAAATAGTTGATCGGATCCTGGATGTACCTGGTGTTAATATTATGGTAGCTGCGGGAGGTATTTACCTCCACGTGTGAACCTAACGAGAATAGAAGACTCCGGAAAGCAAGAGAAAACCCTAATGAGTTGGATAATAAACCTAGAAGTCTTGTCGGCTCAAGAAGATAACTTATATTAGGTTATTAGCCTCCAAGAGAAGAAGTCAACCATAAATAATAATAATATATTGAACAGACACATATCCAGAAGGAGAAGTCGGCCCTAGCAAATCTGGCAGAACCAGTATAAATACAAGGTGCCAGTTCTCATTTGACACATCTCAGAATTGCAGTTCCCAGTTGGTGCGCACTGCAGTTCCCAGTTTGGGGCGCACATGTGGAGGAGGGTTGCAGGTGCAGCTGTAGCAGCAGCTAGTTTTCATTATTGTCTTGGACTATCTCTTGGATAGGGTTTGGACTATCTAATCAACTATTGTTGGTGTGCTATCCTTGGAGGAAGATGTGCTACACCTTGTTTGGCTATCTAGCCTAGGGTTTGCTTCCGGAGTAATTCTCAGTCAAGGTTAAGGTGCTTGGAGGGTGGCTTCGGCCTATGGTTGAGTGACGAGGGTATCGTCAATGGTAAAACGAGCACACAATCTTCTGTATTCTAACAGGTTATGGGCCCACACCCCCTTCATTCAGCCTAAAACGCTAGAAGGAAACATAGCTGCTAGATATTGAGCTCGTTGAGGAACTGCCACTAGGGTTACTAGCAAAAGCAACTCCCAAGACACGGACACTAGGGTTACTAGCAGGAGCAGTTGCATAAACACTAAACCTCTTATTGAGGCACCTTAAGTGAATGGATTGACCTAATCTCTGGATAGATCAGTGCACTCTAGCCCAGCGCATTTCTTGATACTCTCAGCAAGCCAAGACATGAAGTTTGAATTTCTGGTAAAATCTAGGGTTTGACCAAGTCAAGCAAGCCATGGCTAACTCTATGAAGTCCGAGAACAAGTTAGATGGAGCCTCTAACTTCAGAGCGTGGAAGACAAGGATTGACCTCATCCTTGCCAAGAATAAAGTACTGGATATCGTGAAAGGAAAGATCATGAAGCCAGAATTTGAAGAAGGAGAAGAGAAGGAACCGCAGAACGTTACAGTTATGGAAAAGTTCAAAGATGTTGACATCAATGCCATGAGTATCATAGTGGATTCTATAAAAGACCACTTGATACCCTACATCTCCCATCTTGACTCATCAAAGAAGATGTACGATGCCCTAACAAATCTCTTCTCAGTCAAAAACATCGGACAAGTTATGAGTCTGAAAAATGAGCTCTGTGACATGAAGATGAATGAGGATGACAGCATAACATCATACTTTGTAAGGATCTCCCAGTTAAGAGATCAACTACAAGATATTGAAGAGATCACTTCAGAGAAGGAATTAGTGAACATAGTACTCAATGGTCTTCCCAAGACATGGGATGCATTTGCCGCATGCATGAACACAAGGAAGGAGTATCCGGCATTTAAAGAACTTTGGACTTGGTGTGCTCAAGAAGAATCAAGGATCAATTCAAAAGAGAAACCCCAAAGGAAGTACGATGATCAAGCCTTCACAGCAAGATTCAAGAACTTCAAGAACAAAAGGAAGTTTGGTTCAAGGAGGAATCCAAATCAAGAGAAAGACATTTCAAAAGTACAATGCTTCAACTGTCAAAAGTATGGTCACTACAAGAATCAGTGTCCCAAGCTAAAGAAAAGGAAGGAGAAACGTGAAGCATCGATTGCCGAAGAAAAGGAACCTACAAAGAAGACTAAGTAGGATGGAAGAGACTTCTTCTACTAAAAGGTAACGACACTCTTCTTATTTCTTGTACATATCTTGTTTGCATCGTCTCTGTACATATCTTGTATATCTATCTCTTGGAAGATAATATGTTCCAAGAAGAACTATACCTGTGGAAGAGCAAACAAGATAGATATCATTAGATAATACACATGAAAGAATGAAATACAAATCATGTGGAAGCTATTGCAAAGATAAGTCGAATCAATCATGAAGAGACTTAGAAGAAGCAAAGACAGAAAGAAGTCAGCAATCGAGAAGAAATTGGAAAAAGACTCATGACATTTTGTAGAAAACAACAAGACGGAAGCATGCACTCTATTAGATAAGAGAGCCAATTATATATTGCAGAAGAAAATAAGGATGCAGATGAAAGCGTGGACTCTGTTAGACAGAGGGAGTCGATTATATGCACTCTTACATGAAGCAAGGGTTAGGAGGGATCTAATCCTATGAACCATTGAAGATGATGAAATATATATATATCCATGGCAGCAGCCATGAAAGACAGTACGTGTTCAGTTCAAATGCAAAAGAAGATTGCTTCAAAGAGAAGCCTTAAAGTATTCCTGGTTGTTCATCCAGATCTGTGATCCTATGATGAAAAGAAGAAGTGGAATCTCTAGGGCATGGAATCTATAAGAAACTCCATGGACCCAAGAGCTAAAGAAAAACATGAAGAAGAACATGAGGATTCCAAGAAAGAAAGAGGAACCAAAACAACTAGTCATTGTATCAAGAATCACAAGATTACCAGCCTGATAATGAACTCACTAAAAGCAATCAAGCAGAAGAACTGAAAGTCGTGATGAAGAACAGTGTATGGAAGACTTATGAATGAAAGCATTGTGAGATCTAGAACCAGAGGTTCTCCCATATGGAGGGAGAAGAATATGATGATTACTTGTTTTAGTAAACCAGACTTATCTCTACATAAGTCATTATATCATCCGCAACATCCATGAGTCGTAATTCTACATCAGATGAATGCAAAGAATGTTCTCAAGAGAAATTGAATAAAGAGCGTATGAAGAGCAATCTCAAGACATTGAGGCATACCAAAAAGAGACTCCTGTATGCAGATAAAAGAAGATAACTTGGTGGAGAATCTCCAGTGCACAGCATAAGCATGGTGAAGATTCCCTATAAACATCAAGATGACTACTCAGTAGATCAGATCTCATGATGAAAGAAGAAGTGCCACATAGATGTGTTCTAGTTTTTCCAACTATTATATACTCTACTGTTCAGATCTACATGAAGCCTTCACAAGTGTTCCAGACTAAAGTACAATTGAAATCAAGCATTACATTATCCATGATGAAGTCCAGAAAATGATCTCTCCAATATATATCTCCACAGATGAGCAGATAAGCAGACATTTTGGTAAAGCTTCTATCCAAGATGAAAGAGTTTGTGTACTCAAGCTGGAGCTCGTGGAAACAACTTCCTTCTTATTGAAAAAGGAAGAAATGACTCTCCAAGTTAGGAGG